>OZ007538.1:1221461-1377600 GCA_963931895.1 Eupithecia pulchellata | reverse complement strand
CCTAGCTCGTTAAAGTGGACTCGCCGTAATCTAGTGACGAAGAAATCGAATTTTTCATGTACTTATTCTAGACTAGTATTTTACCAGTGAATAGTAACTGCCAAATTTCTAAATGGGTCGTATATTTATCTTGTACTTGTAGATAGGAGATAGGGTAAGGAGCGCGCTGCGAGCGTAGAGCGTAGATTCTAAATGACGTAGATAGATGGTACCCGCGCCGACGCAGTCCACGACTGACACAGGGTCAACATACCTATTGTGATTGCGAAATTATTTCAATTTTTACAACGGCTTTACTTCTCCTAAAAGAATGGACGATGGCTATTGTCTCATCGAAAAGTGTTCCAACAAAATTAATCGTGTTCTCACTTCTGATAAGCTGCCATAGTTCAAAATATGTTGGAAAATTATTCTAAATGGTAGTTTTCCATTTGTCTTTGAAGTGGTCTTTAGCTGGAATAACATTAGAAAAGTGAATTATGTTATTTTAAATATTGTAACTTGTGATGTCGATGTTATTTACCTTCATTGTACCTATTGCCTAAGTATTCCTGTATTATGTTACAAATTAATATATTTGTGTTATGTGTTGTTGTAGATTATATTAGCGTTTATATTTATTAAAGTATTAGCTTCTCGAGGTCGTAATTATCGGCGATATTTTTATTAGTTAGTTATTTAACAGAAAATTGTGCCAATATAACAAAAAAAAAATCGTTACCTAATAAGTTCTTTGATGTGGTCTTACCAAATTACTCTTAGATTTTATTTTAGTGGTATTAGCAAAAATAAATGATATAAATATTATTTTATTTACGTATGAGCTTAAAGCTCGTTAATTTTAAAAGATGTAATTATAATGGATTTTCCATAGATTAATTGTATTTTAGAAGAAATATAGTACTTATTGCTTGTGTTATTGATGTTGTTATCCTTCCATTATTATTATTATTGTTGTAAGACACATTATTAAGACCCACAGACCTAAAGGTTTCCCATACAAAGTGCAGTCAAGCCGGTGATACACGCTTGATTTTATGTCTGACTATGGATAGTGTTTCAACTATTCAAAGGCGATTAGTGTGTTTGTAAATGTGTGTAAGGAGCTCATTCGCATTGTCGAATACAACCACCGAAAACGGGACGTGTATCGCCGGCCTCAGGAAAGACTAAAAAATTACCTCAAGGAGGTGGTATGAGTACCAAATCTTTGTCTTGGTCAAAAGAAATTCACTCAAAATGAGTCAATGTCATTGCATTATGGCACCAATGTGTATAGTACACATTGGTGCCATAACTGTAATAATCTTTACAACTTCCTTGCCAAGTTATTCAGAATAGTATGTTGCCAAATAATATAACACTAACAATATTGTTTAACGAATTGAACGCACAACCCTAAACCAATATATTTAGCGAAATATATTATTATGTAAAACTTATAAAATGTTCCCCTAACTTTGTGATTGCCATTTTTGATAGTGCAGATTTTAAAATGTATACGCTTTTTTATAAAAATAGCGGTGTTATTATATAAAACTATTTAATATAAATTTTAAGTAACTTTTCCTGTGTCTGTCCTTAGTTGAAATAAAAAAAACCCAATAAATTTCGATTTCGGCCGGTCTTGAACGTGCGACCTTCTCTCAATACTGGAATGCGCATACCAACTGCGCCACGAAGTCGAGTAACGTTTTTCAGATAGGTATTGTTTTATTTGTATGATATTACCTACTAGACTACGCCAAGTGCGAGGGCTGATGCACTATACCTAACAAAAATAAGTACAGTGCGCGTCAGAATTAAGTACCCCCCTTGTCTACAAAATATTTTCGACTACTTCTAATTCCCTTGTAACTTGTCACAAATTTTCACATGTAAAAATTTATCACGCCGCCGCCTATCGAACCGCCCTTCCATAATACTGAAAGTCTGAAATTCCCAACAATAACAACTAATTGTGTCCCACATACATTAAGATAGGGGGGTACTTATATGTATGTGACGCGCTCTGTACCTGTAGTCTTCAACATTTGATTTTATACGCTTATCTACATATAGTTTAGAAACCAGATTATATAAAAAACTAGGAATCAAATGCTGAGGACTGCATTTTCTATATTATTTCTTACAAAAAGACATGCAATTTATAAGGAATGTAATATTCTTTGCCAATTTCGGGTAATTTATCTACATTGAATTAAAAACGACACAGGCAAATACTATCCAAATTTCTAAATTACCAATGAAAGTTTTTTGTAACTCAGTATAAATATAGCTTATTTCATAGGAATAATACAATTTTCAGATGAGATATAGTTATAAAAATTCGCTGCTTTGTCTACAGTAACAAACGTCTAGATCAGTAGCGAAGACTTGCTTGGATTTCACGCATTATGCGACTAAATGTATTCGATGATTTATTTTAATGACAGAGACCCTTGGTTATTTCTTTGTGATTGAATTACCTCATTTTGGACATATTTGTGTAAAGCTAGGTGTCTTTTCTTTAAATAGGATAAGTACAGTTTAAATGCTTTATTGTAAGTTGAAATTTCACGTGGACCATTATTCAATGTTTGTTTAGTATATGAAACAAAACTTTTCCTTAAATACCATCTTTATAACATAATTTAACGACTAGTGGTAGTCAAATGTACTTAGATATTGTATACAGTATATATTTAAATGAATTTGAATGTAAATCTAATCTAAGATAATGTAAGCATGGAAAACTGTACTAAATTAAAATATAGAACATTGTGATTTCCAGTTTTCCACTTCTAATATATTTATTGTAAATAAAACTTACTGAATATTGTTGTCATAAATGTTATTTAAAGGTAATTTTAAAATTTATACATGGAAATTAATGGAAAATATATATATTTATTTATTGTACAAAATTATTTGTTTTATTAACGTAGAACTATAACCAGACACATTGCTTACGTAATTGTGGATGAATCTATAAATATAGATTTTAAACTTTAAAATCGAAGGTACTTTTTAAATCGTCAGCTTTTGCTAAAAGCGAAGTCATGAAGTCACTGTCATTTAATAAGGAAGCTTTCTAATTTATATATTTTTATTTTACTGTAGGTACTTATAATTTTCCGTGACAGAATATGATAAATATTTTATTGGTCATACTGATCATACTGATACCTAATGATACTGATCGATCATATCTGACTGATATTTCTTCAATTCAATATACTTATTAGGTTAGCATTTGATCACTTTCAAAGTACACTAGAGTCCTACGGACCAGAATTAGTGAAGCTATTTTGAAATGTAGCATCTGTCATAAGCTACAGCAATCCACTCTAATTCCAGCCCCTCCATAAATTGAATACAGCTCCATTTCATACATTTAACAGATGCATCATATTTTATGTGCACGTGCACCGTGCATAAATATCACTCTGTATGCTCCATATGCTCCATTCATAGTTTAACCAGGAATTTAGTTATAGAGGATGCGGTACTGTGTGTTGATAAATATTTCAAACAAAATATAGCACCTAATTGAGTTCTGTAAACGACTGTGCTTCATTAAACATTCCTTCAACGAAACAAAAGAATAAAAGAGACACGTTGTCTTTTGTTTTGAGATAATTTACATAATTTATATGTTTCAGTCGTAGTAGGACTGTTCCCACAAAGATTTTCGTGGTAACAAAATTCTTAAGTAAAGAAGCGAACAAGAATCATTTACCTCGTTAGATTGTTGATTTTCGAATTAGGCAAAACTCGTCCCATTATATCAACAATAATATTCAACAAGCGCTTATATCTATAAAACTTTGACGACCGTACGGATTACCCATACATTTGTTGTGTTTGTACAAGAGTCCTTACAGAGTGACCAAACAAACAAAACATCGTAACACATCCACAAATTATGATTGGATTCGAGAGCGGTGCATTGACTAATCTGCGACTGAGTGACTGAGGAAAACGTTTTTACTGTTTGTCGCCTGCTGAGCTCACGTAAAATAAATACCTAAATCAGAAAAACCATCTCGCTATTTTATTTCTTGCGGTAGAAACTTGTCGATTTATACGATGATAACTTGGTGGTTGATTTTCTTGTACCAGAACTCTCTTGTTTAGATTTTTTTTATCAAATCGAAGGTTTATTTGATGACTATCTAACGTGATGGTAACGACGAGTGCTGCCCCGTTCAACCCACAAATTTTCTACACAATACCTAGGTATTTTGCTCCGTTCGACCCAAAACCAAAAATTTTAGTGCCCCTCTCTACCCAAACGTACTTTTCCAAATTTCTATTGTTTAAATTCAGATAAATGACACAGTGAAACAACGAAGTAAACTGGTCACCAGATAAAAAAAGTTAAATACTTATTACTAACGATTCCAACATATACGTACAAGTTTATAGATAGGCTCACAAAACTGGTTCTTAAACAGAACAAAAGACTAGGATTGGGTTAGTCTCATTTCGTCTAAAAAAGCAGCTGGTCTAATTACCAAGTGGTCTAACAATCTGTTGGTCTGAGTAAAAACTGTTCTAAAGTTCAGATGGTCTTATTATCAAGTTGTCTAAAAGGTAGGTCATTAAACTAATGATAAGAGACAATACGACACTATGTCCGAGCCTACGACCAACAGTGGATTAGGGATGTACTTATAATAATAATAATTATTATGTACAATACTTGGGTTTTAAAATTATTATTACAATACAATACTTGAGTTTAGGTATCTATCATAATTTACAACCGAGAATGATACGCGCTATGCCTAGCTCTCGGTTTTGAAATTGTCATATAGGGTGTTGTCTACAGTCCTTTACATGCCTCCCAAAGGACCCGGCAGCCTTATTGTCTATGTAGGGATCTCCCCGTAATATTCTTCAAATATTTTATTTCAGTGTATTATTTATTTATTTATTCATTATATAATATTTACATTATATATTTATACATTCTCACACTGTTCATACTATGTTCATACTCTGTCCATACATTCTTCCGTTCATACTTGCTTAACGTTCATACACATTCACTCTGTTCATACTTCCTACTCCTCTACTTCCTACAAGTTATTGTTTCACATATTATTCTTACTACCCTCAACTATTTCTAACACTTCACCGATGACATCGGCCGGCCGGTTTGGTACCGTCGCCGCCTTGCACCGACGCGCGGGAACCCCCCGCGCCTCGTACTTCTTTCCGCCTAACGTCCAGTCAGTCGGTTGGAATCTCTATACCGCGCGCACTCCTTTGTTATCGAGTTGCTTATAAAATCTGATCTTTCGCCTCGCTATCGCTGTAATTATCTTCTCTTATCTTCTATCTTCTACTGTGAACTCTGTGATCTATTCTCTGTGCCTTCCGCTCCTTCTATGTAAATGTAGTGTCTGAATAAACCTTGCCTGTGAACTGGATTGTGTGTCTCTCCATTCTACATCCACCACGACACAGGCCTGAACCTACCACTACAACTGGTGACCCCTGGATTGGAACAAACCAAGAAGGTACCTAATCATTGATTATCAATCGCAGAATACAAAAGCTAGAGAGATATATTTTAAATGAGCGACTCATCGGACTCAGTTAAATCAGCACGGAGTGATAAGGTGACCAAGCGGTCGACCGCACGACGGCAAAAGATGGAGTCAAATAATGACGGAGGCAAAATGCAGATAAGGATACCTCAGTTTTACCCAGAAGAGCCGGAACTATGGTTCGCACAAATCGAGGGACAATTTGTCATATCTAACATCACAGACGACACGACTAAATTTTATTTCGTGACGGGTCACCTGGACCCTCAATACGCAAAAGAGGTGAAAGATATCATCACGTCCCCTCCTGCCACCAACAAGTTCGAGAAGCTGAAGGAAGAATTGGTGAAACGTCTGTCTGCGTCAAGGGAGCGCAAGATACAGCAGCTCCTTATGCATGAAGAGCTAGGGAACCGAAAACCATCGCAGTTTCTTCGGCATCTGCAGAGCCTCGCGGGAAATACGGTACCTGACGATTTCATACGCAGCATCTGGTGCAGCCGTCTCCCCAGTCACCTGCAGACGCTCATCGCATCGCAGCCAGCCTCTTCACTTGAAGCCTCTGCTGATCTGGCGGACCGTGTACACGACATCGTCGCACCCGTCGCACACGTAGCTTCGACCTCCGCACCAGCCATCCCAGGATCCATGGAGTCGATGGCTAACGAGATCGCAGAGCTGAAGGCAGCCTTAAGGAGCCTCACCACGCAGCTCAACCAACAGCCGCCGCAGTCAGGACACCGTTCCCGCTCGAACAATCGCCGGCCGAACAACAACCAGCGCAGGCGCTCGAGATCGCGATCCCAGTCCAACTACCGCCGGTTCCCGATCTGCTGGTACCACGACCGGCACGGCAGCAAGGCGAACCACTGTGTCAAGCCCTGCGATTTCGAGAAGTCGGGAAACGCCCAAGGCAGTCGGTAATGGCGACAGACGACTGCCCCGCTTCACCTGGTCGCCTCTTCGTTACTGACCGCCGATCGAAGATCCCCTTTCTTGTGGACACCGGAAGCGACGTCTGCGTCTTCCCTCGGTCTGCACTTCAGGAGCGTCGAGTCAAGACCGGATACGAGCTGACAGCTGCTAACGGTAGCGTCATCCACACCTACGGCCTGACCCAGCTCAACTTAGACTTAGGTCTTAGGCGCGATTTCCCGTGGAGCTTTATCGTTGCCGATGTCACTAAAGCCATAATTGGAGTCGACTTCATGAGTCATTATGGCCTTATCGTCGACATTCGCAACAAACGCATAGGACTAGGGATTGCAATCCGGATATCCGGATATCCGAATTATCCGGATATCCGCTAATTTTATTATCCGGATAATGGCAGCTCCTTTATCCGGATAATACGAATAATACGGATAGTTACCTACAGTTGATTTTTCTAATTCACGACACAACACTACAACGCATCCAGCATTTTAGAAATGATAGACATATTTAATGCATACAATACTTTGTGTTGTTAAAATAGACATATATTAATTCGTGCGTGTTTCTGAATCTGAAGCTATAAACAAGCAAGACCTACACTAGCGGTAGCGCGCAATCGCAACACTATCGTTGACACTGGTTGGTCAGTGATTCGACGACACCGACACAGACCGAGGTTCGATGGAAAGAGATGTTTATTTAATTTGATTGATATATAACATAAACGTGTGTATGTACACTTGTAAGTTTGATCTCATGACTGTGTTGTTTCTTTGTTTAAATCATTTTAGAGTAGGTACCTATCTAATAAACAGGAAGTTGATTTACGTTACGTTACGGAGGAAGGATTCGTATTTATGTTAAAAATAAGTTCGATGGAAAGAAGTAAACCGTTTTTATTTCATAGATATTTTAGGTTTTCAACCCATTTGATCGATACTCTTATTTTTAATCTCTATGTTGTTCAGTTTCTATGCGAATAGGCATGATGAATTGATGACAGATTTTGAAAAACTGTTCTATTATATTCGAAAATACATACCTATTATTTACACTGAATAACATTTTTCTGCAGAAATTAAACGTTTAGTAGGAAAACACTAACAATTTAGTCTTATAATTTAAAATTCGCACCAAAACGCTTGTCCGTGTCATGGCGTCGCTTGTGACGTCACGTCTGAGTAAACTAAACGTAAACACTAGGCGTTCATTGAATAATTTTGTTATTTTGTGTTATTAAATTGAATTAGAAAGTGTACAAGTGGTGTGCGGTCCCTCAGTGTAAGAATACATCAATAAAAACTCTTAATAAGTTATTTGTGTTCGTTCCGCATAAGAAAACCATACGGGACAAGTGGCTTAAACTTGCAAGGCGGGATTCAACAGCGATATTGCCTAGTACTCACCTTTATTTTTGTGAAGATCACTTTGACGTAAGTTTTTATTTTCTTTGCAGGAATTTTAAAATAGTATGTGATATAATGATCTTGTTTGAGGTCTAAATTTAATAATAATAAATAAACTTTTTTGAGGTTAGGTTTTGTCTCGCATCACTGTGATCTTACTATGTATTTTATTCAAATTTCAGTTGCTAAATGATATGGAGAATTTATGGAATATCATTTGATGGGATCGGTGTCACAAGTCCGCATGAAACCTTAGTGAATCCTTGTTCCATCGTGACATGGTTATTTCACTTTCGATTTAATAAAACCACTAGACCTAACTCGGTCAAAACAAAGTTGAATCGTAAATAATACAGATTACCAGTGCTGCTAACGAAACAAGATGCTTGTATAGTCAACTCAGAGATGACGTCGGTGGTGTTCAGCCTATCATGGCGGATTGCCGTATTTCGTAGTTTTATTTTATTAAAATAAATATCAATCTCACTATTCATAAAAAAATAAATGCGTGTTTTGTATTCCATGACCCAAGTTTTATTAAATAAATAAATAATTTCAGTGATTTTTAGTTACTGTCATCATGCCTAACGTTTTTTATGTATAAATTAATAAATACTTATACTTTAAAAACCCATTTTCCTTGTTGTAATTAAATTTTTATGTATATTTTTCAATTATCCGAATTATCCGAAATATCCGGATATCCGAATAGTAAGGCTCACTACTATCCGAATTATCCGGATACGAAAATTTAACGGATAATGCAACCCCTACATAGGACGCATCATTGATAATGTCACTTCTCTATCTACCGAAGCTTATTATGATAATGTTCCTAATAACAATCTGTTTTCTGTAAAGATTCCATCCGGCGACTCACGTTTTCATAAACTTCTATCTGAATTTATCGACATTACCAAACCAGCTGGCACTCCTTACACACACAAACATAACACCGTACACCACATACGCACCACACCCGGTCCCCCTATCTCATGTTCCCCTCGCAGGTTAGCTCCCGACAAGCTCAAGTTGGCGAAGCAGGAGTTCGATTTGATGCTGAGCAGCGGTACAGCGCGTCCGTCCGAGAGTCCGTGGTCGTCTCCCTTGCATTTAGCCCCGAAAAAGGACAACGGTTGGCGCCC
The DNA here is from genome assembly GCA_963931895.1 of Eupithecia pulchellata. Taxonomy (NCBI): domain Eukaryota; kingdom Metazoa; phylum Arthropoda; class Insecta; order Lepidoptera; family Geometridae; genus Eupithecia; species Eupithecia pulchellata. Next base: position 1,368,573 of record OZ007538.1, on the reverse strand, counting down.
ATGCGGAGACTACAGACTTCTCAACGCTCGGACGATCCCCGACAGGTACCCTATCAGGCACATTCACGACTTTGCCCATAGCATCTCTGGTTGTAAGGTCTTCTCCACCATTGACTTGGTCAAAGCCTACAACCAGATACCCGTGTACGAGGAGGACATCCCGAAGGCAGCCATAACGACCCCGTTTGGCCTTTTTGAGTTCCCCTATATGAGTTTTGGCCTCAGGAACGCGGGACAAACCTTCCAGAGATTCGTCGACGAGGTAACGCGTGGTCTGGACTTTTGTTACTGCTACCTCGATGACTTCTTGGTCTTCAGCCGATCGGAGGAAGAGCATGAAAGTCACCTCAGGCAGCTGTTCGAGCGTATGCAGAAGTACGGAATTGTGGTCAACACAACGAAATGCGTTTTCGGCGTCTCAGAGGTAAACTTTTTAGGTTACAATATCTCTGCCGCCGGAACGAAGCCGCTGGATTCCAAGGTTCAGGCACTTCAGGAGTTCCCTGCGCCGACAACGATCCGACAATTAAGGCGATTCCTCGGTATGATGAATTTTTACAGGCGCTTCATCCCAAACGCCGCAAAAATTCAAACCCCTCTGAACGCCTTACTTGCCGGTTCGGTAAAGGCCAATGACCCCGTGAACCTTGTAGGTGAATCCCTCGCAGCTTTCGAACGTACGAAAGAGAGCCTCTGCAACGCCGCCCTGCTAGCTCACCCTGATTGCCAAGCCGAACTAGCGTTAGTCACTGACGCTAGCGACCTCGCATTGGGGGCAGTTCTCCAGCAGCGTAAGGATGAGGAATGGCAACCGCTGGCATTCTTCTCGCGGAAACTCAGTCCGTCCCAGCAGAAGTACTCTCCTTACGACCGCGAACTACTCGCCATCTATGAAGGTATCAAGTACTTCCGGCACATGCTTGAAGCAAGAGACTTTACGGTCTACACAGACCACAAGCCTCTGTGCCACGCCTTCAGCGAGCGGAAGAATACCTGTTCTCCGCGACAATATAGGCACCTGGATTTTGTCTCGCAATTCACAAGCGACATTCGGCACATATCCGGCAAGGATAATGTCGTTGCCGATACGCTTTCGCGAATTGACGAGCTACAAAGTCCAGTTGACCTGGAAGTTCTCGCTAGGTCTCAAACCGCTGATGCCGAGCTATCTTCCTTTCTCTACGACGAACCAACGTCGCTTCGTTTAGAGAAGATTAGAGACTCCGGCAGCAGCGTAGACATTTACTGTGACACGAGCACTGGCACTCCAAGACCTTTCGTCACCAAGTCCCTGCGAAAGCAAGTCTTCGACAGCCTCCACTGCTTGAGTCACCCTGGCGCAAATGCTACTGCTAAACTAATAGCACAGCGTTACGTTTGGCCAGGAGTCAGGAGAGACTGTCGAAATTGGTCACGGGCGTGCTTGGATTGCCAGCGCTCCAAGATCAACCGCCATGTCTCTGCTCCCCTAGGCTCGTTCGACTTACCGAAAGCTCGATTCGCATTCGTTCATATAGACCTCATTGGACCGATGCCGATCTCGAACGGTTTCCGGTATTGCCTGACCGCCGTAGACCGTTTTACTCGATGGCCAGAAGCCATCCCTATTGCGGACATCACAGCGGAAACGGTAGCCAAGGCTCTACTATCCGGGTGGATAGCTCGATTTGGTTGTCCAACGGACATCGTAACAGACCGTGGACGACAGTTCGAATCTGAGCTGTTCAGGTTCCTGGCGAAACTAGCCGGTTTCAAGCACCGCAAGACGACTGCATACCATCCTGCCTGCAACGGTCTTGTGGAGAGATTCCACCGCCAGCTGAAGGCAGCAATCACTTGCCACGCTGACTGCAATTGGACTGAATCTCTTCCTCTAGTCCTGTTAGGTATACGTAGCGCAGTCAAGGAGGACTTAAAGTCATCGTCGGCCGAATTGGTGTATGGCGAGCCCTTACGACTCCCCGGTGAGTTCTTTCACAACACCATCACCGGTTCGACCGACATTACGGACTACACCGCTAGGCTGCGCTCCATTGCAGGCAAATTGCAACCTGCTCCTGCTTCTCGTCACAGGAGTAACAAAAGTTTTGTGTACAAAGACCTCGCTTCCTCGTCGCACGTATTTCTTAGGGAAGAAACGCAACGAGGAGCTTTCCAGCCTGCATACTCCGGCCCACACGAAGTCATTCAGCGTGGAGACAAAACCTTCAAAATTTTGTGTAAAGGCAAAGCGTTGAATGTGTCGATAGATCGTCTAAAGCCGGCTTTCATCTTGTCGAACTCCTCGCATCCCGAGCTTACCCAAAATCCCGAGCCTATCTCGAATCCCGAGCCTATCCCGAATCCCGAACCAATCCCAGTCCCCGACCCTTCCCCACCTGTGCGCACTACCCGTTCCGGTAGAAGAGTCCGGTTCCCGGATTTCTATCGCCCGTAGTGACGGTCTTCGGAAGGGAGTGATGTAGGGATCTCCCCGTAATATTCTTCAAATATTTTATTTCAGTGTATTATTTATTTATTTATTCATTATATAATATTTACATTATATATTTATACATTCTCACACTGTTCATACTATGTTCATACTCTGTCCATACATTCTTCCGTTCATACTTGCTTAACGTTCATACACATTCACTCTGTTCATACTTCCTACTCCTCTACTTCCTACAAGTTATTGTTTCACATATTATTCTTACTACCCTCAACTATTTCTAACACTTCACCGATGACATCGGCCGGCCGGTTTGGTACCGTCGCCGCCTTGCACCGACGCGCGGGAACCCCCCGCGCCTCGTACTTCTTTCCGCCTAACGTCCAGTCAGTCGGTTGGAATCTCTATACCGCGCGCACTCCTTTGTTATCGAGTTGCTTATAAAATCTGATCTTTCGCCTCGCTATCGCTGTAATTATCTTCTCTTATCTTCTATCTTCTACTGTGAACTCTGTGATCTATTCTCTGTGCCTTCCGCTCCTTCTATGTAAATGTAGTGTCTGAATAAACCTTGCCTGTGAACTGGATTGTGTGTCTCTCCATTCTACATCCACCACGACACAGGCCTGAACCTACCACTACAGTCTAACTTGAAATCCATTACCAGTGATACCAGTTCAGTTGTAGACCCAGAATGTTGTCGGTATTGTCTAAGGTATTCAACTGGCCTTCGGTTTCAGCTATTTACACAATACGAAAGTGACAATCGAAGTCCAGGCTAGGTTTGAAATGCCGTACTGAAGCCGATTACGATTACCATTTCAGTTAGACAATAGAGCCGCGGGTCGTTACATGACTTTTAGCATGATATGAGATAGGTATGTATAATATAATTATAAAATATATTCCGAAACTCACCCGAGGCAGTGTAAGATGGTTCAACATTACGCCAAGCAACCGCCCGAAAATATGTTTTTAAAAGCAAGAGGTAAGTAAACGAAAAGTTTTTGTACATAATTCTCTTACGATTTTCATAACAAAATTAAAGCTGCTTTCGCAGAACAGCGTTGTAGGTAGCTGTGGAGTTTTGTTGTTTTTGAAAAATTATTCAGAGAATTTAATTTTTAGATACCTATATCTTACTTCATGTATTTGTACCATGTGATGGAAGCCGAAATCTGAGAATAACTGAATATTCTGATATCGATCCATTTAATAGGATATACCATGGATATACCTTTATTACCGTAATCGCTAGCTGGGTAGATTAAGGATTAGTGTAACCTACATACTGTGTCTTAGGGTAAAAATATAATTTTATTTACTAGTACATCAATGATGCTACAGCAAGCGAAATCAATTTATATTTTTTAAAGGTAAATTTTCACATACCTCCCTAGCTCTTACTGGTCTGATGCGCATTGTAAAACGACGGTTCATCCCAGAAACCAGAACCGTATAGAACTCCACTCATTTGTCAACAGTGGAACAAGTTTCCACAAACAAGGGGGTTATGTCTTAATGGGTACTTAATTTTTTACCCTTACAAAACCTTTAATACTTAAATAACTTATCTTATATTGTTGGAGAAACACCTTCATGCTCTACAACTACTTATTCATAAGTATAGGGTTGACCTTTGATATCAGTCTAGATCTATTATATGACATGTTGTTGATATTGGTTATTATCCAAATTCTTCTGTTTTTGTAATTGTTTTGACGACCGCTGTGGCGCGGTGGGCGAAGGTCCGCCTGCGATGCAGCAGGTTGCGGGTTCGATTCCCGCCTCGGGACATATATTTGTACGATCTGCAGATTTTTGTTCAGGGGTTCTGGTTGTTTTCTATGTATAATAAAAATATATATCTATTTAATAATATTGTATTACGTATATCAGTCATCTAGTACCCATAACACAAGCTCTGCTTAACTTGGGGCTAGATGATGCTGTGTGGATTGTCCAGCATTATTGATTGATTGATTGATTCTGTGCCTATCACTCAGCCACACTACCCAACATATTTATCGGTGGTTTGCTTGCAAAGGTTCGAAATTCTTTCCGTTTTTATATTGTGTAAGCACATACCAGCTACTCTAATGCACTGCGGATGTAATATGAAGAATCCTTGCCCGATTCAGGCAACGGCGATCAGTCTTAATGAAGACTTTCCAACTGCTCAAGACAATGTATTATAGTGCACAAGTATGCAAACACAGGCGCACTCCCACACTCATAATACAAGACATAATAATAGGCACCTCCACATAGGTACTGAGTATTTGTTATTATAATAAAGACTCCGTTATCTAGTAAATTGCAGGAAAAATCGAGAGCAACCTTGGGAGGACCTGTCAAATCTCTAGCGTTTGTGAGAGACGGGAGCTTCCACTAAGCTCTGAAGATGGATGGAGCACCAACGTAACGTACATTGTAAGTACAACACGTGCTACCAACCTAAGTGTTCGTTGGATGTCTATCTATGTCTATACTTATATTTTATAGAGGATAAATTTCACTGTTTGTTTGGATCGAGTGGGCTCCGAAACTATTGGACCGATTTGAAAAATTCTTTCACCATTCAAATTCTAAATTATCTCCAATGAACATAGGCTTATAGAATACTAGCGGCCCGCCCCGGCTTCGCAAGGGTATTAAACAAAAATTTCAGAAATTATACACACTAAAACGATGGGTTTCACAGTTTTCATACGGATCTTTACTTTTTTTAACAGCATTGGGCATTTCTGACATTGACTCGACATTCCAAAACTGACACTGGCCGTAGAGAAAAAGCAAGCACCGTGCGCTATACAACCTCTTTTTCTATTCTGACGCGCCATAATAGAAACAGAGGTTAAATATAGGTACAGCCCACGGTTCAATTATTGAATTTTTCATGCGGATCCCTAACTTTTTTGAAAATATTATATAGCCTATGTTCATCACGGAAAATTAAGGATTCTAATGGTGAGAGAATTTTTTAACTCGGTCCAGTAGTTTCGGAGCCTATTCAATTCAAACAAACAAACAAACAAACATACAAACAATCAAATCTTTCCTCTTTATAATATTAGTAAAGATTAACAAAAAAGTTAGGGATCCATATGAAACTAATAATGTAACCCAACACACACGTATTACACATACATTACGTTCGTGCAAAAATGTATACTTTTATAAACCTTTTTTATAGCAAGGGTATTTAATCTGTGTAAAGCCGGTGCGGACTGCTAGTTTGAAAAAAAATAAATTTTTTGGAGACGTTATGACTTACTATTGTATTTTATATACATATGTCTAGTACCCATAACAAAAGCTGTACTAACTTGGGGCTAGATGATGCCGTGTGGATTGTCCAGCATCATTTTTTTAATTATTCCACTCTCTGTGGTGTTTGTTAGACTGTTAATCATACAGCCATGATATGATTATTTGTAAAAACAAGATCCGTCAAATGCGAGTGTAACTCGCACGCCAAGGGTTTTGAACTTTTGTCGATTAGTATATAATACTATTGTTACCAGTCACTTCGGAGATAAGGAAGAAGGTAGGCAATTTTCGAATCTTTTTAATGTTTTGCAAAAAGTATACCTACAGCTTACACAATTAAAAAAAAAACACTCGTAAAGATCGTAGTCTACAAACGCCTAGTATATTTGTGATGAATCGCTCGATCAATCTATATTTTCCAAAAAAATTGTATACCTAAAGCCATACCATAATTTAAAAAAATAATTCACATGATGATGTATAAATTTTAAAGAAAGTTGATAAAATTTGCTGTATAGCGTTTTTTTTATTTTTAATCTAACTACTAACAAAAAAATCTATCAAAGTTTAAAAAAATTAAATTTTGACAATGTGCTGCTTCATTGTGCGGGCTAGAGTATATTTTAGAGACGTGTTACAAAATTCGAGTATTTAGCGCTGTCATCACAACTTCACGGATGACTGTGCGCTTAACATCGTTAGTGCAATCAATCATGCGTGCAGTGGACGTACTCAGGACATGGGGCAGACGACCTCTGGGGCGCGGTGGGCGAAGGTCCGCCTGCGACGCAGGAGGTTGCGGGCTGGGAATTGAACCTTGGGACAAATGTTTGTATGATTCTCAGATATTTCTTCAGGGTCATCATCATCATCATCATCACCAGCCTATAATTATGTGAGTCCACTGCTGGACATAGGCCTCCCCTAATGAGCGCCATAGATGGCATCATTATTTGGGGGTTATTGCCCATAATCCCCACGCTGGGCATGGGGGTTGGGGATCGCATTTCGGTGTAGTCTTTAGGATATTCTGGTCGTTTTCTAGCTATAATAAAAAATCAATTCTCTATGAAATCTATTGTATTATGTATAGCAGTCATCTAGTGCCCATATCACAAGCTCTGCTTAGCTTGGCCTAGATTATGTTGTGAGAATTGTGATGTCATTCTCTGGAAAATCATTAAAATACAATAAAATCTGTTCATCCACTTCGGTATACAATACAACAGATAGACAGACAGGGATAAAGACAGATTAACATTATTTATATGTATTGAATGATAGATGATTAAGCGACGAACATACTTTTGCTATTACTTTTTTAATTAAGTACTCGATATCTTGTACGAATGTAATAATATACCTGCTACAAAATATTTAGTGTTTCCGGACGTTTCTATAGCTCAAGTATCCCGCCCAATTTATTTATTAATAAGCTTCAATCGAGTGCCCAACCTCTTAGCTAAATTGCAATCCTTAGTACGTCCACTTTACGTACAGTTCAGATCGATATCTTATAGGCTATCAATAGCTCATTGTGGTCGCATACAGGCGTTAGTCTCGTCAAAATAATCCATTTGCGACCAATCGGGAACCCAGCTGTGAAACAATCGCTGAATGATAAATGATGACAGAAAAAGACCAAAGCTTAACCATTTTAAAAATGGTTATTGTTTTACGAGCCTACACTGTGTTCTAAAATCCATGATATTTTATGTCAACAAAGGCTAAAATATCCAAAATTCAGCGACGAGTATTTTTCCATTATGACTTTTCAATGGTAGAACCATTACTTGAAAAGGTCAAAGCGCTAATCTTGACCGAGATTATTTATCTATAATGTAATAATAATAATATTGCAAAATGTATATCAGTCATCTAGTACCCATAACCAAAGCTCTGCTTAGCTTGGGGCTAAATGATGCTGTGTGGACTGTCCGGCATTATTTATTTTTTCTTTTTATAATTTCATAAAAGATAAAAATATAAGCATGTTGCACAATCTTCAACAATTTTAAACCGCTTTGGCCGCATTCGATACCATGGTTCGAAACCGGTTTCTAAATAAAGAATAATATTTCTTCTTTCGAAGCAGGTTTCTAAATCAGAAAAATATTTCTCCTTTCGAAATTGGTTTCGTTACAAGAATAATATTTCTTAGCTCGAAACGAGTTTCGAGAGTTTCCAAATACGAGTATTTGGAAACTCTCAAATCAAAATCAAATCTCTTTAGATTAATGTTTAAATAAAAGTCTTATAGGTTGGTTCTGATTTTATTTTATTTTAAAATATGTATTAAACAAAAAACACTCAATAGTTCAACGAAAAAGGTGCGATAATTTTGAGGCAATGGCCAACCAAGATTTCTCTTTTTTGTAGCTGTTGAATTGTTAATTTAATTTCGTAATTTTTTTCCATGTACTCTTTATTCGGGCGCCTGATAAATCTAGTTGCAACAGACACCTCATCCGCTGGGACCAGAAGATTCAGTTATTAAAACCTTTTCATTCCATTTATTCCTTTCATTTGAAATCTTTTCCTAGCTCAAGTGGTCTCATCTCCTTAGATTTGTCCGTTTATCAGCTAAGGCTTCGTTTTTGGTAAGCAGCGGGAGCGGAGACGATTTTCTACAGTTTCCGAAATAATCTCGCTATTTGTCTAAATTTTGTGTATTTTCAGGTAGCAACAACTTTGAGTTTATAGTCGTCGTACATTTTTTTCTTTAATACTTCCAGGAAAACTAAGGAATTTGTTATTTTTTTTAAACGATCACGTCGTCTTTACACTTCACTTTTCTTTTCGGACTTTTTGGTAACAATATAAATATAAATAAATAATATGTATCGTTTTAAAGCGCGCGTTTCCAAAGGTCCTATGTGTAACTTAGTTGAGGTTCGCACACTCAAGGCAACCTCCTCTAGATAAATTCAATTTACTAGAGACGAGCAGAAAGCAACGGGTTTCTGCAGCAGGAGTGAAGTAAAGTGGCGGAGTGAATTGCTTTGTCGTGAACGAGATGTGAGTGTGAAGGTCTGGGATGGCGCAAGTGTGAAACCTATTCCCAGCGATGGGCTAAAATAAAATTAAAAGGATGATTCAATATGTAGAGATATTGCTTTTATCGATGGGTAAGGTCTTTATCGAGGGCCTAACGAATACTCTGAGGGCAACTTATATCTATACTAATATTATAAAGAGGAAAGATTCGATTGTTTGTTTGAATTGAATAGGATCTGAAACTACTGGACCTATTTGAAAAATTCTTTCATCACTAGAATCTTAAATTTTCCCTGATAAACATAGGCTATAAAATATTTTCAAAAAGTCAGGGATCCATATGATTTTTTTTTATAATACGAAGCCGGGGCAGACCTTATCGTATACTTATCACACTTACACTGTTTTTAAATGTATGAGAAAGTAGCTAGATCATAGTTAAAAAAATTAAATTTTTTGCCAAAAATCCACTTACGCTTCCATTGAAAATCAATAGAGCTCGTGTAATCACAGCCTTATACTAGGGGCCCAATTCTGCTAACTAATGCCAATGCCGACACTATGATATGGGTATCGTCGCAGATTCTTAGAATACTCCCAAAGCCCCTTTTATATGTTAAGTCCATGGAAATTATGTAAAGCTACCGACTGGTAATTGATATAGATCTGTTGAGCTACATGTAGATTGTTTTCCAAAGCCTGCAATTAATTGTTTCAATTGTAAATACCAGTTCTAATTGTGTTCTAGTTGTTAATCAAGGTATTACCCAAATTTAAAAAAATAAAAATTAAAACCACAATCAGAACGTCTTAACACAAAAAAGTTACGTATAATGTGTCCCTTCGTCTATAGTTTCTTTAAATAGATAGATAATGCTTTATCTCATAGCCTTTTAAAAGAAAACATTCACTACTTAATTTAACTTATCCAAGGATACCGATGGAATTGGCGGTCTTATTGCTTGTAGCAATTTGTTGCAGGCTACCAAGGTGAAAGGAAATCATAGAATGGCGGATGCTTTCATATTAAGCAGGGTATACTGCGACGCGTTATGTAACATAATTATTACACAGCGTACAAGAATACGCTTGTAACAAGCAAAGACAAGAATTTGATCACTGTGAATAGTCAAATATTCGTTATCCCGATCAATACCCACCTTAAAGTTGAAAAACGTATCAATCTGTGGCGATAACATTTTTAGTGAAGTGGTTGGTTTAGCAGAATAGCCGCTGCTTGCAATAAATCGTCCGGAGCTGAAATCTTTAAGTCTGATTGGACAGCATTCTGCTCAATCAGATTCTGTCTGAGTAACGAGATGAATTTAATACTCGAGTGCTCTTTATTTGCTTAAATTTCACAGAGTGCCAAATGAAGAAATTGCAAATAATGATTGAATTGCAGAGAGATTTGATTTTGGCCCTAACCTGGAAAAAGTATTACAAAAGTTAGAGTTAGGGCATGCATTCCGAAATTCCGGAATTTCGCAACTCCGGAATCTCGGATAGTTTTTTACTATATTTCAATTCCGGAATTGAGACGAATATCGTAATTCCGATATTAATAAAAACAGTGATCCCAACTACCTTAATCCTACACATGCCGTGTCCTACGAGCTCGAAATAAACGTTTCATCGTCTCCTGCTGACGAAGACGTTGCAGTTGATGAACCAACTCTGCAAGAGCAGCTAGACAACGAACTGGATAGATGCAAAAAAAGTCGCAAGAATCTAAGGACCAGTTTAGAACTTGCAGGGTTCGTGAAAGTAGAGAAATAAATTTATTATAACGGAGGACAGCGAGGTGTTCATCTAGCGTGTAGCGTTTGTGTTTCGAAAGTAAAAGAGTATTTTCGAGTGCAAACTACATTTGTAACAGACTTAGAAGCTCGCTCTCTGACAAAATGCTAGATGCATTGTTATTCTTGAAAACGCACTACCAAGAACAGCGTTTCCTCTCAAAGTTAAAATTCTGTAAGTCAAGTGTTAATCTTTTTCACAGTTTATTACCAAATTAATATTGTTGTGTTCATTATTAGCAGAGATAGGAATAGGTATTGCAATTTAGGGTTTAATGACCTCAAACATTATCAATAGTATGGATACGCCCCGAAATTCCGGGAAAAAGATCGAGAATGGTTTATGTTAAACTGTCGGTATTTCGTAAGTTTCTTTTATAAAATGTAAATATTTTACTAACCGTAAGTTAGATTTTTAGGATAAACAAAACGAACGAACTGCGTTACTGTCTAACCCCCTTTTTCACTTATCGCCGCCTTCGTGAAGTCGAAACAATGCATTCCATAATATTTTTAGTTTGAGGCTCCGGCGACGGATGAATTTCCCATACAAATATAATACCAAAATGATTTGTATTTTGAGCATATTTTCGCCATGATCTGATATTATTTGTAATAGTATTTATCTAGGTTTCTACCACAAGCTATATTGAAAATACTTACCTTTCTACACAAATAATAGGAAAACTAGTTTTCCTTGATTAAATCCGGTTTCAGTTCAATTTAATTTCAGTTAATTATTTAAAAAAAAATTGTGGTTGAAACCTACATTAATACAATTTTAAAACAAATAATAGCAGATCATGGTGAAAATATGCTCAAAATACAAATCATTTTGGTATTATGTTTGTATATATTTGGGAAATTCATCCGTGTCGCCGGAGCTCTAAAAGTAAATATCAATATGGCGGCAAAATTCGTTGATGATGATCATGATAATGATGAATTGATAATATCAATCTTATTATTGTATATTTAAAATATTATTTTACATAGTACAAAAAATACGAATAATAATTTCACATTCAATTCCAGGGACTTGTGGGATGTCCATGTTCAGATAACATGGACTTGTGGCATGTCCATGTTCAGATAACCTTCCTTATGAAGTCTCGGCAAATTGCACTACCTATTCCTATCACTGATTATTAGTTTCATATTAGTTTATGTAAGTTTTAAAATGTGAAACTAATATTATTCGTTTTTTATCGTAAGATTTTGATATATACTCCTTAATAGATTAAATGACTGTCAATATAACACATTCAGTTGACTCGATCCCTTCCTCAAAATAAAAAGTGCCAATACCGGAACCAGTTTCGGAATTCCGAAATTAGGCCTCCAATATCGGAACTCAGTTCCGGAATCGAAAACATTCCGATATTGCATGCCCTAGTTAGAGTAATAGTTATTAGAATATTAGAGTAATAGTTATTTTCATCTGTGAAAACTGACGTTTTAAGACATATGTTATAGAACATTTAATATAATTATAAGTGTTCCAAATACGATGGAATGGTAATGGTTCGATTCCCGCCTCGGGACAAATATTTGTACGATCTGCAGATATTTGTTTAGGGGTTCTGGTTGTTTTCTATGTATAATAAAAATATCTATCTATTTAATAATATTGTATTATGTATATCAGTCATCTAGTACCCATAACACAAGCTCTGCTTAGCTTGGGGCTAGATGATGCTGTGTGGATTGTCCAGCAGTTATTTATTTATTTATTTATTTAAATATATATCCTATTCATAAGTTCATGCCCTATTCCTAATCCCTAACTCATTTATCTGCAATAGGCTTTTTGACTCTCACACTTTATTTTTTAACATTGACTTTCATCCGACGAATTGGGAAGTTTATAACACTCCATAACTGACACTGGCAGAGTCGTAGCGAAAAGCAAGCGGCGGCGCCATGATAAATAAAAAAAGGAGTTTCACATGTTTTGTTACTGAAGTTTTCATGCGGATCCCTAACTTTTTCGAAAATATATAGGCTATGTTCATCATCATCAAGGATAATGTAGAATTTTAATATAAGAACAACAATTTGGGGGCCGATGTTAGGACTCAACAAAACGTCGAATACAGATAATAAATTTATTTATTTCCTAACCTAGGAACAATACAATCATATTACCAAATTAGACCAAGTATTTACAATAGAAACATTTGTGCTAACAAACAGAACAGACTACTGTAGGCCAAGCACGGGGTTTGTTCTCTAGGGTAGAATAGACAATAATTGCATCGCATCGCCGTACATTGCGTACATTATTGAAGTTGAAGAAATTAATTTCAAATAATTTACGCATTCGGTGACAAAGTGACGTAAATTCTCTCTATTCTACCTTAGACAAGAAAGCCTGTGCTTGCCTTCCTGGTAGCTTGACTGGTCCATATCTACCAGTCGGAAGCGCCCCCAAGAAGCTGCATTGCCTCGCTGTATGGCAAACAGGAAAGCCGTGATCCTCTTTCAATGAATAGCGTAAAATGAGTCTGCCTACATTTGAGAAACATTTCAAAAGAGCTTCAGGCCTAACCCGTAGGCATCAACTTCTTTAAAATGTTGTTGTAAACCCCGCGTATCCTATTATAATAGGTTACTTGTAAAACTGCCGTGTGATGCCGGCATAGCATTGCACCATCGGGAAACATATCGAGGGGCGGGCAGCAGTGGACTATAATAGGCTGATGTTGTTGAAAAACAGTACTGAAATAGTGACGAATGGTTCCCCCTACGTCGACGTGACTCTGCGTCGACATTCAACTCGGTCCACTCAAGGTCATTGGTACAGTCAGCTCGGTAGTTGGATAGTACTAGCCATAGATCAAGCTTATCGCCTTGACGCCGAATGCCAAGCAAACCTTATTACCTATTGCAATATATATCGATGGGCAATTGTAGGAAAATTTTTAGAGCACGGCGTGGTACCTTTTTTCCAAATATAATTAAATATCCACTATGACGTCACAAACAAAGGAAGATCGACAGCTATTATAAAAGTAAAATTACACATACGTGGTAGCATACATGTCCACCAACCAGCCCTCATAAACAAGTTATTACCAGTTAGGGATTATGGGCGACGTTATCACCTAGTTGTGACGTCACCACTTTATTAAGAGCACCGGCAGATTGTTGCCAGCTTTATGCGACGATAAAACGTAATGTCATATTATATTAACGTATTTCAGGATCTAGGTAGGTGTTGCCAGGGAATTTTCCTTTAGTTTGGCGACTCTGATGATATGACTCAGCGACCCGGAGTGTCTCTAGGCCTCCAACAAATTATTTTAATACTTATAGTCAAATATCAAATTACTTTATTTCCTTTAGACTTTATAGAACTCTTGGACACGTCACAGAGTAGAATTAAAGTGTGAAAAGTGAAGTGAAGCAATCATGACATTTATATCAAAAGTTAAGGGTGTAACTCTTCACTTTTTTAATATATGAAGATTTGTTCACAAAGAAAATCATAGTTAAGCAGAACTAGTATGTATTTGCACTTATATCTAATTCCTAAAATCTATGCCGTCACCAGAGTGCAAGGCGCCCAGAATACTGTAAATACATTTTAGTTTTGAACAGCAGAACTTATTTTTTTTTTCTAAATCGAGCACGTAACTCCTTCCTGGTCTTTTTGATAACCCTCACGGTTTCAGACTTCCCCTTGTTAGCCCTAAAAAAACTCACCTTGTGTATATAGCCTTGTGTATATAGCCTTGTGTATATAGCCTTGTGTATATAGCCTTGTTTATATAGCCTTGTTTATATAGCCTTGTGTATATAGCCTATATTCATCAGGGATAATGTATTATTCTAACGGTGACAAAATTTTTCAAATCGGACCAGTCATATCAGCCTAATCAATTCAATCGAACAAACAATCAAATCTTTCCTCTATATCATATTAGTACATACATAAATAAATAAATAATGCACACTTAACTAACAAATAATTTACAAAGGAAGATTATAGAACTAGCGACTCACTCCGGCTTCGTACGAAGTAATACCTACGTATGAAGTCGGCATACAAAAACCTGCCTTTTGAATCACTCTATCTATTTAAAAAAACCGCATCAAAATGAGTTGCGTAGTTTTAAACATCTAAGCATACATAGCGACAAACAGACAGACAGCGGGAAGCGACATCAAATTTAATGCTTTAAGTTTTGTCATGTTTTTGTTTCTCAGAGCTTTCGAAAAATGTATTTAATTATGTATATACATGTATTTAATTATGTACGTATTTAATTATGTACGATTGTCTTCTTAAGATAATAAAAGAGTATATAAAGTATGCTACGGTTACAAAATAATTGATTTTATTAAGTATTCAAATGGCGTTCTCAGAGTTCCAGAATATTAAATAAAGGAAGTGTAAAACTGCAGAACTTTTAGATTTAAGCCAACTCGATTCAGAAGTTTGAGTATGGACTCAAACTTCCACGCAAAGCTTTACGTGTAGTAATTGAGTTTGTGACAAATACAGTTATGACTTTCTGTATAACAAAACTCCGGGTTCCGTGCTGCAAAAGAATAAAGGAAACAGCTAACCAAGGCCTTTGAGTAGGTACTTATTCAATTAAATAATGCATCTTTAACGCTTTTTGAAAACGTGTACTGCAAGTTCGAATACTGGTATGGCTCTGACTACCGTTGTGACGTGGCGTGAAAGGTTGAAAGACAGATGTACAGTGCGCGTCAGAATTAAGTACCCCCCTTGTATACAAACTATTTTCGACTACTTCTAATTCCCTTGTAACTTGTCACAATTTTTCACATGCAAAAATTTATCAGGCCGCCGCTCAGGATCGAACTGCCCTTTCATAATACTCAAAGTCTGAAATTCCCAAAAATAACAACTATTGTGACGCGCACTGTACGTACGATCTGCAAGTATTTATTCCGAGGGTGTTCTGTGTATTTTCTATCTTTATTTTAATGTTAAAATACATTAGATTATAATGTTTCTGCCAAACTGTATAAAGAATTAAGTCGGCAGTAGCTCTCGCGGTCACAAATATACGTACCTATTATGTATATCAGGCATCTAGTACCGATAACACAAGCTCTGCGTAGCTTGAGGCTAGATGATGCGGCCACTCCACACGCATGTCCACCATTATTGATTAAATCTTTATTTTTATCTTTATTTTACTTGATACATAAAATCCAAACAAAAAAACCTACGCCAAAACAGACTGTACGTTAACTAAGTTCAGCAAGTTTACGCGTATAAATCAACCCGCACCGTTTTTCTTGGACAGGCAACAAGCTTAGGCAATTCCACACCACGCTCGCCCATAAATCCCAGCACAAAAAATGTATGTGATTTCTACACCTTCGTGTTACATTAATCACTTCTTTTACTGGCAGAGTTTAATTTTGCATCCAAACGGGAAGAAAATTTCTGCCGAACCGCTTTTGACTATGATTGATTTTCTCATAATATTGAGCCCATGACTCCTTTCCCGACTTTTCTTGTACTCTCTGATTTTGGCTTTGACCATCAACTCCAATCTCCAAAAGCAACCCTGTATAGTAGGTAATTTATGTATGCAGCCATCGTCTTGGGGATGCTTCCGACTGGTTTGATATGGCCCAGTTGGGGCTACATATACTTTGTTTGCATTTATTTATTTAATTAATAGTAAATGCTTATTTGGTACGTATTTGGGGAGTCTTATTTGGTTATTTAAATTAAATTTTCTTTGTTGATAATGGTTTCCCTTTGTATATGTTATTGCAGCCGTAACACAAGCTCTGCTAGTTTGGGGTTGATAAATATGCTTTGTGCATTATCCAGCATCATATATACATATATGTCTTTATTTATACAACATTCCATCGTACTAATTTGTTCACAAGCACAGCAGCATATTTCCTTGAAATCACCTCGTGACACCTTTCACAGAAAGCAGCACTTTATGAAAGCTTTTATGGCAATCCAATACTTACACCTCTCTGTTGGTATAAGAAAGTGCACTCTGTTTCCTATTCCTGAAGTATCAAGTTCCAGTATTTGATTACTTGCCTACTTTATTCCAACTGTGTTTTTGTTTTTTTTATCGTTAGGAAACGATAATGAGGAATTGCTCGGGAAACAAGTAATTAAAGAAAACTTAAAGAACCCAACTCGGTGTCCGCTTTTTCGGATATTTTCGCAGAATGAGGAGGCAAAGTTTAGTAAGAACTCTCCCGGAGTTCTGACAAGAGCTTTGAAACTGATTTACTAAATTCAGTTGTACACGCGCGGTTCACGAACCGTGCCTCAACGCGTCACAAAAAAAACACGCTCAGTTACCTCAATTGTTGACACCGCCGTGCACCGTCGGCAGATGACACCCTGATGCGTCACACGTCGCCGTACCTATTATGTACCATTTAGTTATTAAGACTTTTTTATATTTGTATCTAATATGTTAGTCTGTAACTAGATAAGTACTCCATGGTCTGTATTGTATTCGTAGATATGGGCCCTAGATTAAGTTTTTTCTTTACCATCCATAATTGATCTTGTGTAACCCGAAATAAATAAATTATTATTTAATTTCTTTGAAAAACACAACAGGCAGTTTTAAACGTGTCTATTTTCCCCCATCCTTTGAGAGATTCCTTCCCGAACGGGCCGCATTCCAACCCTTGCTTTGTTTATTCAATCTGCGAACAGGTTTTAAAATCCTTACAATTATTTAAACATTTTACGTAGCTTTGCCAACTGGGGAATACTTTCAGTGCGAATGTTGTTTTTATTTTAAAGCTGTGCCTGTGGTTTCAACTTTTATCATCCATATAATCTGAAATTTGACAGTAAGGTTTTTGCAAAGAAGTATAAATATGGCCATACTTTAATTTCTATTAAGTTGGGAATAACCCAATGAAAATCACAATCCAAGAATAGAAGAAATTAAGAACTATTATTTATGTACAATTCAAATATTAAGGCTGTTTGTCCACCGCCGCCGTCACCGGACCGTCAACGAGAACGAGATTATTTCAGGCCGAGTTTAAGATGACGTGACGGACTTGCGGTGGACACGCGGCTATAGTAGTCTAAGTATCAGTACTTCGGCGCCGTCATCTCGTTCTCGTTGACATCCCGGTGACGGCTGCGGTGGACAAACGGCCTTAAGCTAACAGCAGATTTTTGCATACAATCTAGAGGTCATGCAGGCAGCTTCTTGGGGACGCTTCATATTTAGTTTCATCGTATAATACAATGTACGCCGATAGAGCCTCACGTGACTCACCAGGTTTATCATACTTGCACATAGAGCAACACGGGCCACCGGCGGACCGAAGTACTCACATGGTTACGATGCTACGGTGTAGACGAGCTACAACGTAAACTGTCTACGACGTAGACATGCTACGACGTATGGGTGAGACGTAAATGTGTAAGTTATCATCACTGAATAGTATTGAGATATTAATTTCAATTGGATACATCCACGTGTTTTTATAAAAAAATTGTAGTTCCCGTTAAAATGCAAAATGTCTATCTTATACCTATCTTTAGCATAGGGCTTTTTGACATTGACTCGCACTATATTTTTTGACAATTACTAGCCTCTCACCCTCTCACTCATAAGTGACGGTAAGTTTATGAAACTCCGTAAGTGACACTGGCAGATTCGTAGTGAAAAGTACGCAACGGCGCCGCCGCTACCTAATAAAAAAGTGAGAAGAGCCTATTCAATTAAAGCAAACAATCAAATGTTTCCTCTTTATAATATTATATAGTATAGACATAATATTATTTCTACATTCTTAGAGTTAAGTCTGTTCGTAGGCAACCAAATGTAATGCTAGTCAGGATCTCACACGAGTACGTATAAATTATCTCTACAAGTATAAACCAAGTACTTACGAATTATAAGGCTCCATTACACTTAATCCAAGCTTAGTCCTTATTAATATGACCATAATACTCATTTTCCCAGCTATTGTCTTCGCAGAGAATGGCACAATCTGCTTTGTGGAGAATGGCTGTCATTTGTCTGAAGGATCAGGAGATTGGTACTAGTTTATGATAAATGTTGAAAAGCTGGTGGTAGTCTTTTGTTTTTCATACATCCGCTACGTCTCAAACCCAGGCCTACACTGACATTCAGAATACGAAAAAAGGAGTTCACTCTATCATTTCAAAATGTACCGTACCTATTTTGTTTTACATGTCTAAGATCAGAATAGAAAGAATGGAACCAGGCGCTATCATTCACCGTGATGGCGCCCAGACTCTGGAATGCTCTTCCCAACTCAATAAAGTCCTTCACTTAGTGTTTTTAAATTTAATGTAAAAGAGTCTTTCTCTACAGTCATCATCATATCTTATTACAGCAAGCTTACGGTAAGGAAATTTATAAAACGAGTGTAAAAAACATTCAGAAATATAACATGATCAGAAACAAAATTTTATAATTTTTGTTAGCTTTTAGGTTTCTTGGATTTTTATAATTCTGTTTTCCTTTTGTATGAACATTTTTCTATTCACACTCATTTTATAAGTTCTCTTTGTACCCGAAGGTTAGAAAACTCTTTTATAGATACGCTCGCCTTTGTACACGTCCATTATTTTTTAACTTTAAGTATAGTTCGCGTCATGTAAAAAGAAGTCAGCCAGCGTTCTTTTTACATGACGCGAACTATACCTACTGTAATAATTATCTGTGCAATAAAAAAATTTAATATATTTTCTATACAGGCACGTAGTACTTTTAAAGCTAAGCGTTTGATGTGTAAATCAAGGTTTTAGATGGGATATAATATAAAGAAATTGGAAAAACGTGATTTTGGGAACCAGAGTCAAAGAATGTATTGTAGGCAGATACATCGAAGCTAATGGTAGCGATTCTGTTGTTTTACGATTCCTAACCTAAATTACTAAAATGTCTAAAGTTTTTGCACCTCTGAGTTGAACACACAAACCATGTTTAGAGATATTTCCGATCTTCGCTCTTTACTCGGATTTGATAACAACATTATATATTTTTAGATAGTTTATTTTCCAGACTAGACTTTAGAATGAAATATTTTTTTTCTCGTATTTAAAATGTAATTTAAACAATAAAAAAGGAAAGAAAAGGTAAAACTAAAGATGAATGTGTTTTTTAAGAAAAAGGGACAAACTTAGCGAAATGATTTCATTTTTTGTATGAACAACAATTGTATGAACAACTAGTAGATAGTAGATCCACCGGTACCATAGGATTGGTGCAAGTCGCAAAATACACTCGTGCAAGTCAAGGAATGTGCAGATAGTAAACAGTTTTAGTTATGAAAATGATCACATCGTACAATGTGCATATTGTAAATGCCCTAACCTGACGTTGACCTATACTTATGCTTAGTAAGTACCTACTCTACTGATTCACGCTACATTATTCTATATGACAATATGAACCACAAAAAACAGGCTATAGGCCTTTGAGCCATAGTTTTAGAGTAAAATCATTTTTTCGACTGGGCGAACTAGTGGGTACTGTAGTACAGTCCGTCTAAAAAGAGTAGAAATTAATGTTTGTGGAACTAACTATATTCTGTGACTGGCAACATTTCATTAAAAGTCAATCTTGTCACTTGCTTGTCATTGTAATGTAAACATTGTTTGCTTTCGTTTGAATTCTTGCTTCAATTCTAGTTTTTATCCAAAAACTGATTAATAACATTTGAAAAATGAATAAAACAATCCTCAGAGGCACTCGTGAAGTGAGTCGGTAGTCGTACATTGAACCAGACAGCTACATTGAACCATCGAAAGTTCTCGAAAATGCAACGTTGCCGATTCGCGCTTATGGCGGTAAATAAGGTCCCTACAGCCCCCCTACCCACCGCTCAGTTTGCGCGGCGATCCCGTGAAGGACGGAGGATGGGCGAGGACTTTTACTAAAATCGATCGGAAAAGTAAGTTTTTTTATCAGTTTTCTTTGATTTTTCATTTGTTTTCTGTGTTGAATGTCAGTATTTCAATAACTACGTGTAATAGTGCACATATTTAGCTTTCTAATGCATGATATTTGGTGTCAATATGCCATGGTTTATCCGGTGAAATTTTGAGTTTATTTCGAAGCATGTGCGGTGTCTCTCTTTGAACCACATACATGAAGTACAGACTGAACCACGCTTCACTGTGTACTATTAACTTATTACACTTCCGTGCAATTGTACTGTTTTGTGTGAAGTCACAAAAGAACTGCATATTAATTGGAAATTATTTTTATTAAACATTTATAATTACCTTATAAAAATAATTATTTAATATAATTATATATATTTATTATTAAAATTAATTATATATATTTATTATTAAAATTAATTATATATTTATATAAATATTAATAAGGAATTTTTTTAGGATGGCGCGGACCAATGTAACGTCCTGGAAAAAAGGTGAAGTCACAACTGCAACGAACAATTATGACAAATCACAAATATTGTAAAAGTAAGCCATTTTTTTTGCACTGAAGTGTACTGATGTATGTTTGCATTTTTGATATAGAAAATATTTTGTTAAAACTAAGTTAAATTATAGTGTTTGTGTTAAAAAAAAACTTGATCTCTTAATAATAGCATTTAGCTCAATATATTTGTAATTTTTTTAATTAACAGATAAAATTACACTTCAGAAGTGTTGTTTTAAAGTAATTTTTTTACATTTATAACTCTTGTCCTTTCGGTAATAAAGCAAATCATAAAAATTAACCATTTTTTTATTTGTCATGCTTTGAAATTGAAAAATACCAGTATTTAGGTAGGTGGTAAAGGGTGGTTCAATGTGGAAAATACCCCGGTTCAATTTGTACTACCTAGTGGACACAATGAACCAAAGCTGAGTTTTTAAAAAAACATTTCTTCTACTCAAACTAGACCCAACTGTCAAAAAACTAGTATGCACGATGATAGTCGCATAAATTCTGCATAAGATAGGGGAAAAAACAATAGCAAACGCTAAAAAATGAAAAAACTACAGGCTTCTCAAATTTACCCGGTTCATTGTACGACGCCGTACCCTATACAAAGTGTTTATGCGATGTTTAGCCGAATTCCAAGCCGGCAGATTGCTCACGCAGATGGAACACGTTTATAAACGAACAGCGGATCTGACTGGTAAGTTATGAATTAATGTAGTAGTACTTTTAGTCACTTTACACTCCTTTAAATAGTAATGTTTTATCCAAGAGTGGTCTTATCATGAAATATTTACTTCTATATCTACACTTGAGGTTATGAAAATAAAACACATATTTATAGTGCGTGTGACTGGTTTTGATACTTAACAATATAATTTATTAGTTTCAGGTAAATCCGAGAGTACAGTGCGCCGAATAGTTTCGGAACTCCAGTAGATTGGAAACCATGTTGTGTCCATGTCAAAAAAATTTAAATGAAGTACATGGAAAGAGGCCCCAGGCTATATCAAAATATACAAGAATTCATTATAAGAGTTGGTGAGGATAGCAGCAGTGACTCTGAATCAGAATCAGAAGATTTCTGTCTGCCTAGTACTTCTCGCAAGATACTCCTGGGGCAATAGATGACAACACGTCTGGTGTCGAATATTTAGTTGTTGATATGTTGGACGACTAATTTTATGAATAAATATTTTATTTATAACACTCAACTCTTGTTTTATTATTTTACTAGCTATTAGTAGAATTGAACCACAACTTGTGATGTAAAGTGGTTATGTGAAGTACTAAGTTAACTTAGAATCATCACAAATAATAATAGAATAAATAATTAGCAAGTATCAAAACCAGTTATTGTATAGTATGGGGGATACCAGTTAAACGACAGTGGCGCCCTCATTTTTTGTCTACTCTTTTTAGACGGACTGTACACGGGACGTAAGTCGCCTACTTTTTTTTGGGTGCTGTGGCACCCATGAACGTTCGAGTGGAGGGGATAAATAAAAAATACGTAGCCATTTTTACGTTAATATAGCTTTTAAAAATTTCAGCCTTTTTAGTACCTAACAATTTTAGTAACCATGTAATAAGTAAAAAGCCTCGCTCCGCACCGTTTCAAATCGAATCACTTAGCCTTTTACAGAATTGAGTTGCATTTTATGGAAAACAAAACCTAATAGCTTTTAAAATTACTTTTTTCAATTTATTATTAATTAGTATAGTAGTTATTGATTGAAATGGCTTTTGAACATTATACAGATGTATTTTAGTAAGAGTTTGCAGAATGTTTTTTTTTCTTTGTGGTGATAATTTATAACCGTCAAAGTTATTTGTCAAAGTTTTTAAACTCCGTTCGTACCTCTCGTACGGACGTTATTTTGCAACCTTTTGATACAAGATACAATGTACAAATATTTCTTGCAACCTTTTGAAACAAGATACAATGTACAAATGTATCTTGTAAACTTTTGCTAATTGTGTGACCTTGGCCCAATAAGCCATTTAGGTCGTCAGTATGAAATTAAATAAGAATCCTGGAACTAGGCCACCACGTTCCTGCATATCAGCTGATATCACCCCCCGAGGGAGCGGAACCTGAGCTCATATCAGATACATCTGAGGCATTAGGATGACTTTTGCACAGCTTACGAAAACCCTAAAAACTCAGAACTCAGAACGTAGTAAATTTCCCGTAAAAATGACCTAAAGGTAACCATTCTATAGCTTCAAAAGTTTTAAAACTATAGAAGTTTCCATTTCCTTCTAATATCCTCTCCATAGCGCTATGCAGCGCATTGGACACTAAAATAAATATTTATGTATGACAGCGATCCAACAGTTTCTTACAAATGCGAAACATTTCAAAATTTTGAATTTAGAATTTGTCGCTTTTTGGCAGTACAACGAAACAGTTAACGAAAATATTTTCGTCTTGGTACTCAGCAAACTCATGCTATCCTCCCTGAGAGAACTGTTCCCCTGTGCTCATAAATATCTCACTGCTTGAATCTTGATATGATTCTGACCATGATGCTTTGTAATACAATATGGAGCGTGTGGGGAAATCCGAGCTGATAATCTACATTAGTATGAATGACCTATACATAGGTACAACTCAAATAATATTTCTCAAAAACACTACACTGAATGTGTTTCCACAATGAATTTATGTCCATAATCGGAATCGAACTTCAACTGCATCACCTTTTTGGACAAAATACTGATTCCAGACAGTTTTCGTGTCAGGAATCAAATAACTTTATTTTTTTAGGCTTACAAAATAAGCACTAAGACTAGTCAAATTTCATAAATATTATAAATGATTATTAAATGAGAAACGAGGTGTTATGATTTTATTTTCACTTCAATTTATGTTCACTTGTGGAAGAAGTGAATAAGATATATATATAACTATGTAGTAGGTACATTTATGTATCAGTTATGTGGCTTTGTCATGTTTGTTTTTCCCATTTAATGTGATTTAGATACCTACATGTCAATTACTTACATTATGTATAAAAGCTAAGCACAAAATTCAATTTCTTTGCGGATCGGAGCGACATCTGGCCAAGCATTAACATTATTAATGTAATAATTTTTCGAGTAAAAAGCTTTACAAATAGGGACCTCAGTGGCTTTGGATGGATGCTAATGATGCGAACATTGTATTTTTACCTTTTTTGTAGTAAAATTTGAAAAGGTATAGAATTTCTTCATTAGTTTCACTCATCTTGACAGTACGAAAAACAAATAAAAATCACACATTTTCCTAATTTGAATTTCGAATTGTCTTCTTTAAAATTTAAACTTTGAATGATACCAAAACCAGCCAGATACAAATAGTATAGCCAAAGAGATTTTATTACAAGTTCATAAATACTATAATGCGAAAAGACTTTTTCCCCAACCTATTACTAAAAACACAATACTATTCAGTAAGTAATTCAGTAATTCATTTATTGTTGTGAATCAGGTATACAGTCAGTTCTTAGGACTTATTTATATCGCTGGATTCTGCCACTTGGGCGTACAACATTTCATTATACATTCAATTCAAAATAAAATTAACATGCAAATAATCTGGTTATTTTAGACTAAAAGTATCTTTTTTTTTATGTGCATACAGTCAAATTAAAAAATAAAATATTAAAATGTCAAATATTTAAAGTAAATGAGAAAATAAAATATATGAAGGTCAATAAAATTTCATAAATTGTATATAAAGAAAACAGATAAATGGATGAGTTGAATAGTAAAACTATGTTGCTTTGCAATGTCAATCAATACGGTCACTAAGATAATCATTTACAGAATAGTATTAATTAATAAATCATTAAGCTTGGCATTAAATTGGTTGCTGGACAATTCGCGTATACATGTTGGAATTTTGTTGTAGATTTTTGGTGCCATACAGAATACGCTTGTGCGCAGCAACTTCGTTCTACATGGGACGTTGCGCAATCTGCCCTCAGACCGGCTTCCAATTGCAAACTCCTCAAACAGTTCGAGATTATTTTTTACTATGGAAGTAAGAAAGTATGGACGTAAGGAAGAAAGTAGTATTCCAGGTCGAGACCTATTCTTTTATAAAATACTAGCGACCCGCTCCGGCTTCGCACGGGTCCAATGCAATTAAAACCTTCCTATTGAATTACTCTATCTAATTAAAAAAAACCGCATCATAATCCGTTGAGTAGTTTTAAAGATTTAAGCATACATAGGGATATAGGGACAGAGAAAGTGACTTGGTTTTATACTATGTAGTGTCTAGTGTAGTGATCAGCGCGATGATATCAGTACTTTTATAATGTTTCATTAGTGTGAGTTTGTACGAACTGCCTTGCATCTATAATACCGATGATCCTCATGTAGGACGGATCCCATCCTTATCAAGCCTAAGTAACTTAATCCGGTGATAAATGGGCGCGCTGATAAGCCTCTTGCAAATTGCTGCTATTTTTATCTCTTAGCTATTCGAGATTAGATAAAAAGGGATCGTTACTAAAAGGCTAATTACCTACAATCTACTGGAAAAGAAAGAAGAAAATAGTTTAAAATTTATTAACAAAAAAATTGCCGTGTGGTGCCGGCATCGAATTTCACCACCCTAACTCTTCCCGTGGGGGTCGTAAGAGGCGACAAAGGGAAACACACCGGGGGGCGGGCAGCAGCGCCTTCTGCAGAACAACTACATCGAACTGCGATCCCCAACCCGCATGCCCAGCGTGGGGATTATGGGCAATAACGTCCACATAATGATGCCATCTATGGCGCTCATTAGGGGAGGCCTATGTCCAGCAGTGGACTATTATAGGCTGGTGATGTTGATGAACAAAAAAATAACAATTAAATAATAGAACCAAATAAGAATTATTAACTGTGCATTCTTAGATTTATTAACAAAGATAATTACAGCTAGTGCTTAACAAAATAGAACTATTACGACTAGTATTTACTCTTAGGTATATCTTTTTTTTTATTTAATGCCATGTCTAGCCAGAACCAGAATGCAGAGTGCCCAGAATGCTGGCAGCATTTTAGCACACGTGGGATGGCGATGCTTATTCGATGACTGAAAAGAGCCAGCATGCACGATCACCCATGAACTCTATAAGAGGTATATATATTGCGTTAGCCTAATGACCGCAAGGACCTAGGGATTCCAAAGACGGCTCAAATAGGTAACCTACAATTGAACTAACTGCAGACAGTTGCTTACAATCTGCAGACCAGTTCAACCGTCCACCAGACGCGCTGGTTGCATACGAACGCCGAGTATCTGGCGCACCGCATCAGCATTGCCTCGCTGAATGGCAATGCTGATGCGGTGCGCCAGATACTCGGCGTTCGGGCAATTTATTTATTTTTAATAAATTTGTGAAGAACAAATTTCTAATTTTCTATTTGGGAATAAATTTCTTAAAAAAATTAGTGTGGGAAGTGGAATCCTTTACTTACATCCTAGATCGTTGCATAGGTAGGTATTCTAGTTTTTCATATTTCTTTTTATGTAATTTTTCTTACCTCGTTTCTGATTGCTTTGTCTGTTTTAAACATGCTAAAATTATTATCATTAAATTAAAATAAAATACATTGGTAATGTCTTAAATTCATTTGTAAATAACGTTTAAAATACATTTTGACACATTTTTAGGCTTCGCACAAAAGCAAACAAAAACTTTTTTATTCTTCTAAGCAAAAGTACAACAAATAAAATATTTTCTGGGTTAGATCCCTAAAAATAAAAGTGTTCGTCAAAAACGTGAAAACCTGAACATTTCGCAAGCGGCTACACATTGATCAAAGCATGCCTCGCTTAGGTACATCTAGGGCTGGCACTTGAGTCCATCTCAATGCTCAAATCATAGCAAATATTCCGCCCTAAATGACTTTAGTGTTCACAACGCCCACACACATGTACATGTCTTTTGTAATGTCTCTTCTGAAAGTATTATTTTCTAGTGGTGTAAAATAAAGCGTTTTTGTATCGTATTGTGTTCTTAAAGAAAACTTTATATACGCGAGTTCCGCCATACGAGCATTTCTTTATTGTGTCGTGAGCGTTTTCGTTTAGTAAAATATAAAAAAATAATGTAGTGTAGTGTGGACTTATTGCGGGTGTCGTAAGAGTCAATATAATGGATATCCACCAGGGGCAGCACTGCGTTAAAAACTAGACTGCGATGCCTAACTCGCACGCCCAGCATGGAGATTTCATAATCTCCATGCTGGGCGTCGCTTATCATGGGGGTTCATGACCATTCATGAACCCCCATGATAAGCGGCGTGACGGTGCTTATCAGAGGATACTTCCGTCCAAGCATAGTATTGGCTGAATATGACGATTTAAGGCTACAGATGATAAATTGGGTATTTTACAATCCGCATACCCAGCGTAGAGGCTATGGGAATAACCTATATGATAAGTGCCATAATGATGCATGTCAGTGGAGGCTTTCATCCAGGTATTTTATTATCTATTCATAGATGTGGACTTAACGGCTACGAATGAAATTTTGGGTATTTTACAAACGTATGCTTCAGAATTGTGTCAACCCTATCAACAACCAGCTTCAAAGCGCCTGACAGCGACATTGCTCACAATACAAACTAGGCGTGGGGTGGTGTCGGAAAGATAATCGGACGGTAAAATTTCAATTGACGTTTTCCCCGTAGGAATTCGCGCTTTGTTTTAGTATAATTAATCTTCATCAGTTTCCCATTGGTTAGGTTATAAGCTACGAGTGCATTCGGGTGACGTGCCATAGGTTCCTCGTTCGTATTATTACACTTACATAAGTGCCTAAGTATAAGAATGTGTCATATATACGCTGTTGGCGTTCCTTAATAAATAAATACACTAGCAACCCGCTCTGGCTTCGCTCGGTGCAATGCTGATACGAAAACATTCTTCTTAAATTATTCTACAATTAAAAACCGCATCGAGATCCGTTGCGTAGTGTTAAAGATCTAAGCATACATAGGGACAAACAGACAGACAGCGGGAAGCGACTTTGTAGTGATGGTTCCATGGAAGTTTTCTTCGGGGAAGTTAAGTGATATATCAGGGATCTAATATAGTACCCATAACTCAAGCGACGCTTAACTTGGGGCTAGACGATGCTGTGTCTGTGTCTAGCATTATTTTTTTTTTTTTATTTCCGATTCCATCCACAGCCATTTACAAATAAAGTGTATAATTGTGAGCAGACACCTATTTGATTGTTCATATATAAATAGGAACCGTCACCGGCCACATAATACTATGATGTGTGAACATGCACTATGTGGCAAAACCTTTACACAAAATGCAAGTCTTGCAAGTTTTCACAGAAGACATCCCTCTGCCCCAAGCTTGCCCCCAGATGCAGCGTTTCGCTCTAAGGTCATAAATCCCATTTACCCGCTTGACCGAGTCTTGCACAGTGTTCCTACGATTTATGAGCGATTTCTATCATCGCAAAGAAAGGAAAAACCAGTCTTACTAGGATATATTTTTATACCATTTAACAAAACTAGTTAAACCATATTTTCAGACGTTCGAAACTTACTCAACGTCGACTAAACCAACCTTTTTTGAGGAAATCGTACTTTTGTTATAATAAGTGACAAGCATTGTCGTAGTCGAGGATGTATTTACTTAAAACATTTTGGTGCTATTCAGCTGGTTATATAATGTTGGTGATGATGAAATTGGCACACTTCAGCGAATTTTTCTTATTTATTGAAGTCATTGCAAGTACGTAAGTACCTACATACCTACGGACTTGCAATGACTTACTTTTAAACTGATTTGCAAAAGGTTCGAATTTGGCTTAGTATACTGACCGCCATTTTATATTTTTAATCTAACGGTTTTTAATCTTCGAGCAAAAATCTAACCCTAACCGCTGTACCTGTACCGTAAATTTCATAGATTTAATTCACCTCACTGATTTTAATAATGTTTTTTGGGTCTTAATATTAAGGAACTAGTGTCTAGATAAACCTAATTATTATTGGATTTAATTGAATTTACGATATTTATCAATTTTTCTAACAGTTGTGAAGCCTAAGAATCTTACAGAAAACCGCCTAAACTAGTCTACAAAAACTGGTACCGACATCACGAATATACTCTATTGTGCATTCTCCCCTAACCAGACCCTAATCAGCCCAACTCCTACACGTACCGGAGCAAGACTTTAGGTTTGACATCTTCCTTTCAGCTTTTCCGTGCGTGTCGACGGATTTGATGCCTCAATTTCTTGCACCCTTTTGTCTGGCCTCCTTTGTGCCAAGATCCCAGTTTCTACATCCTGAAAGCAACCTTGACTCGGACAGTCCAGTCTTGAGAACTATAGTTCAGTCCTCAGTAACCTGGACTTGCTGATGTTTCGGGCGGAATAAATTAAGACCCTTTGTCCGAAATGACACTTTATGATTTTAATATTTTCTTTACTGACGTTTCGGACACTGCTGCCTTATACAGTCAGGTAATAAAGTGAAACTGCCAAGACTAATCCGAATACCGAATACCTTAAAAATATAAAACTCTTTAGACCTTTGGATGATACGAGGTAATAAAAAACTACCTACATACTTTATCTAATAAAAAAAATACCTAAAGACTTAAATACGCATCTAATAAAAAAAAATATATACATACTTAAATACGCATCTAATAAAAAAAAATCCTACATACTTAACACGCATCTGGTCAATTAAAACCAACCCAGCGTCTCTTCACAAAAAATCATTTACCGTTATGATGTCCATCGTAATTCCCAAGTTTTGTCTGGTAGGATCGCTCTTCGCCCTTTGTAAAACTGTGTTCACTCTCATTTTCTTATATCTATATATACTAACATTATAAAGAGGAATTATGTGATTGTTTGTTTGAATGTAATAAAAAGGCTCCGAAACTAATGGACCGATTTGTAAAAATCTTTCACCATTAGAATCCTACAGTATCTCTGATGAACATAGGTTATAGAATATATTCAAAAAAGTTAGGGATCCGTATGAAAACTTAAATAATGTAATCCCACGTAAAACTTTATATATTTTGAAATTTGTTTAACCGTGCGAAGCCAGAGGCCGAACAGCTTGTATTGTATAAAAAGATAATGCATTGTCCCAGCATTCTCTCTATACCGAACCTATTTGTCAAAGTTTAATTAGCTACAGTAAATAACAGTTATTGCGAGTATCTTTGTAACTAATACAGAGAGCCAAGTTGTGGTCGCAACGGGGCCATTCACTAGGCATTTGAAACGAGAGACTAAATTGATAATTTGTTGCAAACTTAAACATATCCCCGTCGAGTTCGTACCCAGCAAATCACACTCTGACTGTGTCATTAGAAAAAGGAAAAGAGAAATAACAGTGTTTTACGACCTCTGTGGCGCGGTGGGCGAAGCTCCGAATGCGATGCAGGAGGTTGCGGGTTCGATTCCCGCCTCAGGACAAATATTTGTACGATCTGATGATTTGTATATCGATATAAGTCATCTAGTACCCATAACACAAGCTCTGCTTAGCTTGGGGCTAAATGATGCTGTGTGGATTGTCCGGCATTATTTATTATTTATTTTTATTTATTTTAAAATTAGCCTTTATGAATAAGGGGGTAAAGCAGTCGATGGTGTTGTATTCCAAGTTTCCTATTGTTTTTACCAAATAACATAAAAAAATAAAACAAAAATATTTTTGTCCGTAAAATCTTTGATATGATTCAGTTAATTTAATTATTTTATTTATTTTGTCAATACCAACAGCACCAAGAATTAATTGATAAGAAAACACAAAAGATACCGTTTTTTTATTCCGAAAGAATTTCTACACAAACGAGAGATGAACCACTGTCATCGCCCGTCTGCACCGATCCACTGTAGACCACTTCCCGCGTTGAAGACCTGACTTCATCTCCCAGTTGTAATTAAAATTCAAGAATTCTTTGCCAGTCTCTCTTGTAACTTAGAATCTCTTGTAACTTAGAACTTCCACAATCTAGCAGCAATCAGCAGCTTGTACCTCTATATATTTATTTAGATTCTCTGCAAAGCCTTTCCTTCGACGGGTTTACTCGCTGTTAGTACCGTACAACTCATAATAGATAATAAAAAAAAAAATGCTAGATAACTCACACAGCATTATCTAGCCCCAAGCTAAGCAGAGCTTGTGTTATGGGTACTAGATGACTGATATACTACAATATTATGTATAATACTTAGGCCTGTTAGTATTATTGCCCTCAATGCAAGAGTAGTATGAATATGTGTAGTACCAGCTATTCTTCGCCTCAATAAATGAGCAACTACCTATTATGTTGTCCTTTCCAGGGTTGTCTGGGAGAGCTTGCTCTTAGCGATAAGGCCACCCATTGAGCAACTTTGTTAACTTTCAGTTTCCAATTGTTTTGGTGTGCAATAAAAGGTATAGTCATACACAATTGATAACCTTCATTAATAATCCGGTTAATTCCAAACAGCTCTAATCTATTTTGACCTGAATTTAGACAGTTAACTATCATATCATACATAATAGAAAACAAGTATAAAGAGTGTGTTTACAAATAATGACATATAATTAACTTTTTTTTAACAGGACAAAAAGCCTTTAATTTTATTAACAAAGAAAATTACAATAATTATCTAACTAAATAAAAACTTGTATTTAAAATTAAGCTAACTGCAGACTGTTGCGCACAAACTACAGGTAGCTCAATTGATCCATATCAATACCAGTTGGAAGTGTACCCAAGATGCTGATGCGCTGCGCCAGATATTGACCAGCTCTCGGGTCACACGTCGCGTCGCTTCGACCAGAAGCTCAGATAATTTTTTGAAAACCCGAATAATAAAAATTGTAATTACGGGTAGTTTATTAATAAAACTTTCATTTTATAAAAATTGTCTTTCCTACTCTTTATGATTGTTTATGTACCTAGCTACTTAGAAAATTTGCATTCCTAATTTTTTATGGTAAAACATAATGGACATTAATTTATATTAAGACCTTAGTGTATGCACATATATTTCTGGCAAATAAATATATGACTATGTCTACTTCATCAGTACTAATAACCGTATCCTCGGCATTGATGGGTATTTACAGATTGTTATGAGCGTCCATTAACACAGTGGCGCCCTATATTTCACGCTATAATGGCCTAGTATTCCGTCGTTAACGCGTTTTATTCGCTGACCTTAACATAGAGTAAAGTCAGTAGTGCACAGAACAGCTGGAATCAAAAGATACTTGACAAATGGTGAATAAACTTCCTTATCAGACGGTTTCTCGAACGCAAATCATCTTCATAATCAACTAATCAATGATCAAATCTATGGTCAAGTATCATTTGGGTTCTTTGAACGCTGATCACCTACTTTGATTTTGAAAAGAGATTAGTTGGCCAATCTGTCTAATCATATAAGCAAATCTCTTGTCAAACATCAAAATGGGTTTCTGGAACGATAATTATGCATTTTTCTTTGGTCAAGCCTTGTAAAATCGACGATCAACTAATTTATTTATTTATGGCTCAGGTGACGGATGAATTTCCCATACAAACGTAATACCAAAATGATTTGTAATAACCAAATAAATTATTAGTTTAACTTCATTTTATATTTAAAAATCTCATAATTTTAATCATCATAATTCGTCTCTTACTAGTTCCTCTCTACCAAAATAGTACTTTCTTCGTAATTCATCCCAAAACTCAAACCTTTTGACCTCCGGAACTGTGACCATCTTAAACGTTTTCCCTAAATTAATTCCCCGCAAGCTCCAATAATCCAAAGGTTCCCATTGTAGATTTCCCAAAATTCCATATTCTACTTTCGGTGTCGGATTCCTGAAAAACAAAAGATTAATTTACCTCAAAAGCTTTGATTTCCGACAAACAATTAGTTAATCCGCGATTAAAGGTACCCCTGTTTTAAATTGCTGAGTACCTCTCAGCCTGAGTCCCACCACTGGTACTTGGATAATCAACCTACCCGTATTTAGCGAAATTCGCCAATAACCCCGCAATTTTCTTAATGAAGTGTCTTTCATCCGACTCCTTGTAGTTACGTGATTTGCATTTGAATTGGTAGCAGATTTCGTCGCCCGCCGTCGCGCCAGCCTGCTCCAAATCATCTAATACAGAATTCCAAACGATGTTTAGAGATCCCTTATAAGAGAATCTGTATAAGTAAACATGATTGCGTGATTTTCGCGCGTGTAATCTGGCCTGGCGTAGCAGGGGATAAATCACTTGGTCGGATAAGTATTTGCCGTAACGTCTCAAACTGTGCTCCCCGATTGTCCCGTTAACGAAGTAGAAATCCATTACTTTCCTTTTAATCTTTTTGTATTGCTTTGATCCGTATTCGTCTGTTTTTCCCTCGAAAGGAAGTAAATATTGGAAGTTGTGGTTTATGTATTTTAAGAGCTTCCTATTGTGTACGAAGCCATCCAACTTGTACAAAGCCTCTAAGCTGGTGTAGCCTATCATTACATCAACATCATTGATATTCCCTTCTTCGTACAGATCTATCGGCTTTTTACTTATGAATGCTCCCTTACTGAACACTTCTATTGAAGGTCCAAAATCTTTTATTAATCTCTGTCTATCTCTTACTTCAGTGCTGTCAAACAGATCTTCTGAAATGGTAGCGAGTTTTTTCCCTGTAGTATTTTGCAGGAGATCGTAGAGTCTTGTACGGTCAAACTTGTCACCCCATCCCCACAAACTACAATACAACTTGTTCAAAATTTCAAAGTTGTTGGAGTTATAGATAGCAGGATCTAACGCACTTCCACTTTGTATGACAACTCTCGCCATGAGGTCTTCAGCTAAAGGTGACAGTGGAAAGGACGCTACAATATCAGCAGCTATTCCTGATCCAATCACCGTCACTCTATTGGGATCTCCATTGAAGTAAATAATATTGTTTCTTATCCATTTCAAGCCAAGAAGAATGTCCTTAGCTGCCATGTTTCCTCTAGAAAAATAATCTTCAGTGTTTAAAAAGCCAAAGATATAAGTTCTGAAGGAAATAGTGACTACAATCACATCTTCATCTATGAGAAAGTCTGGGCCATGATAGGTGGATGCTTCGTGAAGCCACACCACGACAGCGTAGTTTCCTTCCCTCCATTCATCATCAGGCATGTAGACGGTCAGGTATAGAACATCTTCATTGTATTCTAGACCACATGTATCCGCTGGGGGCTTGCTGTAGTTGTATATTTGTTTGTTGAGCCACTCGCAGGGTTTAGGAGGCTGAAAAGAAAACAAAAGTTCTCTTACAATTCTGAAGTTATCGTGAAGTTCGGCTTATAATTTACATAATGATGAATTGATGAATAATAATTAATGAAACATAAGCTCGGATTAAACGACTCAAATTAAATTCGTTTTTCCACAATCAAAATTAAAAGCTGTTTGTATTTACCTGAAACCTTAATTGCCCGACAGGCGGTTCTGCATACGGAACATCATAAAACGCTATAAACGGTCTGTTATCAAACACAGAGTACAATTTCCTCCCTAAAATTAAAGTTCCATTCGTTTCCAGCCCAACAATCGGGATACAACTCGTTTTAACTAACAGCAACTCGAATATCACGAAACATAAAGTTTCACGCGACATAATTATATTCATTTCGACAAACAACACGAGAACTGAACAGAATACACAGCTGCTGTTCCACAGAGACCTGTGATGCTGGAGGGCTAGATTTCCACTATTCGGCTCATTTTTATATGTAATGGAATGTTGTTCTGTAATGGAAACTTAGAGAACACGTCAGTTTTATTGATATCCGTGAAAATGTTTTGAAAACAATGAATTTGCGTATCTGACTCCATTCCTGCGAACGACCTCTGTTTAGAGTAGGTAGGTATAAACCTAATTTCATCTTTATTCAATGCATTTTTTTTTATTTTATATAATAACTAGCGGTCCGCCTCGGCTTTGCACGGGTATTTAACAAAAATTAAATTTTTCATGCCATCTGTGGCGCTCATTAGGGGAGGCCTATGTCCAGCAGTGGACTATTATAGGCTGGTTATGATGATGATGATGATGATGATGAAATTTTTCATGCGGCATATAACCCTAACTTTTTTGAAAAGATTCTTTAGCCTATGTTCATCACGGAAAATTTAGGATTATAATGGTGAAAGAATTGAGTCGGTCCAGCAGGCGATAACTTTTGCAAAAGAAAGGTTACCTATATAAGTTTTTATTTTACATCATCAGCTTCTATCCCGTGAATCATAAACTGTAATACTTATATCATGTGTTTAAAAGAAATTTATAAAGCAATAAAGATTAAAATTGATAAATGATAGGACTGCTTCAGTAACAATCTATTATTCAATGAAAACAGATTGTTATGTTTAACCATGCTTCATATTAAATACGTGTGTATTTTTGTTATATTAAACGGTTTAGTAACTTGTGATAACAATATAGTGGATACAAGTCACGGTAAAGTTTCAGGGAAGGTATTCAGGAGTTTATACAAAAATCAGGAATATTTAGGATTCCTTGGCATACCGTATGCCGCTCCACCAGTGAAGGAATTAAAATTTTTGGTAAGTAGGTATTGCACTGTATTATTTTCCGTGTTTGATGTTTTTTTACGTTGCGGAAATCAATACTTTCAGGAGAATCTTCTTTAGATAAAGAAAACGAATAAATTTATTAGCAAAGAAAATTATTATGTTTAACAGCAGAAAAGAATTGCAACTGGTATATACAGGTTGTATTTTCCTAAAAATATAATCCGAAAATAAGCTTTCTAGTGAAGGTTTAATTTAAACCTTCACAAGAAAGCAGAGTTCCCAGAATGCTGGCAGCATTGCCATGTTGGATGGCAATTTTAATTCGATTGCTGATAGCCTGTGAGAATTTTCTTATTTTTATCTACTTAATCAAGGTCAGGTAATTCAACGATAAAAGTGAACTTAACCAACTTTTAAATTAAATATCTCAGATTTAACTAGTATTTACTTTTATTTAATGGACTAAACTGGACCTCACTAACATAAAACAAAATTGAAAAGGCGGGAGGGTTGCTTTTGCCGAGCAGTGAAACAGTGTAGGCATATTAATAATAACTCTGAATAATACAACTTCTATTTGGTTGAATCAAATCAGTTTTTTTTTATTTCAGCCTCCTCAACCACTTGAACCTTGGAACGATGTCCTGGACGCAACAAAAGAGAAGAAGGCATGCGTCCAATTCAACCACAACGTCAAAAAGGGTCAATCTCTAGGCGTCTACGGTGCGGAGAACTGTCTCTACCTAGACATATTCACTCCTGCACTAAACAATCCTAAACGAGCAGTCATCATGTTCATCTACAATGAGAATTTTATAAACTCCTATAATAAAACTAAGACCTACCAACCAGATTTCTTTATAGAAGAGGACGTAGTAGTAGTGACTATAAGCCACCGACTGTCTGCTTTCGGTTTTTTATCATTGGAAGATGAAAACCTCTGGGGTAACTCTGGAATGAAGGATATTGTCGCTGGGTTAGAATGGGTGAAGAAGAACATTGAGCAGTTTGGAGGAGACCCAGAGAAAATCACTCTGATGGGACTGCAAGGGGGTGCTGCAGCAGTAGACCTACTTATCCATTCCAAGAAGAAAAATCTATTCAAGTCAGCTATCTTGCAAAGCGGAAACGCATGGTCAACTGCAATTCTACAAGAAGGCGTTAAAGACAGAGCTTTTGCACTAGCAAAGATCTTTGATAAGTATCCCGTTACAAGCAAAGACGTAATTAAAGAGCTGAATGATATACCTATTACTGAATTAGCAGTGAGAGAGTTCCACGCAAGCCCTGATGATTATTTCAAAGAGAATCAAAGAAGCGTTATCTCTTTCACACCCATCGTTGAAAAGGATGCAGGTGGGCTTATAGTAGACTATCCTGAAAACAGTGAAGAGATTACAACGCCAGTAATGATAGGTTTCAACTCCCAAGAAGGCTTAGAGGCATCCCTCCAATATTTGTTAGAGCCAAGATACATTTACTTTCTGAAGAAAGACTTCCCATTCTTACTGCCCAGGAGAGTAAACTTTAGTTTCGATCCTTCTCGACCACCTTTCTACGACGCTATTGAAGAAATAAAGAATTTCTACTTTGGTGGCAAAATAAATCTCAAAAGTGTAAAGGATTTTGCGTCTTACATTGGTGATGTAACAACAGCTTACTCTACAGATTACGCAGCAAAAAAGTATGCAAAGATATCCAAAGCACCAGTATATTACTATCATTTTGATTATACAAGTGATCTGAACGAAAACAGCAATTGCTTAAAGAATCTTTCGACAGTCGATAATGTTTTCTTGGGCGCGGCAACTGGCGATGAAATGTGCTACCTATTTAAATGCCCAGATCTAGAAGATACTTATTTGAAATACGGAGCGGGGTCGGAGGAGAGGAATGTGCAAATAAAATTACTGAAGCTGTGGACCAACTTCGCAAAATACGGGTAAGGACAAGATTTTATCTCGAGAAAGTTGGGAATTAGGAACCTTGAAATTTATGAGCGCCGTTACCTCATGTCGCACGGCATTGCGTAAATATTTTATCGCATATTCCGTGCCGAAATTTTAGTAGATATAATTTACTTGTAACTGGAATAGCTTTTACATATTATTTTCAACTATGAGGCTTCACAGTTCAACCGTATTATGATCCACACTATATATTACTCTTATAGTTTATTATAAAACTAGATTCGGTACGCGGCTTCACACTCCTTGTTATCGTGATAAATATCCCTATAATAGATTTTTTATCGTTTGTTGACTTGAAAAGTTATCCTAGTGAAACAAACAAAAAAGATGAGATGAGATGTGTAAAACACACACCACATCTCATCTCAACACATATCCAAATTTGTTTATATGGGGTAAAAATTACCTGATATACCCATTGAAGTTCTATGATATACCAGATGTAGTATATACCTACGTCTAGACAAAATTTCAGCGATCCATTAATATAAATATTAATAGTAATTTTTGGCTTGAAGAAGTATCCATACTATAACTTTAAAACTTTGGCATAAAAAGTCTGTGGGATATATGAATGCCGTCGTGTCCTTCGATGCCTGTGCCAGAAATTAAATTTGTTATTATTTGCAGCAACCCAACGCCAGAATTCGACGATTCCCTAGACGGCCTAAGCTGGCCCAGTTACGCGGACGGCAAACAATATCTCCACATCCAAAAGAGTATGCAAATAAAAGAGGAATTATACAAAAATAAATTTCAATTCTGGGACGAGTTCGTCGAGAAATGGGGCAAGCGGGCCGTCGGTGGCATTATCAGTGAATCAATGAATACTAGAGATGAATTATGATAATGCGTGTTTTATTTTCTCTCTTCTTTTTTTATTTACGTTAGTGTTTTACTATGAATAATGGAAGGGATTATTAGTCACACCGTCGAAGAGTTTAATTATTTTGTGATGTTGTAGAATAATTTACAATCGAACAAAACCTTTATTTTGAAGATATTCTATTTATTGTAGATGCACTTACAACATGAATTGTAAGTAATTCACCTGTGATTTATATTATTGTTTTAGTTTTACAAGAGTTTTCATTTGTTTTTATTATTTATTTCAAAAATTAAGTTTCGGTGGTTTTGTTCGGGTATAAGGAAAATGTTAACTGTATCAAAAACTTGTAAATGTAGCAGAGAATTATGTGGATAAGATAATATACCCCTAAATTAATATCTTCAGTAGCACCATTTACTTAATTTTATGATTATAAACCGATAGTAAAAACCCAGATTAGTAAATTATCTCAACGACACGTCAGTGTAAACTAAATCGATAACTTGAAGCAGTATCGTAGATTATTGTACAAACAATAATCAAGCCATGACCGGCAAAGTGTGTCTAGTTTTATGTTTAGTATTTTGTATAAAACAAGCTGAAGGAAATGTTATTGTTGAAACGGCTTCAGGAAAAGTGTCGGGTGTAGAAGTGAAGTCTATTATTAAAGATGAAAAGTATTATTCGTTTATGGGAATTCCTTATGGAGAGGCACCTGTTGGGCACTTAAGGTTTAAAGTAAGTTTTCACTACTGTATTAAAATAAATCTTCTTATTAACTATGTCTTAATCATCATACGAATATGAAAACAGAAATTCTTAATTTATTGAAGAAAAATCGACATTATAGCGAAACAGATCACTTAATAATAAATTAAACATTACAAAGTTATTCAATGTAAGACTACTTATCTTTCAGCCACCACATCCTCATCCAAAATGGGAGGATGTCTTGGACGCTACGAAAGAAAAGATCCACTGCAGTCAATTTAACCTCCCAGGGAGAAGCATACGAAAGTACGGATACTGCGGCCAAGAGGACTGTCTCCATCTCAGTATCCACACTCCAAAGCTCCCAGAACAGCAAAATGAGAATCCAAACCTACCCGTCATAGTCTTCCTGTACAACGAACACTTCAGATTAACACACAACGGAACTAAAGACTGGGGGCCAGACTTCTTCATGAAAGAAGACGTAATCATCATCACAATAAGCCACAGAATTGGTTCCATTGGATTCATAACTACAAAAGATGACGTGATCCCTGCAAACAACGGTCTAAGAGATGTTATACTAGCTCTCAAATGGATTCAAACGAACGTACACGAATTCGGTGGCAACAATTTCAGGATAACACTGATGGGCAATGACGGGGGTGCTGCCATGGTAGACTTACTCCTCCATTCCCCGAAAGCAAAGGGATTATTCAGTGGAGCAATACTTCAAAGCGGAACTTCATGGGCCTCTTCATATTTTAACACAAAAGAAAAACCTAAGGAAAGAATACAATCTTTTGCAGAAACCTTAGAAATCATGCACGAGTCAAGCCATCTATTGCTCACAGAATTAAACAGGTTTGATGCACAAAAAATAGCAGAGGCTGAATTACCATCTGTACATGCTGATGAATCAAGATTAATTCAAATGATAGTATTACCTTTCGGTCCTGTTAAAGAACATGATCATCCAGACGCAGTTATAACTAAATTACCAGAAGAAAGTCCCATTGATATAACTGTACCTGTGATGATTGGATACAACACCAATGAAGGCATGGAATCAAGTGAGAGACTGCTCAGAAAGCCACAATACCTTACTTTTGCCGACAGAGATTTCAATATACTACTACCTATTAGAGTTGATTTTCGTTTTGAATTGAACAATCCAGCAATACGCCGGGCTATCCAAGAAATCAAAGACTTCTACTTTGAGAAAGGTTACGTACAAGTTAGTAAGCCAGGAGAGTATATAAAATATATGGGCGATGTCACGTCATTCTATGCTGTAGATTATACAGTAAGGAAATATACAAATGAATCGTTTCTACCAGTATTTTACTACGCGTTTGACTTCAGTGGAGAATTAAACCATAGGAAGAAGAAGATATTGCAAGATGCCGTCACAATGGAAGGTACATGGGGAGCTTCACTGGGAGATGAGCTGTGTTATCTATTTGTCTGTAAGCAAATCAAGAAAGAATATATCAAAGCATTAGAAGATCCAGATTCTGATGAAATTAAGGTTGTGAGGCGGATGGTCAAATTATGGGCAGACTTTGCTAGAACTGGGTAAGTTTAACAGACTATTTTGTAGTAGATAGGTAAATCGTCAAGAGAAAATAAATCATGAAAATTAAACACATATTACGGATTAATATCTGTATTTAATATATTAGCAGACGTTTTACGTCACAAGTTATTCATTCTACGTAAAAGTATTAGTATAGGACTATATGGAGTGGTAACCCCCAGATGAAATAACGCCACTTTTGGCGCACATTAGGGGAGGCCTGTGTCCAGCGGTGGACTGATATAGGCTGATGTTGTTGTTGTTGTTGTTGTTGTTGTATATGGAGTGACACAAGAGTTGGAGGCCCACACAGGAAACTAACTTCACCCAGCCTTAGTTGAGGTTTGCTGCAGATGATCAAATGAATACACAGCATAAATTTTGGATAAATAACAAGTAATGAAAATTTATCTAAACAGCGCAGCCAATATTTAGCAATTACTTGAATTTATACTAAGTAGTAGGTACCTATTGGTTTAGTACATTACTTTATGCTATGATGCTTTGCAGAAATCCAACACCACCTGGAAACGACTTCCAATGGGTACCAGCGACGAAAGAGAACAAAGAATGCCTGGTGATCAGCGAAGATTTACAGATGAAGACTAATTTGAACAAAGACAGAGTTCAGTTCTGGGACGATTTCCTCGAAAAATACCAGATCCTAGCCGTCGATGGGGTGGTCAAGGATGTGAAAGATGAATTATAGAGGTGTAGATTAAGGATAGTCAATAAAGCTGTGCATTATTATTTGTAAATTGTTTTTAATTTACCGTCTATATTGTTCCTTCATGTCCAGTTCATCCCAAGGTTGCCTGGAAGAGATCGCTCATAGCGATAAGGCTGGCCTTTGTACTTCCTTTACTTTAAGCCTGTCTGTTTGTAATTTTTCTTTATTTGTGTGGTATAATAAAGTATTATCTATCTATTCTATTCTATATATTAAGTCACAGCGAGACATTATAGAAACATATTATTAAGTGAGCTATCGATTGATGAGTGTCACCGTCAGGTGGGATGAGACGGAAAGGCGCGCATCAAAAAGGTCATCACGTTTGGAATGGCGTTATAGGGTCAGACATTATATACCCCCCTTCAGATTTGTGCACTAATTTGAGAACACCCTATAGAATCCAAATAAATATTTATAAATATTATGTGCTTAGGATTCAGTTTTCGGACCGCCTTTCTTTCATTACGGTCCATTTCCTGGATTTGGTAACCTCTAAAGAAATCTTCGCTGGTACTGTTAACTAGAATATTATAAATAAATTAGTAATTATGGAAGGGGGAACTAACTAAATACCTAGATAAGAACGTACATAAATTCTAATATTTTGTTAATAGGGACGTTAGTTTTTTTTGTGGAATTACCACATTGAGATAACCCACCGATTCT
The DNA here is from genome assembly GCA_963931895.1 of Eupithecia pulchellata. Lineage (NCBI taxonomy): Eukaryota > Metazoa > Arthropoda > Insecta > Lepidoptera > Geometridae > Eupithecia > Eupithecia pulchellata. The sequence continues at coordinate 1,326,607 of OZ007538.1, read as the reverse complement.
CAAAACCCTCACTCGATAAAACACAATGATTACCAAGATAACAAATAAAAGTACACGTAATATTCAACTTATCATTAGTAGACTTAAAACTTGATGACACACTTTAACATCTAGTTATAAAGAAATTATTTGTTACAATGGTCAAAGTAGAAACTTTTATAGCAAATATCTTAATCTTAGTAATAATAAAAGAAGGTTTAAGTGATGCAACTGTGGAAGTTAAGTTAAAACAAGGTATTGTTCGTGGTAAAGTAGAACAAACTTGGTTGGAAGAAAAGGATTACTTTTCTTTCAGAGGAATACCTTATGCAGCTGCGCCGGTCAAAGAACTAAGATTTCAGGTATGTTTATAGTTTAACAACTACAAATATTAGGTATTTAATAAATACTATTTATATTGGATAAGTTCATAATCCAATATAAAGTCTTAACTTTATCTCTCTGTAGAGGATCGCTATTGGATTATAAATAGTAAATATCAAATAAAAAAGTATTCGGTTATACCGCGTGTCCCTGTAATATCGCGCAGGAACATGATACTGGGATGAAAAGTATCCTATGTCCTTTAAGACCGGGAGTCTAGACAATGTCTATGCCTAAAGCCGTTCAGTAGTTTAAGCGTTATAGACGGACAGACAGACAATCCATCAACTATTTGTCAAGTTTTATTGTCTTTGCAGCCACCTATTTCTAAAAATGGCTGGAATGGCACCTTAGAAGCATTTGAACAAAAACCTACTTGCATGCAATTCAGTGCAAGGAGGCGAATGGACGACCCTTTTGGCATATCAGGTTCTGAAGATTGCCTCTTTATCAACGTATTTAGCCCTAACATCCAAGGAAACCTTCCGGTTCTGATATTTGACCACAATGATGGCTTCAAAACTGGCTTTAATGGAACTAAAACGTACTCTCCAGACAATTTCATGGAAGAAGATGTTATTGTGGTGACAATCAGTCATCGCTTGGGACTGTTCGGATATCTTACTACTGAAGATGATGTTATACCCGGGAATAATGGCTTGAGGGATTTCATTTATGGCCTTGAATGGGTCAGAGATAATATAAAGAACTTTGGAGGAGATGCTGATAAAGTCACGCTCATGGGTAGCGTGGGTGGAGGTGCCCTTGTAAATATACTTTTGTATTCTGAAAAAGCTAAAGGACTATTTTCAGCTGCTATTATTCAGAGTGGGTCTGCACATGAAACTCCGTGGTTCTATGAAGACTCAAGAGCTCAAGCATTTTTGCTCGGAGAAAAGGTAGACATTGATACTAATGACAGCGCTACACTTCTTAAAGAACTACAGACAGTCGATGCAGAGACTTTGCTAAACAAAGTTGTTTACGTTTACGATGACAGTAGAACTGGGCAATATAAACAAATAAGTGAAGAACCATTTACACCGATCGTAGAGAAAAACAAATCTGATGCAGTTTTGTCAGTTTTACCTGAAAATGGTGTAATTGTAAATGACGTCCCGGTGATAATTGGATTCAACTCTCGCGAAGGCTTAGACTATGGATCACATTTTCTGTTCCAACCGAAACTACTGACATACACTGTCCAAGAAAATATGCTTCAGTTTCCAATAAGAACTGGATACAGATTTGATCGTGACACAAATATTTTCAAAGAAGCAACGCAGGAGTTAGCCAACTTTTATATAGGCGACAAGATATTGGATCATAACACTGCTATTGAGTTCACAAAATACCTTGGTGATGTCATTGTAGGCTATGCTTTAAGCGATGCCGCGAGATATATTTCAAAGAGCATAGAATCCCCTGTTTTCTTCTATTATGTTCGACTTTAGAGGACAGCTAAATGAGAACAGCCAGTACATAAGTCGCTTCTCTTCGTATAAAAGCCAGCTGTTTGGTGCAACTGTGCTGGACGAGCTATGCTACTTGCATGTCTGCAGCCGGATCAAGAAGTATTATGACCAGATGAAAGGACTTGCTAGTGAGCAGCCTGAGCAGAAGACTCTTAAGCGGATGGTGAGAATGTGGACGAATTTTGCAAAAACAGGGTAAGATTTTATGTAAATAATGTTTTACATAGCAAAAATATAGATAGGGTAAAATATAACGGCATCTAACCTCAAGTAGAGCAGTGCTTGTGATATTTATGGGTAGGTACCGAAAGATGACGTACGTAACTGATATATTCAATACCTACATTATTACACAAATAGATAGACTGATAGATATTTTTTAATAATACATTTACATTTATAACACTCTGACCTTACAGATGGTACAAAGATTTGTCACAAAACAAGGCGGGAATCGAACATCGCAAGCAATCCTTCGCCCGCTGCGTCACATCCGTCGTTTTATATTGGTTTTGCTTGTAACAAGAAAAAGGGAACAGAAATTGGGTCTTATTAAAAACGGACAGACAAACGTATTATTATGGTTAGCTTTGAATGGAAGGGATTGACAAAGCAATAGTCTAGCTACAATAGTCATAGTCATACATGAATATTCTGTCTGTATTTGTTTTTTTTTTAAATAAGGTAAAACCTTTGTTTTCAAACAAAATTGCAATTAATTAACCAAATTAAAACTAGTATTTACAAAGTTCAAATTCTTATTTCAAATAGAGCTAAAAACTACAAGGAGAGGCTGATCATACCAGCAAATTTGGGAAACCAAGCCTGGGATCAGATATAAGTAGATAGCTCCGCGAATCTGCAATCCGATATGAAAAAGCCAGTGATAAAAGGAGCCAAGGAAGCCTTGTTAAAAGTTGAACCAAATAAACTTAATAACAGTACCGGGGTGGAATCGCGTAATTTAATCCTACAGCATTAACTCTCTTCAACGTTTACTTTCAGAAACCCGACGCTGTCCGGGGATGAAATATTAAAAGGCTTCTCTTGGGAACCATTGAGTAAAACCGGAGACTTGAACTATCTTCATATAACTAAAAAGCTACAGATGAAGAAAAATCCGCTTGGCGAACGCGCTGAATTTTGGAGCAACTTTTTGAAGAAATATGCGGAGTTGGCTGTTGATGGAGTGGTGAAGGGGGCGGAGAAACATGATGAACTATGATTAGAATAAATTCTGTAGCGAGCCTACAGAATTTATTTTTTCAATACCTCTTATGAAATTAGTCAAGAAATTAATAAAGTGACATCTAGCGTTAAACGTTGAAAGTTGTTAGCATACTGCTGTGAGCCGCCAACAGAACCGCATAATCACGTAGCCTGTGACAGCCGAGGTAAAGTAGATTTTAATTTAAGTTGATTTCACTAGATGGCGCGCTAAGGCAGACCTCCACAAAATATAGCCCTTTTTGTCAAATGCATTAGCACCAAGGGGATTTTCCTACACCCTGATGATTAAAGATTAAAATAAATCATCAAATCTTTCGGATTTTACTAGCCCCAAAATATAGAAATACTGCTTTTCTTTTAAAAGTCTTGTCTAATAGGTAATAACTCTATCTTTTAATTCATACGTTAACTCCCTTATTCATCCTAGTCTTCTTTAGAAAAACTAATGATTCCGTATTCTTTCGTGTAGGTAAATTAAAACAAAGTATAGTTTGTTATATTAGATGCCATAGTTTACCTCAAGCACGTTGTTATTAGCGAACAAACAAGAAGGTAAACAAGTCTACACTGAAACCGGTTGGACCGGCGTGCGGCGCTGCGCGGCCTAGAGACTACAACTTAATCTGCTGAGTGCATAACAAACTTATGTAATCATTATAATTTGCCGGCTAGTGGTATTTCGAGTGGTTTTTTCCATTATTATGTAGACACTAGTTAATTATTTGAGGTTCACTAACTGTATCATCATTATTATGCTGAGGCAGGACTTTTTTCCTCAAATCGGGTGAATATGAGTGAGAGCTATCTCTTTCTGTGGACGATTGTTTGCAGATTAGAAAGAAGGAAATATGTATATTTGGTTCACACACACTGATACATGTTATAAAAAAACCAAACCTTAAAATATAGAAAATGTAGTACCTAAGTAGTAGTAGAGTACCTAGCATAAAATTGCATAAAGGTACGGTTAGTAAACCTGACCTAGAGTTTACTTTAGTCTGAAAACAAAATTTCGTGTATTGCTGCATATTTTTAAGATTTTAAAAAAAAAATATTTACGGTTAATAAATAAAAGTATAGGTATACGGTAAAGTATTTACTGGCTCACGTTGATACACATTATTAGAAAAGCTCTAAAATATGTAGGTATACTACCTAATATTATAAACAGGATAGATTGGATTGTTTGTTTGTTTGTTAGGCCGGTAATGATAGAATTTTACCGATCTGTAAAATTCTATCATTATTCAGCAAGAATAGTATGTACGCTATCAATTTTTGTAAACAAACTTGGCGTACTGGCTGCTGACTGAACCGATTATAATGTATGAATTTTAGGTAAAGCTGTCACTAAAAGTAATTTGTCTGTTGAATTTTTCCTTGTTAGCTAACTCCTTGCCACAAAACATCGATTATGTATCCAGCCACAAAACATCGATTATGTATCCAACCACAAAACTACGAATAGATCGGAAATTTTGCCTACTTAGTTCAAACAGTTCTAAGCCTGGAATTAACCTTTTCAACACAAAAAAAAGCTTGACAAGCTGTGTAAGTTTAAGTTTTATTATAAAAACAACCATAAGACCGTGGGATAGGTTATACACAGATTATGCACAGAATAACACAGTATAACGTAGTATTAGTTATTAAAGCTGTCAAAAATCTGTCTGATTTCGCAATTCACTGAAAAGATACTATAAGTAGTTAGATGTTTCATAAAGTCAGACCCATCAATCACTCAATAGCCTTAACAAAACACTTCATATTTAAAGGAAAAAATATTACGAAGTCAGCTAGGTTAGTTAAACCAATCATAAACTGACAGCAAAAACCTTTTACGTACTTTGGTTTGAGATCAAGGCAATTTAGAACGATACTTACTGGGTAAAGTTCAACAAAATACTCAAATAATCGTATTTTGGCGTCGTGTTTCACTATTTTCAAAAATATTTATAACGAAAGATTTTAAATTAACAAGGAATATGATTTTCGCTTGATTTTCGTAATATAACGGAGGGAATTTTAGATGAAGGGGCGGTTTGTTTACACACATTTTACATCGGATTTCGTTCATGAAAAGTGATTAAAAAGTTACAGAAAACCTTTCCTTTTAAATATTGTTGAAAATATGTGAAACGCCAAACATGACAATTTGAGTTCTATGTTGTCTTTACTATATATTCTAAGTCAAAAGATAGCTATAGCTATTTATTCTAAGCACCATATGCTAGCGAACGCGCTATTAAGTATTCTTTTTAATCTACCCTCGTCAACGATAATGTTTTAATATAAAACGATAATTTAACATTATAACTTCTTCCTTCAAGGCCTAGAATATAGAATTACTGTTTGCCACCTCCTTAGTTGTCGTTAAATGCTGCTTTGTCTGACGCGTTCTCACATAAATAATGCAAGGCTGAGTTCCGATGTCTTATATATAAATTATATCAGTTTCAATGTTATTTGATTAAGTTTTATAAGTTCTGTAGAAGACCTAGAAAGAATTGTTCCTAGATAAACTTGTAGTATAAAGCTTAGAGCATACATAAATCCTTAGCTCGACATTTTTAGATAAGTACAATTATAGTTCGTAAATAAAAATAAACTACCATGAATATGCATGAACTTATGTTCATGGTAGTTTTTGAACAAACGTACGTAATTATTTTAAACAATGGTCTATGAATGAATAACAAAGAAAATTATAATTAAATATTAGAACTACTCGTAAATCAAAATAGGTATTTACAATTGAAAGAATTGAGCTAACTGCAGACAACAATCTACAGAATCGGAGGCGTCCACAATTGTTGGAAACACTGACGTACTTTTTTATAAACTTTTTAATTAGTGCACCTGTCTTTGCTCACAATGACTTGTTTCCGCTAAAAAAACTGGAGCGAGTTAAATTAAATCTAGCTGATAAAAATTATTTCCTTGCATAATTTACAAGAAAAAGCCAAAATTTATTAAACAAAAATATATTTTTGACTTTCCTTGATCTTGTACAAGGTTATTTGCATACCAAAGTAATGATGTACCTTACCTATAGACACAGAGTTATTCAAATAATTCGATTGTTTACCATCACTCGGAATGCAATACCCGAGAAGGGACAATGCAATGTCAAACAGATGTCAAAAAGTGCGATAAACTTCCATAAAATTGGCATGCTGCTGTAATTTTTAGGGTTTTGCCATGGGTTGCAAAACCCTTATGAAATTGCTTTGGGTCTGTTTTGTGTTTTGAATCCTTAATATCTCAGAAACTACTGCAGCTATTGACTTGAAATTTGAAATAATAATACATTTTGTGCGCCCGCACATATTTGTAGAAAAATAAATGAAAATTAATGAAAAATCAAAATGAAGATTTTCCATACAAATTTTGAAATCGAAATTTTAAATGGAACGTACAAAGTCAAAAGTGGTATTAAATGAAAGGTACACGTTTGTAGATTTCAAAATAGTTTTTGAAATTTTGGTAGGTTTTATACTTTTTAAAATATTTTGAAAAAGGTCAAAAAAATGACCGTTCCCCCTTCCTATCTCCGAAGATTGCAGAGCGATCGACGTGATATGTACCAAGGGTTTGTAGATATGGATCTATATTTTACAGGAAAAATATAAAATAGATAGTGAAATATAGATCTATATCTACAAACGCTTAGTACATTTTACATCAATCACTCTGCAATCTTCGGAGATAGGGGGGGTACCGGTCAATTTTTCGACCTTTTTCAAAATATTTCGAAAAGTATAAAACTTATCGAAATTTCAAAAACTGTATTGGAATGTACAAACCAATACCTTTCATTTGATACCCAACTCGGTGGGGTAGTCACCCCTTCAGAAATATTTCCCGCCCTTTTTTGGCCATATTTCAAAAACCATTATTTTTACAGACTTCTCTATATTTTTCCTGTAAAATATAGATCCATATCTACAAACATTTGGTACATATCACGTCGATTGCTCTGCAATCTTCGGAGATAGAGGGGGGGAACGGTCATTTTTTTGACCTTTTTCAAAATATTTTAATAAGTATAAAATCTACCAAAATTTCAAAAACTATTTTGAAATCTACAAACGTGTACCTTTCATTTGATACCACTTTTGACTTTGTACGTTCCATTTAAAATTTCGATTTCAAAATTTGTATGGAAAATCTTCATTTTGATTTTTCATTTATTTTCATTTATTTTTCTATAAATATGTGCGGGCGCACAAAATGTATTATTATTTCAAATTTCAAGTCAATAGCTGCAGTAGTTTCTGAGATATTAAGGATTCAAAACACAAAACAGACCCAAAGCGATTTCATAAGGGTTTTGCAACCGATGGCAAAAACCCTAAAAACTACAAAAAAAATATCGCTCTCACTTATGGAAGAGATAGTATGTTTCTATTATTCCGTTTATTAAGTAAAGATACTCTACAAAATTTGTAAGTTTTATCGAGAGTTTTATCGATTAGTCATTTAATCGAGAGCTGGTGAGTATATGGCACAACGCGTCAATCAGCACTGCCATACAGCGAGGCAGCCAGTGTCTTGGAGACGCTTCCATCTGGTATTGATATGGATCAATTGAGTTACCTGTAGGGCAAGCACAGGCTTTCTTGTCTAAGGTAGAATAGACAAAAATGACGTCACTTTGTCATCGAATGCGTAAATTATTTGAAATTAATTTCTTCAACTTCAATAATGTACGCAATGTATGGCGATGCGATGTCATTATTGTCTACTCTACCCTAGAGAACAATCCCCGTGCTTGGCCTACAGTAGTTTGTGTACAACAGTCTTCATTTAGCGCAATTGTTTCAATTATAAATACTATATCTAATTCGGTTATTTAATGTAATTTTAATTGATAATAAAGATTTTTAGTACGTCTCATAATCATAATCATAATACATACTTATGTACAACCCTTACGAATAAGTACCTAATGTTTTTCAAACTCGTGTAAGTCCTATCTAATTATAATACCTATTGTGAAGACCTATACCTACCCAGTCGAATAATAACTTGGATTCTAGAAACGAATAGGTAAATATGTTATTATATTATTCAGTCGGAGAGTTTCAGTGTACAGTGCGGGACCGACGGGCGCGGTTGCATGTTAAGGTGAACTTGATTGTCTTAGTCAATTGCTATTATTATAAGTTAAACCTCTTAAAAGTTCAGTGATAAGGAACTAAGGTTACCTTTAACAGGCCGTCAGAAAGGTACAAAATATGAAAGCAAAGGGAATACAAAGTACAAAACTAAGTCGCTCCCGCTGTCTGTCCCTACTCCCTATGTATGCTTAGATCTTTTAAACTACGCAACGGATTTTGATATATAATATATCTTTATAATATTAATAGACTTGCGACCTGCCCCGTTTTTGTACGGGTGCATATTCTTCTTGAATCACTCTATCTAATAAAAACCTTATTCTATTAATATTATAAAGAGGAAAGATTTCATTGTTTGTTTGAATTGAATAGACTCCGAAACTACTGGACCGATAAAACATTCTTTCACCATCACAGAATTTTCCGTGATGAACACATGCTATGGAATATTTTCAAAAAAGTTTAAAGAATTAGACTTGGTACAATATAACGTAGCTTCCAGATTTTTTTTTCTATCTCTTCTCAAAAATCTTCTTGTGCCCCGGTAGAGAAGATTTTTTGTGTTAGTTCCGCTATACACGAGTCCCGCAAAGTCCCCAAAAAGGTGCCGCTATGCTACGAATTTCTCAGTTCTCCTAAAACAATAAAAGGGACAATTCCCCATTATGAGAAAGATACATACATACATACTGACAGTACTATGCAAAACCACGGAGTCTTCAAATCCCGAGTGAAAAAGTTATTTGTGTAAGCGTAGTCAAATATTAAGAAAAATAAATATTATTAGCGATAAAATATATAATACCCGTACCTATATCTTTTTTCCTATGGACGCCTGCATCGGAGACATTGCGTTGCCGATCCTTTAAGTATCTTAGAAGACCCCTTTTGAAAAAACCCACGTTGTATTCATGAGGGAAAACCTCAGATAGGAGATCATTCCACATCCTGACGGTTCGCGGGGAGAAGTTCCTCATGAACCTTACAGTCTGAGAACTAGAAGGCTGTACCGTATGGGAATGATATCACTGTCGATGGCAAGCGAAAATATAATCTTATGTACCAACAGTAAAATAAACAACGGCAAAAACAAGGAAACGTTAACATATAAAAATAATATATTAAGAGTGCAACCTCAATCTAGCCTTCCTAGGAAGAAGTATTTTGTAGGTACTAATGATTTTATCAAAGTTTTTAGTCATTATTATAAATGCAAAATTAAATATTACACACAACAACAACTAGCAGTCCAACTTTTGCATGTATAATATTATAAATGCATAAGTTTGCTTGTATGAATCTCGGAAACCCTTAGTTGCATTAACCTAGCATTCTTACTTTTCTTTGAGTGACCCGGATTCATTGAGCAATGAGCAAAGTAACCCTTAGTTGCATTAACCTAGCATTCTTACTTTTCTTTGAGTGACCCGGATTCATTAAGCAATGAATCCAGGTCACTCAAAGAAAAAAAAAATCTCGGAAAGTAAGAATGCTAGGTTAATGCAACTAAGGGTTACTTTCCGAGATTTTTTTTTTCTTTGAGTGACCCGGATTCATTGCTCTCGAGTGTATTATAAACAGGAAAGATATGATTGTTTGTTTCAATTGAATAGGCTCCGAAACTACTGGACCGATTTGAAAAATTCTTTCACCATTAGAATCCTAAATTTTCCGTGATAAACATAGGCTATGAATATTTTTAAAAAATTAAGGTTCCGTATGAACAAATAAATTTTTGTTTAATACACGTTCGAAGCCGGGGCGGACCGCTAGTATTATTATATTTTTGAAGAGAAAAAATATTTATTTATAAATCAATATATTTACAGTAGGTACTTAACAGAATATAAAAATTACTGTAAGTATATACACTTTTATTCCCTAAAAATCTAAGCCGTCGTCACCATAGGGCAGAGTGCCCAGAATGCTGGCACCATTCTGATCAACTAGAGACTCTGTATGTTACTTTCTGAGTGTGTCTTGTGTCTATAAACATTGTGTGTGCCTGTTGGATATTTATAACTCCTTCACGCCAAAATAACTGAAAGAGTCGATATGGATAAGCTATTTTTAATCCTATACATCAAATTGATGATAATATTATAAATGCCAAAGTTTGGATGAATGGAATCAAAATCAAAATCAAAGTGTTTTATTTCCTTAAGACCTTACAGGACACTTGGACAATCTTGGAATCTGTTTTTTCCATAAATTAGTTCCCATGGGATAACAATAAAACTATTCTTTTAACGTTAGTCTTTATTCCCTAGAAACAAAACATACGAAGTCACAGTCAAACACTAGTCAGCAAAAATATCTCGCTCGCCTCGTAAACACTTTTCGCACTTCCGTATTTTTTACTAAGTTATTAAGTTGGTATATAAGAACTTTTTGTAGGAATTTTGGTGAAGGTTCACACTTTTATGAGTAATTTATACAACTCAGTGAATTATTATTATTTAGATGAAGTACCAAAAGTTACTGATAATTATATTAATTTTCCGGTTAAATTTTCAACACTAACGTAGAACCAAAATTATTTGTATTTTCACCATGGTCTATAAAAAGTATTTTTATTAAAATAGTATTTATTTAGGTCTAGGTCCTGCCAGAAACTTTTTCAAAAGACTTTTTGGAAATTAAATTCAATCTTATTGCATTTTTACATCAAAGAAGACATGTTTTTTTATTACTTGTGTTGATAAGTAATTTGAAAAAAGCATGTGGTAGGAACCTAACCAAATATTCTAATGCAATACAACAAATTCTAATACAAATAATAGCAAAACATGGTTTAAGTATTCTCAAAGTACAAATCATTTTGGTACTATACTACGTTTGTATGGGAAATTCATCATTATTCATATCATCCAATAATAATAAAGAATAGAATAGATAATACTTTATTATACCACACAAATAGAGAAACATTACAAACAGACATGTTTAAAGTAAAGGAAGTATGAGTGATCTCTTCCAGGCAACCTTGGGATAAACTGGACCCTTGGTGGTATTTAAGTGAAACAAAAAAGGCCGTTTGCAAAGGCCACCCTTTCTTTAAGATTTCCCAGTACGGTGCCAATGTTTAAATTATATAAGTAATGCAGTTTTTTACAATGAAATCAATCCACAAGAAACGTTTTCAAATAAACGAATTTTAAATATTAAAACAAATTCATAGCCCTAAATGATAAAGCCTTCATTACGAATCATTAACAATGAAGTAAATTACCTACATTGTGCTACCAATAAGGGCGATCGAGCGACCATTTAAAGTAATTTTAGTTAATAATAGAGTTGTATGTTCAGTCTTCACCTACTATTATAGTATTCAATCCGTTAAATGTTTTAATAGAACGAATCTATAGTAAAAAAAGCTATTCATTCTACTAATTGAAGACATGAGTGGATGAAGGTGTTATGTCGCATTTTTTGAATTTTTGCTTTTTCATCGTCAATGAAGGATTTCATACTTTTAAGCTGAACGATGAGAAAAATAATGGATGAAGGGGTTATGTACACAAAACGCTAATCTTCTTAGTGGAAGAACGTGTTATGGGCACTTAACACTCGACTTCAATAATAAATCACAAAATAAAGTAACGGAAGAAAGTGTTATGTGCGTACATAGCTCCTTCATCCGTGATTTAACTTATCAAAATAGACAAAACGGTTTTTTGATATGGATGAAAGTGTCATGTTGTCTTCATAACACCTTCATTCATGTTTCAACTTGTTTATTTACGAAAGTTTTATGCAAATATTAACGGTCAGTCTTGATAAAAAAATTAATTAAAATATTTTTCTGAATGGTTTTTCTAAAACGGTTTGACAAAAATGTCTCGAGGAAAGAAAATGGTAGATGCTATGTATATTAAAACAAAGTGAAAATGACATTATAAATAAGTGTTCAAGAGAATAAAGAAAATGACCTCAAAATTTATGAAGAAATTGGTAAGTGTTTTGTTTCGAAACAATTTTTTTTACCCCTGACGCAAAAAGAGCGGTGTTCTACTCGTAAGTTTTACGTGTTTATGTATCTGTGTGTTGTGTGGCTGTGTATCTTTCTCTGTCTGTGGCACCGTAGCTCCCAAACGGATAATCCAATTTGATTGCGGTTTTCTTTAATATAAAACCTTGTTTGTCGAGATGGTTCTTAGCCTATGTTGACTACCTCGGTGGCGCGGCGGGCAAAGGTCCGATGCAGGAGGTTGCAGGTTCGATTCCTGCCTCGGGACTAATGTTGGTACGATCTGCAAATATTTGTTCAGGGTGTTCTGGATGATGTTTTCTATATAATAATAAAAAATAAGGGGTATTTGAAATTTAATATTATTCCTTAACCATCAATCTTTTGAAAGGATACGAATGTTAGTTCAATAATGTGGAGTTAAGAATGTAAAGTCACAATCCTTGCGACTAAGGTATTTTGATTGTGTATATACGGTACGGTGTGTATTTTGGAATAAAAGTAGGTATATGTACCTATTCCGAATGTGTGTATGATGATGTATGTTTTATCAGAGATATTAGTTTGATACAAATCTCCACATCTCAGCTGCTGAACGAATTTGGTATGTAGACAGAAGAGTGAGTTTAATCATGTAAATTGAAAATTAACGCGTACAAAGCTGCGGGCAAAAGCGAATAAATTATATTATGTCCTATTAGATTCTAGCTTATTTAAATGTAGAAGCAGCATTTTTTTGTACATGGACAGAAGATATTGCTGATCGTGGAAGTTGCGAGATTGCCAGTTCTTTGTTACGGTTTGTTGAGACAGAATGCAGCACTGGTAACCAAAGAAAACCTTGTCATATGGTCAGATTCATGTGCTGGACAGAATAAAAACTTTAACATGATTTTATTGTACCAGTATATGTTGAAAGGTTACTTCAAGACCATAGACCATAAGTTTCCAGAAGTTGGACACTCATATCTTGACTCAGACCGAGATTTTGGGAGAATAGAAAAAAATACTCCAAAAACACGAAACAGTGTTTGTACCCGATCAGTATCGTGAAATAATTTGTAAGGCGTCAAGATTAAATCAAGTTATTAATATGGCTGGGCATTTCAGGAAAATCAGCTGTTTGCAAGAAAAACTGAATCTGGTAAATAGGAAAAAAGATGTTAATAAGGCCAAAGTCAATTTCAGAGATGGTATTCGTTGGATACGTGTGGAAGAATTTGGTTCGTATCTATATAAAGAGACTTATGATAATGATGACACCCTTTAAAAAAGTGGATATACTAAAAATAAACTCTAGACCAGATGATTTTCTTGTAGAACGGGTTACAGATAACTATGGCACGATAAAAACGGAGAAAAAAGATAATATTAAGGAACAACTGAAATTTGTGAAGGCGGAATATCGTTATTTCTACGAAGATATACTAAAAAAAATATAATATTTTAATTTTAAGTGAACTTTTAGTGTATAAAACACGTTCATACACAATTCTTGTTTTATTTACACGACTAACATGTTTGTGAATGAAGGTGCTATGTACGTTTTTTTGTATAAATGACCCACTTATATATAATTTTTTTTTCAAATATACAAGTAAATACATAATTACCTATAATTTTTATAAATCTCAGCATCATAACTCAAACACTAAAATTTCTACACCTCAAAAACCTTAAATGCAATTTTCTCTATTTTTTGTTTTTGTTGCATAACGCCTTCATCCACTCATGTCTTCAATTGCAATCATCAATAATGCTATTCATATTTTTTGTTTGTATTAAATGGAACTTGTTTTTGAAAACTTTGTGTTTTAAAATAAAAGGTAAGGATTCTTGGTGGCCGGTATTTAGGGTTCCGTGCTTAAATAATGCTGACAGGACTCTAACACTAAGCAGTTGTCTGCTGTCTGCCTGTATATCAGCGGGCTGTATCTCATGAACTGTTAAAGTCAAAAGATGAAATTTTCTCAGAGAGTCCAGTATAAACAACTGCTATAACAAAAAAACAAAATTAAATATCATTATATTTGAAACTCGTACAAAAATGTTGAATTTATGGGATTGGGCAATTTTTTGGTTTACTTTAGCAATTGTTGGTACATCTTGAACCGCAATAATTCTTTCTACAAATTTGCGTAAATTAAGTAGTACCGTACCATCATAGCTGACATGCCAACCAATATAGTATATTAAAATTAATTTAACTGAGTAGCAACGATTAAAACATTGTTGCCGTTCCTTGGATACCTGGATACCTACTATAGGTATACCAACCACTCTTTAATTTTCTGTTTGACTATCGACTGACAATAAATTGTAATTTTCTAATGCTTGACCGATTGAATTCATTAATTTAATCGATTTTGTTTATGAAGAAGTTATAATGGATTTTATTAATTTTGTTTGATTGACATTTTGTATTATTTACAGACCTTAATCAGGAATAATAATTTGAAATGTCAATAATATAATTGTATTATTTTCATTGTTTGATTTGCTATCTCTGCCCAATTCATAACCATTTTTCTTGGTAAAAAGTTAAACAGATTGAGTTTCTGTGGCAAAATATAATATTTGAAATACTTTTGTGTAAAAACGAAAAATTTTAAAAACACAATAAAACAAAAAATTATAATAAAAGTTAATAATAATAATAAATAAATTATAATAAAATAAAAATTATAATAAAACAAAAATTATAATAAAATAAAAATTATAATAAACTAAAACCTTACTTAATACTTAAAAACTTTATGTAAAAACCATCTAGATAATAATCTTCGTTACATACTATGTTGGCTCGATAATAATCTAAACATTCGTTATTCATGGTACTTTAGAGTCGAAAGATTCGCATCTCCTGTCTAAGTAACTGTGTCTATGAAATACTTCATTCTGTCATTCAGTTTCCATTCACTCACCTGTCAACAATTAGGGAAGTTCATAGTCGTGCAACAGCAATTAAAAAAGTAGGTAGATGGCGTATAAGAACTTCAATTATCAGTATCACACTTGAGAATAATGTTGGTTAAATTTATCTATCTTTTGATGTAATTTTTAGGTACGGAACCCTCCGCGTTCGGTAGTCCTTAGCCGGTTTATATTATTGGGGTAGGGATTATGTGAAGGTTTTTACCTTGTTGGTTGTTGAACCTTTCTTCGATTGCTGGGTACTTGTTTAACTGTGGTGCCCATATTAATAAAAAAATTATCTCGGCCTTAAAATTATCTTCTTTTCAAGGATTTTAGCCAGATAGATAATACTGTTGTACGACACAAAGTCAGAAATAAATTAAGAGTAGACGAAAACAAAGGCTGCCTGGCCTTACAGCCATCTCTTCCAGGCAACCTTGTGATTGTATGGGATTCTTGTTCGAAAATTACATACCTACTTATATTATAACTGGCTTATTTATTTTATTGCATAAGAAATAATCGAAGTTATTTACTTAAGTATCCCTATGAAATTTTCATAATTTTCTCGGTATCAGTCCAGTAATTTTGGATTTGGACTCTTTATTCAATTCAAACAAACAATCAAATCTTTCGTCTATAACATTAGAATAGATTATTATTATAGGCCTATTCGTCTTTTACGATATCCAGCAGTGAAGAGCTGGGGGAGTGTATTATTACGTCATGACTAGGTATAAGAGGTGATACAATTAACGCAGGAAGCTTAGCAACCGTGACTATTTCCTCGCTTATGTGCACTAGGCCTTCGTGATATTTATCTACTTAGGTATATACCTTGCGTTAACGTCACAGCAATCATATACTCATGTACCAGATACCTGGAAATTTACATTCTGTTCAAGAATCCAAAATATTTTATATCAACAAAGACAATCAATGTAAACTTCACAAAAACTAAGATTTTTGATATTATAGTGCGTAAGTCCTCGCACTTGGGTTAATGTCTAAGAAATTAAATAAAATTAATCATCTTAAATTATCTCGGCTTTAAAATTATCTTCTTTTGAAGGTTTTTAGCCAGATAGATAATAGAAAAAAAATCCTAATATCGCTGTCTCGTGGCGTAGAGGTTAGCGTATCTCGTACTGAGGAAGTGGGAAGGAAGCAAGGTCGTGGGTTCAAGTCGCGCTGAAATCGAAAAGTTTTGGGAAAGTACCTATTTTAAATTGTTACAATATCAAAGAACAACAAAAAATTTCAACAACACACACAACAAAAAAGGCTTTGTCTCGAGTTCGTTAAACGGGCAAAATTTGTATTAAATAACGAATGAAAGTTATCAAATTGTTTTATTATATAAGTCTCTTAAAAAAAATCCTCCAATATTGCTTTGATTTTGCCTCCTTTGTCAACATAAATTATCTTTGATTCTAGAACACAGTATAGACAGGAAACCTCAGGTCTGGTTACGCAGGAAGGTGGTAAAGAAAAGCAGTTACGCTGTTATGTCGTAATTGAAATCGTATCCGTAACTAGTGCAGGAATCATCTAATTAAGTGTTAGGTCTGTCCCGCGACTTCGTTCGGACCTCGCCGGATACGGGGTCGAAGAATTCCTCGCTTCCGCCCATAGGTGCATTCGTATGCACCTAGGCGTATCCTCCTTCCTCTTATAGCGTCCGACAAAAGCCCAAACCAAGGTTCGTATCTATGTGGTGGCTCTTGTGAGACGCCCTCTGTATTCTGCTCAAAAGTAAAATACTATATTCTAAAAAAAAAACATTACTGCACAGCATCGGTGACACCCATGTGTCACCCTAACTGAAAAAATATATTTTTGGTTCCGCTTTGGCCAACTTCGCGCATCTGCGCTTTAGCAGAATTTGGCCCTTAAAATATATATAATATAATTATATATAAAAATCAAAGCTGATAAATAGTAGTACTAAGTAGGTATTGAGACCCTTTAAATACTCATTCAAATATTGTCAAAAACACTTCAATCACCTTCTCCAATACTACTTAAATTCGATATTTCAAGTATATTAGCAAAATATTTTCGTAAATATTTATGAAAGTGGAAACAAACCAATTATTATTCAGTTCAAGTGCGCCGAGTCATTCTTTAGCGCCAGAAACCTACCTAATTATGTAAATTCTTGTATGTAAAATCACGTTGACTTTGCTTATGTCCTTCAAAACAAGAACATCTGAACCCGATTTTATTTGTATATTTTAAGACCGTGGTACAACCGGTACAGTCATCCACAAAAGACATTGAACTGACTAAAATCTTCTAAAACCCCTTACGACGACAAATTCTAATTAAGTGTACCTAACTTTATATCAAACTAGCGGTCCGCCCCGGCTGCGCTCGGGTATTTACCATTTTTTTTATATTTATTTTTTTACGCACTTAGGGTAACATTATCGAAGTTTGCATACGGATCCCTAACTTTTTTTTAAATATTCTGCTATTTGGAGCAAAGCAAAGTTTGGATTCTGTATTAAATTTTTAAAACAAATATATCCTCATCGCACCGCATAAATAAATTATTAGATTTTATATTTTAAGACTGAATTAAAAAACATGATATTTTGATTAGCAGTAAATATGTTATATATACTAATATTATATGTATATAAACTAGCGGTCAACCCCGGCTGCGCCCCGGTATTTAACAAAAAAAATATTTTTTATGCGGATCCTAACTTTTTGGGAAATGTTTATAGCCTATGTTCATCAGGGAAAATTTTGAATTCGAATAGTAATCGAATTTTTCAAATCGTTCCTGTAGTTTCGGAGCCTATTTAATTCAAACAAACAATCAAATCCGTCCTCGTTATAATATTAGTTAGATAACAAAATTTGATTATTTATTTAGATTGAATAGGCTGCGATACCACTGTACCGATTTGAAAAATTAAGTCACCATTAAAATCCTACATTATCCCTGATGAACGTATGCTATAATATTATGAAAAGAGTTAGGGATCCGTATCAAAACTTCCCTTGTGTAACCCAACGTGTATGTTTGTGTAGAAATTTTAAAATTTGATTTTTTTATTGCAAAACCCGACCACTAGTAACAATTAAAGTGCTGTAAATAAACATTGACCATAACACACTAAAGTTATTAAATACAACTACCCCCTGACTCAGTACCAAAAACCCTATACAGAATCGTGAACACGCTACTGCAGTTGAAATGTCCTCGTCGGTCGGTCAACACGCGCGCGATAGTGAAGTGCACGTCATCGATATAGAAGCAGATATCGATAACATAATAAACATCGTAGACGACGTGCAACCTATCGAGAAAGTGCCGCCCAGCCCTGTCAGTGTTGCCATGAATGGAAATGGTGAGTGATTATTTTTTATTGAACTGTACTTTTTATGCAAGAATAGGTCAGTCATTACATTACGTAAGCTTTTATTTGGTTCAGTTATATATACAGAGGTATAATTATATGGAATTAATATATTACTGGGTATTGAAATGAATTGTTGTCTTTGGCGTTCTGGGTATTTTGTGTCGAGTTGTATTGGACTTTTGTAATAATGTTAGTTATTTTATAAACCATTTATAAAACTAAAAAATTTGGTTTTTTAACTCTGAATCGGGGACAAAACAAAACTCTGGATGAACTGAAATTATAATTACTTTTATTTTGCCAGAGTTATTTACAATCGTTTATAATATTGTACGTCCAATTACAATAATCTATCTAAAAGGGTGTGCAAAATTTTATAATAGTCACGATTTTATTAATTATTATTCCTTCTAAATGTCAGTAAGATTCAACTAAAATAATAAAAGAGGTGCATAGTTGTAAAACAAGATTCGACAAAAAAAGACAACCAGAACAGTCACCCAATCAGTTCTTAAAATTCAAAAAATCTCTTATACTAGGTATTCGTTTTTTTCCTAAAACTTAGTGTTTTAATTTAGTTCTTAACCGGTTTAGATGCAAATCTTTAAAGCAAAGTCATTTATTGTAGCTAGTGGCATGATAGTCGGCTCTAGCCGACATGGCGGAACGAAAATTGGCAAAGTAGGTAAAAAGATCTACAACTTTTGTATTCACACTTTTTCCACAACCTCAAAATATATGTGAAAACCAAAAACATGGTTATTAGAAATTTTTACATTAAATTTGAGGTTATGTGAAAAAAAGTTTACAAAAAAGTTGTTCAGCACTGGTTTAATATTAATACTGGTATCATCGGCAAATAATATTGTTTCTCTATACCTCTAGTAACACAATCAATGTGTTTGCTTATTTTACTAACCTTTCTTTCACGATATTTAAGTTATGTAAACGTGAATTTAGGCCGTTCCTTAAGTCAGTTGAGTGTACTTTAAGTTCCCTTCACTAGGGCATTACAGGGTGATGGAAGATGAATCAACAGGACATTTGGGGGGAATGAGTGAGTCAATACCCTTCACAACCGTGACAGTTTACTACAAAAAACTACGACGTCCCTCGGATGAAATAGTGGTGTTCTTCCAACATAAATAAGGTTCGTAGTTAACCCGCTAGCATTTATAAAGAGACTGTTGCATTGTGGCTACAGGGGAATGTGACAGCCACCAAAACCCATCAAAAATCCTTTCGGTCCCTCTATACCAAAAACACCATGTAGGTGTAGTTACAATGTCGTACAATTGTCTGGGTTTTCACAAAAATCCAATGACGACTAATGTTTTGCGGCGGATGAAAGTCTGCCTTCGACGCAGGAGGTTGCGAGTTCGTTTCCCGCCTTGGAAACAAATGTTTGTACCTTGCAGGGCCCGGAGATTGTTTCGGGTGGTTTGTGTGTTTTCTATGGATCACACAAAATATCTATGTATATAGTGTGTCAGTCATCCAGTACCCATAATACAAGCACTGCTTAGCTTGGGGCTAGGTGATGCTGTGTGGATTGTTCGCTTCAGCCACTTTGGCAACTAACTAATTCGTAACCAGCTACGTAAAAACAATTTTCTTCACTGTTTTGAAACCAGTTACTAATAATAAACACTTGTATTCGTTATTATTTTTTAACCAGCTTTTAAAAATACTTTAAAAAGTTTTAGTAAGTTTTATTTTGTAGTAAAGTTTTAGTCGCTGGTCACTAATAGAGTGTTCTCTATTATGTGACCAGCGAATAAATCTGCCAACTTAAGGACGAGTTAAGTTAGTTTACGAGTTAAATAAAAATTGGAAAATATTACCTAAAAGATACAAGCTTCTTTTAGGTAAAAAGCTTTATCTCTTACAAAATCAGCGTCTTAAAGGTATGACGAGTAAATAATATGTTTTATAAAGTAATCAACACATAATACCTATGTACCTTTTATATGTTCGTCAATAAGAAACTGCATTCGTCGCAGTTATGGACATAACAAATCCCCATCTTCATTGTATTGGATGTTACATAACAATAAAACTAGTTTATTAAATAGATGTTATTACTCAGAAAATTACTGGAATAAACTTAACGAGGTACTTTGCTCTTTTAATACTTGTTACTATAACCACAGTATACATATTATGGACAGTATGGAAACTACCTACAATCGCTCGAAACGGCACACTCACACAAACATGCGCAATTACGAGACCTTTAAGGGGATTTCGCGGTGCTGTCAGCAGCGGTTGTCGCGTCGCGTCGAGACGAGAGGTCACGCGCAATTTTATTTTTGAAATATGCCCCGATGTTATTGTGTTGCATACGGCTCTGTGAACTCGGCTTAAACCAGAGCTTTCATATTTTAAACTTCTTGCTGATTTTTGCTTTAATTCCATTGATTTAATAACTACAGAAAAAAAACCGTCCTTATTTATAAAATATTTATCTAAAACAAGCAAAGTGACAACCCTATTGCTATAATGGAGCGTAGGTAATTATTTTATCAACTAGGCTTAGTTTCCATACTGTCCATATTTTATACTGTGCTATAACTTAAGTAGGTACTAGAATACAATTGTTTGCGATTCTCAAGGCCTTGTTACTTGAACCAGGAAATATCTACTTAAATACAGTTCTACTACAATAATACTTCTTATTTCATATTTAACTAGCGCCCCACCCCGGCTTCGCATGTTTGCAGTGCATACATATAAACCTTCCTCTTGAATTATTCTATATATTAAAAACCGCATCCAAATCCGTTGAGTAGTTTTAAAGATCTAAGCATACATTTGCCGTGTGGTGCCGGCATAGAATTTCACCACCCCAACTCTTCCCGTGGGTGTCGTAAGAGGCGACTAAGGGAAACACAGCGGGGGGCGAGCAGCAGCGCCTTCTGCAGAACAACTACACCGAGCTGCGATCCCCAACCCGCATGCCCAGCGTGGGGATTATGGGCAATAACCCCCAAATAATGATGCCATCTATGGCGCTCATTAGGGGAGGCCTATGTCCAGCAGTGGACTATTGGCTGGTGATGTAAGCATACATTGGGACAGGACAGACAGCCGGAAGCGACTTTGTTTACCCTATGTAGTGACGATTTAGTGATTTATTTTTACTTGTGCATTTATTTGTCTGTAGGTTTAAGATAGCTTTTAATAATAAAGAAAATTAATTTACGTACTTAACAAAATAAAACAATAACAACTAGTATACACCTTAAATAACATTTTTCTTGAAATCTATGTCGTCACCAAAAGGCAACCTCAAATAAATGGATTTACATAATTTAAACAATTACCTATATTTAAACTTCTTGAAATAGAATTGACGACCTCTGTGGCACGGGACGACCTCGCCTGCGACGCAGGAGCTTGCGGGTTCGATTCCCGCCTCAGGACAATTATTTGTACGATCTGCAGATAGTTCAGGGCGTTTTGGTTGTTTTCTATGTATAATTAAAAATATCTATTTATGTATTGATATTGTATTATGTATATCAGTCATCTAGTACCCATAACACAACCTCTGCTTAGCTTGGGGCTAGATGATGCTGTGTGGATTGTCCGGCATTATTTGTTTATTTATTGAATTATTATTCTTGAAATAGAATTAAGTTTCATGCATACAGAATTAATAACATTGAATTTAGACGTCTAAATGGTCGAATTTAGTTTGTCCTTAGGAAATTGGTGAACAGAAATTTTTTTCTTTACTTCTCTGTTTTGAATAGAGCAGGATAAAAAAGATAAAATCCTTTGAGGAATATCATATTAATTGTGAACTTATGCATACAGGTGTTTTAGGTGGAGGTATTCTTTGAGGTGTACACTATGTAAAAACCCTGTAAGTGCTGCAGTTCCATATAAGATAAATCCCATAAACATTTTATTCCCGAGGGATTAGTATCTATCCCGCTGTAAACTAAAAAAAACAGTTAACTAATGGATTCGAAGTCGTTAGTTTTTCAAAACAATCAAATAAAAGAGTAAAGGGTTTTGACTACCCCTCTTGGGAAATACAAAACAATAGAATCATGGACCTCTGGGAATAAGCCCCATTATGTTACTTAGCTAGAGTTTTCCAATTCCTTGCATAATTTGTCTTTACCCTCAGTTTTTGTATTGTTTGTGTGTGATAATAATGTTTGTAGGTACTCTATTTATGGATATTACTTATCTTTGTGCCACCGACTCATAGACCTCTGAGTTGTTTCCCAACAGTGGGGTGATCATGGGACAACTTCTCCCGTACGTTTTCATGCTATCAGCTCCATCTTTCAACGACATAGGTACCGCTTCTAACAAAAAATAACATGTAGTATTTTATTGACAAAGAAAATAAAAATTTAATAATAACAGAACAATGTTAGAACTAGTATTTACTATTTAAACAATTGGGCTAATTGCTGTTGCTAACAATCTACAGGTAGCTAAACATCTATATCAATAGCGTCTCCAAGACGCTGGCTGCATTGCCTCGCTGTATGGCAACACTGACGCTCTGCGCCAGAAGGTAAATGTAGGTAAGAAGTTAAGGTATGCAGAATGACTAAGCTATTTGTGGCAAGTCATGTAAGCTAATGACATGTTTAATTTGTAAACCAATTCATAATGTTTGGTATTAGGTCACAGAATGCATAATGATTGCAGAACAGATCACTATACGGAATGGGGTAGGTAAGTAGTTATTTCTAATTTATTAAATCTTACCTGAAGAAGAAGAAAGAAAGAACATAAATTTATTTGTACCCAGTAACACAATACATTAAAATAAAAGATGGGTACAAAACTGAGTAAAGAGAAGAGTAGGTACCACTTAAAAGAGACATAATAACTAAAACAAAAGAAAAACTGAAACAAACGTATCTTTGTCGATAAATGGGAATCTATGAAGGTACAATGACGTCACGATAATTAACCTGCGTTGGATTGTGGCATTCTTTGCAAAAAATATTTTGTTGACGTCCATATTTTTAATAACATATCAAACAAACAACAGGAAAATAATTCTCAGAATTAAAGCAGCCATTTTTTGTCAAGGAAGTTTTGATGATTCATTCAACATCAATAAAGTCGGAATTTGGGTCAAATATTATAAAATAGACTAGCTTATGCCCGCGCCTTAGAACGCATTGTCTAAACTTCTATTATAAAGAGGAAAGATTTGATTGTTTGTTTTTTTGAATCAGTTAAGGAATGTCATAAACTACACACACAATTCGTTATTAGGGTGCGGGAGTCAAATCAATGTCAAAAAATAAAGTGCGAGTCAATGACCAAATGTCAAAGCCTAAAAAAGTTAGGGATCCGTATGAAAACTTCAATAATGTAACACAATAGTGTATAATTTTTTTTTTTTTTTTTTGTTAAATACCCGTGCGAAGCCGGGAGCGACTCTAGAACTAAGAAGTTTGGAAAAAAAACTGTGTTGTGTTGCCAATAGGTTGACTCAGGTCCTCTAACTTATCCTATTCGTTCAGCAGTTTTGGCGTTAATTCGGCCAAACTTTTTCAACGTCACAACTCACAAACTGTCGCCTTTACAACATTAGTAGATAATTATAGGAAAACAAAAACCAAACGTAAACAAAAGTATATACCATGGTTCTTTGTTTTGCTATTCTCCGAAACGGCTGAATTGATTTTGGCCATCAAAATCGATTCTACCGTTTCGGACATAGAGCAACGCGGTCCTCCGGCGGACCGGAGGGGAGTGGCCATAGCGTTATTTGTCGATTCAACATTGTCAGGCAATTTTGGCGGGGGGGGGGAATCTGCGCTGCGCACTAATTTTCATACGAAATTAAAAATACTCTAACAAATTCACCCACACATTGATACATTCTGTCACAGAATGAACTAGTTTTATAGTACGTGTAGGTCCGCGTGGACTTGTACTTTTGACAGAGGGGAAAGCTGCGTATGGCTACTCCCCTCCGGTCCGCCGGCCGGGGGCCCGCGTTGCTCTATGGTTTCGGACTTTCACTGGCCGATGCTTCAGCGGATAAATTGGCATATATCAACAAGAAGTATGCTCGGCCCAAAAAAGCTCACCTGTAGATTATTAACAACAGTCTACAGATAGCTCAATAGTTTCAATGGTAAATACCAGATCTTATAGTAGGTAAACTGATGCATATCATAACCAGTCGGAAGTGCCCCAAGATGCTGGCGGCTTGCCTCGCTGTTTAGCAATACTGATGTGCTGCGCCAGTTGAGCTACCTATAGTCTGTTTGCAACAATCTGCAGTTAGCTCAATTGTAAATAATAGCTCAGAATAACTATAGTATACTAGTACTAACATAACAGTTCTAATTTGGTTATTTCAATGTAATTTTGTTTGTAAAGAAGGTTTTTACTATTTGATTGTAAGTTTCCGTATATATTTTTTTTCGTCATTATATCGTCTCTAATTGACTCTACACATAATAATATTCTTAATTTATTGGTCCCGGAAACCGTTGCTTCCTATTTTAACAGTGCGATCTTGAATCTTGCTAAACTGCATGTTTAGAGGTCAATGTAATTTCTACATCTGGTAAACGACATTGTAAATTCTCAGGCGCTACTAATTCAAAACATATTAGCTCGGACCGTTAACGTCCTCCGCTCCCTCTCCATATCTACATCATGTGTGATGCCTCGGTGACCCAGTGTCCCAGTTACCCCGAGCCAAATTAGCGCCGCCACCTACATCTATCTATACTAATATTATAAAGAGGAAAGATTTGATTGTTTGTTTGTTTGTATGTTTGTTTGTTTGTTTGTTTGTTTGTTTGTTTGTTTGTTTGTTTGTTTGTTTGTTTGTTTGAATTGAATAGGCTCCTAAACTACTGGACCGAGTTAAAAAATTCTTTCACCATTAGAATCCTTAATTTTCCGTGATGAACATAGGCTATATAATATTTTCAAAAAAGTTAGGGATCCGCATGAAAAATTCAATAATTGAACCGTGGGCTGTATATTCAACCTCATTTTCTATTATGGCGCGTCAGAATAGAAAAAGAGGTTGTATAGCGCACGGTGCTTGCTTTTTCTCTACGGCCAGTGTCAGTTTTGGAATGTCGAGTCAATGTCAAAAACCCCAATGCTGTTAAAAAAAGTAAAGATCCGTATGAAAACTGTGAAACCCATCGTTTTAGTGTGTATAATTTCTGAAATTTTATTGTTTAATACCCGTGCGAAGCCGGGGCGGGCCGCTAGTATTGTATATATTTTATAGGTTTCGCACAAGTATAATAATAAATATTTCAAAAATTATAAACTTTTACACACGTTCCGTTACATTATTGGTGTTTTAATTTTTCAAGATTTTTTATTATATTGTAAAGCTTAGGTATGTTCATCAGGGATAATGTAGGATTCTAATGGAGAAATTTTCAAATCATTATACTAGTTTCGGAGCCTATTCAATTCAAACAAATAGACAATCAAATATTTCCTCCTTATAATATTATTAGTATGGATTTTATTATAACATTGAACAAAGGAAACTTTAAAAAAATATTGTTTAGTTTGTGATTCCTAATTATAAACTTTAAATAGGACAAACTCGTATTAACTCAGAAATTTCTACTAACAAACATCCATCAGCGTGGTATTAGGACACATATTCTACCAATGTTTTAAATAAAATAAAAGCAGAAAATTAAATAATATCCCTTTAAATTTCGGCTACCACCCGCGACCTTCCTTCTGTATATTAAAGAACTAGCGGTCCGCCCCGGCTTCGCACGGGTATTAAACAAAAATTTTAGAAATTATACACACTAAAACGATGGGTTTCAAAGTTTACATACGGATCCCTTACATTTTTTACAGCATTGGGGTTTTTGACATTGACTTGACACTCCATAACTGACACTGGCCGTAGAGAAAAAGCAAGCACCTATTCAACCTCCTTTTCTATTCTGACGCGCCATAATAGAAAAAGAGGTTGAATATACAGCGCACGGTTCAATTATTGAATTTTTCATGCGGATCTCTAACTTTTTTGAAAATATTATATAGCCTATGTTCATCACGGAAAATTTAGGATTCTAATGGTGAAAGAATTTTTCAAATCGGTCCAGTAGTTTCGGAGCCTATTCAATTCAAACAAACAAACATACAAACAATCAAATCTTTCCTCTTTATAATATTAGTATAGATAAAGAATATTAATCGGGTATTTATCGCGTATCTTTTGTTTTACTTTCCCCTACGTTTCCATCGCGTTGCAGCGATCCGTCACGTGGAAACTTCGGGAAAATAAAACAAAAGGCACGCGATAAATGCCCGATAGAAAAAAAGAAAATCGTTTATTTAGCTCACACAAGAAAACATAAGCACAAAAACAACCTAATAAATAAAATAATTCTAAAATCATAGTATCGTACTCGTACCAACAGCGTATGAACCAAAAAAGTCCACAAATTAAAGGATAAAAAACTTCCTTCTGTAAAATTTACCAGTGTCATTGTTCAGACATTTAAAACTTTATCCCTTAGAGTAGGTACCTAAAATAATCATTTACATGGATCTTGTGAACATTACTCTCACTTTTGGCCAGACGTGCAAAAAGCCGCTTCATCCACTTAGGAAGGAATGAATGAATGAATGAACACTTTATTGTATTTTTTTTTGCTATAAATAAACAGTTACATATCTTATATCTAAATTAAATAAAAACGTACAATATGTAGGCGGGTACAATAGGTAGCTAATTAAGTAATTCGTAACAAAGCACACGTTGAATTCTTTTGTACATAATGGACTACACACGCCGTCGTCATCGTAGTACGTAGAGACTCTAGAAAATTCGCTGCATAAATAAATACAATGTTAATGTACCTGTACCTACATTAAAACCTTGCTCTCCTTGACAACGCTAAGGGCCGACCTACAAATTACGAATAGGTAACCTTTCAAAATAAAATTAATTACCGAAAAGCAATCGATTTATGCATTGGGCTGGCTTTTCGTAAGGAAAATATAAGTATATTCTAGTCTACACCAATAAGAGCTCTGGAAAGTCATATCTAGTTGTTTTAGAGTAAGCAGCTCAAAAATATAAAACACAGTAGGTACCTATTAAGTATTTGCCATTATTGGTTTATGTTTGTTCAATCTGCAGATATTTGGTCAGAGTGTTGTGGTCATTTTCTATATAGGTACCTAATAAAATATATATACCTATCTATTTAATATATTGTATTATGTATATCAGACATCTTGTACATAACACAAGCTCTGCTTAGCTTGGGGCAAGGTGAGGTGATGCTGTGTGGTTTTAACTAGCTAGGTAAGTTCATACAATTTTTTATATAGACTGAAGCTTACGGACAAACCGAAACGTTAACTTAAACTAAGTTAGCTATAGATTAAATAAGTACTTACTCTGAAACATAAATAAATGAAAAAAGGTATAGGAATATTATAAATACCATGATCATAAATCTTCCTTCACCCGTCCACTGCTGGACTAGACCTCTCCTGATACCTACCTAATTTTATCATGAGTTGGTAATAATAATACTAGTTCTATACTAAAATAAGGAGTAAAGATAGTCGTCCAGTGACATATTTTGACATTGAGATTGTTTAACTTTTATTAATAATAGTCACATTATTACCAAATAGCGAATTGATCCCTCCGGCTGATAATGTACAATACGCAAAATGAGAACTACAAGCATAATGTACAAACGGGCAGAATGCGCAATACGCTAAATGAACAATAAGCATAATGTGAAAAAAGCACATTGAGCAATACGCAAAATGTACATCAGCTAAATGATTTGATTCAACTATTATCTCAATTCTTTCAACTTCTTTTATTAGAATATAATTTTATTTTAAGGGAAAACTAGTAAATGCTCTCTTTGTGTTCTTTGATGCATTCCTCCATAAGAGCTAACAAGCAGTCGATTTGCATAATGTAGTGTGTTCGCTACTTTATTTGATGTAACCAAGTCATTGATCTGATCAACTGATCAAGGGTATCGTTTTGATCCGTCAATCATTCACAATGAGTCCACCGGCGTTACAGCACGAACGGTCCGCGTTTAGTGACGTGCGTGTCGATATAGAGGAAGTCGATAGTGTTGTACTGGATATCGATAAATCGGATGATATGGATAAAGGTAGGGTTTACCCTTAAATTAGATTTGATAGTACCTATATACTTGTAAAGAAAATTAAGTAGTATATTAATTTTCTTTCTTTGAATTTTGGTGCGCTTTGTCTAAACTGACTGACTGACCCCGTGACACTGACAGATACTTCAGAGATGTCATTCAATGTCATGCTCAAAGACGAATGGAAGTTGTTTTTTTTATAAAAGTCAAGAGATTCGATTTCCAATTATTATTTGTAAATTAGGTAAAAAAGTGGAAAAAGAAACTTTAATTGTCGTTTCTTTGATTTCAGGTAAGATAATTAGATAATAAGCTACGTTATAAATTGTACTTAGTATTATTTTTTTACTGAAATAAAACTTTGATTTCAGAGCAACGCAATACTGTTTTTATCTCGCCACACAAACTATATCCAAAACTGTCTTACAAAACGACAATTCTAGTTGAGACGGAAACGATGGACAAACTGCGGTTTATGTTTCAAGTATGTTCATCTACAGATGGAAAAAGCAATGTTATCTGCATAACCTCAATTGAGACGCCGGAGGGCCTCGTGTTTGATATCCCAGAAGAGTTTAGAGCGGTAAACAAGCACACTGCCATAGTGAATTCAGATATATACATTAAAATCAAAAACTCATTAAAAAAAAGACACCAATCTCGTAGAGTATGGATCCCTCTAAATAATGAATTGAAGAAAATATATTTGGATGAAGGTGAAAATTTACAATTTGGTGATCAATATTTAAATGAAAACATAACAGAAATAATGCCTTCAAACAATACTAGAAACACTGCATCAGAAAATAAAAATCTTGGGAAAACTGCGGAAAGATTTTTAATAGAAAAGTTTTCAACTAAGACGTCTAATGTTAAACAATGGTTAACTGAATTTGAGAGTGAATGTGAAAGATTCGAAATTTTACACGATGATGAAAAAATTGAGATATTGAAACATCTACTAGAAAAGCAATGTTTAGATTGGTACGCAAGCATGTTAATGAAACTGTCAATAAATTCTGAATGGGCTGTGTGGAAAAACAACTTCTGTGAAACATATGGAAATAAAGGTTGGTCTCAAATCAAATATGC
Source organism: Eupithecia pulchellata (assembly GCA_963931895.1). Classification (NCBI taxonomy): domain Eukaryota; kingdom Metazoa; phylum Arthropoda; class Insecta; order Lepidoptera; family Geometridae; genus Eupithecia; species Eupithecia pulchellata. The sequence goes on along the minus strand of OZ007538.1, from coordinate 1,296,916 downwards.
ATTTACATTTAAATATCAATCAGGATCATTACTGGAATATGCCACAAAAAAAGAAAGATTACTGTTAGAAGTTAACAAGCTAACCGATGTCCAAACAATGATAAATCTAATTGTAATGGGATTACCAGATTATATTATAGATAAAATTGATAAAGAATCAGTAAATTCAACTGCAAGTCTCTATAATGAAATTGGAAAATATGAACATTATGTGAACAAAAGGAATTTCAGTAAAAATAAAAATATTTACAGTGGATATAAAGAAAAACCTGATAAAATAAAATCATGTAAAATCTGTGAAAGTTTAAATAAAGGAACTCGGTTTCATCCGGAAGAAAAATGCTGGTTTAAGCAAACCAAAGATTATGATCCGAAGAAAAATTATATGAAGAATGTAAACAACTCAGTGATTGATGTTGAACTTAATAACAATAATACAAAAAACGAATAGTAACACCATTAATTAAAGTCAAACTTATATTGAATGAGCAGCTAGAAATATTTGGAATTTATGACTCAGGCTCTAATGTGTCTGTAATTAATTCTAAATTAATAAGAGTAAAGGACAATGGAGAGGAAAATAAAAACAATGATAATTTAATAACAATTAATGGTGTTAAAAAAACAAGTGGTTTGGCAAGAATTAAGATAAAAATTTTTGATGTAGAAAAAATAACTGAAGTATATATTATTAATGGAGAAGAGTTTAAATACGATTTTCTGATTGGACTGGACATGATAAAACAATTTAAACTACTTCAAGACCATAATTTGAAAATCTCTCAAAGAATAGAAAAAATAGAGATAGAGAATGAAAATACCATAGATAAGGATGTAAAACAAATAAATACTTCTAAGGAAGATATAATTGGGATAAATCCAAGTTCAGTGAATTTTAATGAACATGTAAAGGAAGAGGATTTTATTTTGAACATGAAAAATTTAAATAACCAACAAAAAGAAAAAATAGCAGAATTGATTGATAAATATAAATCAATTTTTGCTAAAGACAAATATGATATTGGGACAGTGAGAGATTATGAAGCCCGGATTGACCTACTTGTAGACAAATACTGTTGCAAAAGGCCGTATAGATGTTCGGTTACAGACAAACAAGAAATAGAGGAACAAATAGCAAAGTTACTTGAGAAAAATCTCATAGAACAATCATATAGTCCTTTCGCAGCACCTGTAACACTGGCTTTCAAAAAAGAAGACAACAAAAAATCCAGACTTTGTATAGATTTCAGAGATCTAAATAAAATAGTGGTACCGCAAGCCCAGCCATTCCCATTGATTGATGACCTCATGGTAAAGACAAGAAACTCAAGATATTTCACAACGCTAGACATCAATTCTGCATTTTGGTCTATACCACTCCGAATTGAAGATAGGAATAAAACTGCTTTTGTAACGCAAGAAGGAGGCCATTACCAGTGGACATGCCTACCATTTGGCCTTAAGACATCGGCAGCTATTTTTCAAAGGATTCTAAGTAATATATTAAGGAAGTATAAACTTAATGATTTTGCAGTTAACTACATAGATGATATCCTTATATTCTCTAGTACTTTTTCTGAACATATTTATCATCTAACACAATTATTTGAAGCAATAACAAAAGAAGGTTTTAGAGTAAAATTCACAAAATGCACATTTGCTTCAGATTCAGTAAAATATCTTGGTCATATAATTCAAAACAATACAGTTCGTCCAGTAAGAGATAATTTAATTTCAATAAAAGATTTTCCTACACCGAAAACTCAAAAAAATATAAGACAATTTTTGGGGAAAATTAATTTTTACCATGAATATATACCAAGAATTGCAATAATTTTAGAACCCCTCCATAACCTGCTCAGGAAAAATCAGAAATTTATTTGGTCTGTAGATTGTCAAAAGTCTTTCGATGAAGTAAAAAATCTACTGTGTTCACAGCCAATCTTAGCAATTCTTGATCAGAATTTGCCAATAAATATCTATACAGATGCATCTTTGGAAGGCATTGGCGCGGTTCTAAAGCAAATACAATTAGATGGAAAAGAAAAACCAGTAGCATACTTTTCAAAAAAACTAAATGAGTCCCAAAAAAAAAAAAAAAAGCAATTTATCTAGAATGTTTAGCTATCAAAGAAGCAATAAGATACTGGCAATACTGGCTAATAGGTAAATCTTTCACAGTATACTCTGATCATAAACCATTGGAAAACTTAAATATTAAATCAAGAACAGATGAAGAATTAGGCGACTTAACATACTATTTGTCACAATATGATTTTAAAATAAAATATGCTCCAGGAAGAGAAAATTTAGAAGCGGATTGTTTAAGTAGGAATCCAGTGTTAGAAGCAAATCAGGACACAGATGAGCAATTAAAAACTGTAAATATTATAACATTAAAAGATATTCTTTTGGATCAAGAGAAAAATGAAAATGTTCAAACTAATAAAACAAAATTAATATCACGAAACAATATTTATTATAAAAAGGATAGAAAACGTGAAAAAATTATTTTATCAGAAGAATTAAGTAACAATCTTATCAAAGATACACATGAAAACATGTTTCATTTAGGTGTAAAACAAATGCTAAACCAGATTAGCACATTATATACAGCAAAAAATTTAACAAAAAACATTGAAAGGTACTGTAGAAATTGTGAAGTATGTATAAAAAATAAAACAAGAGGACAGGAAAAATATGGTTTAATGTCACATCTGGGACCGGCTACAAAACCTTTTGATATAGTTTCGATAGACACGATTGGAGGATTTGGAGGATCACGATCAACTAAAAGATATCTACACCTATTAGTGGATCATTTTACAAGATATGCCTACATTGTGACCTCAAAAACACAGAATGCAAATGATTTTGTTAAACTTATTAATAAAGTAACACAATATCATGATATTGGTATGCTTCTAACAGACCAATACCCCGGAATCAACTCAAAGGAATTCAAAAAGTTTTTAAATGAAAATTCAATTACAATGATATTTACTGCAGTTAATGCTCCATTTTCGAATGGCTTAAATGAGCGATTAAATCAAACACTAGTTAACAAAATCAGATGTAAAATTAATGAAAAATGTGATAAAAAAGCATGGACAACAATCGCCCATGACTGTGTAGATAAATATAATAACACAGTACATTCTTCTATAGGATTTGCACCGAAGTACTTGCTGGATGGAACAGATGTTTCATTATTGCCAAAAGAACTAAAAATTTATAAAAAAATAGATTGGATAAAAGATAGAAAAATAGCTTTTGAAAATTCAATTAAGTCACACAACTACAATAAAAAAGTATATGATAAAAACAAAACACACTGTCATCTCAATAAAGGAGATCTGGTGTATGTCGAGAACGGTAACAAGCTAAACAGAAAGAAATTAGATGAGCTAAAGATAGGTCCATTTAAAATAATTGAAAAGATATCAAATTCTATTTACAAAATTGATACAGGTCATAAGAAACCAGAATCAAATCTGTTTCATGTCACAAAACTCATTCCGTTTTCTAGGTGAAAATTTAAGAGAAAATTTTCCTATTTGATGGGGGGAGATGTAAAGAAAATTAAGTAGTATATTAATTTTCTTTCTTTGAATTTTGGTGCGCTTTGTCTAAACTGACTGACTGACCCCGTGACACTGACAGATACTTCAGAGATGTCATTCAATGTCATGCTCAAAGACGAATGGAAGTTGTTTTTTTTATAAAAGTCAAGAGATTCGATTTCCAATTATTATTTGTAAATTAGGTAAAAAAGTGGAAAAAGAAACTTTAATTGTCGTTTCTTTGATTTCAGGTAAGATAATTAGATAATAAGCTACGTTATAAATTGTACTTAGTATTATTTTTTTACTGAAATAAAACTTTGATTTCAGAGCAACGCAATACTGTTTTTATCTCGCCACACAAACTATATCCAAAACTGTCTTACATACTTTTGGGTACAGCTATTTTATTGACACTGATTGTTACCATAAAAAATGTAATCTATTTGCCGATTAGATAAAGTAGGACCTAGAGTTTAAACTCAAGTTAATAATGTGTGTGTGTGTTTGTGTAGACACAAAATTAGATTTTTTCAAACACACCGAAATATCGCAGAAACCCGCCGGGCTGTGTCACCAACTTTGGTCTGTCGGTATAGTTATTATATATATTCATAAGATTTTGAATTATCTTAACTACCTATAAATTAACTACGGGCTATATCATAGATATAAACATTATGCGAAATCTAGGGGTCCGTCCCGCCCGGGTTCGCACGGGTATTTAACAAAATTTTCAAAAATTATAAGCTTGATGCACACGTTGGTTACATTAGTGAAGTTTTCAAACGGAACCCTTACTTGTTTTTAACATTTTTAGAGTCGATGTTCACCAAGGCGTAATGTATACAATATGATCACTTAATTGGTAGAAGAATTTTGGAAATCGGTCAAGTAGTTTCAGAGCCTATTCAATTCAAACAAACAAACAATCAAATCTTTCCTCTTTATTAATATTATTATACCTCTAGATATAGAAATAAAGAAGAAAGGAAATAAATACAAGTAGGTACATTATTTTTTTTACTATACCTATCTAAATAGATAGGTAGGTACAAAATCACACTGCGCTTCTCAGTTTGTCTGTATTCTTGATTTAATGATAGTCTAATAAAAAACACTAAAAATAACTGTAACAAAAATCGCTCTTTTAAGGGGCACCAAAAGGTTCCTGTCTCAACATACGCTTCGAGCCGAACACAACACACAATTGTTTTAAGCGACAATTTCGAAAAAAAAGGTTTTTGTATCCGTGCTCAAAATCCAGATATCCTTCAACGGTAGTCGTAGGTTCGTAAATATTAACCCAGTTACTCGCATCGCAAGTAATGGAAAGACCTCCAACGTTAATACATAGATACTAAAGTAAACAGCCGCTAGGTAAAGGTAAACAGGGTTTTGAAGTCCTTAACCGCGCCGCGGTCAATCAACGTGTTAAGTAATACGCTGTAACATTTGTCATGTAGCCGCCGGATCATAGAATCAGGCCTTTTATACATGGCTAGGCCGATTGAAAACGAACGTTGATTTGTACTTAGTGTAGGTATATTAGAAGAACCGTATTAATTTAATTCTAGGCTAAGGCACTTTTTGCCATGTGATCGTTCAACAATCGATAGGCAATAACTTGAATTGTGCCACGGCCCCGCTGTTTTGTAAACATCCTAGCCATATTACAAACGTGTTATTTCTATGATCCGGCAGGGCATTATAATTAAAGTCAGTAAGATAGCTGCATCATTTTCAATAAATCAAATTAGCCTCACCTCAATATCTGTAGCTGTAATGAAAACAACCTACATACTTTGATTTATTATTAAACCTTATTTTTAACCTATTTAAAAATATATTTTCCAACCTACGAAGTTACTGGTCGTACCAAGGATCGAGGCGTTATACATTATTGACTCCTCTAACTCAACCTGGTGGTTGTCGTAAGACTTACCAAATGAAGCCAAGCCACCAAAGGGTGATATCTTGGCGATTCCTTCTGAGTATTTGTAAACCTACCCTGTGAAGATCCTACATTGTAGCGGTCTCAGGGAGTCGACGAGGGAGGTGGCTAAGGACCGCTGGCGTCTTACCTATGTGCCTTATGCGGCACGTAAGGCTCAGCAGCAGATGCAGTGTGGGCTGAGTGACGGATATAAAGACGATAAAGGAAGTTCAACCATGTTAAGCAATTTACGTATACGTATATTTATCGATAGATCGGATCTCGGGCTTGAGAATCATAACATCAAAATACTCTTACTACTATATTATTATTACCTATTTGTATACAATGCGTTGCGACACTAAATAACCATACTTGTAATATTTTTACGAACAATTTAAGTCTGAAACAGAATACATTATTATTTTTTCAGGCTGCCACCAGTGATGTCTGTACTTTTTATAATTATGAACATTTACTTAAATTCTTGTAAAAACTGCCATCTATGACGTTCTCATAGAAACAACAACGAGAACAATGAAGTTATGCAGTATTCAGTACAACGACCTTGCGGAGTACAATCATTCACTCATTCTTTTACAGAGGGGGAAGGTGATTTCTTTCGTCCATGTTTTACAGTGTCATCGTGACATTCAAATCAAACGTCAAACCCGGTCAATCATTTCATTCATTCATGTCAATACGACACAGCTGATGAGACGTGTTTTGTGTTGTCCAACAATTTACGATTAAAATTAAAAGAATTATAGATACATCTAGATACGTTCGTTCTTATCCTAGTCTAAATAGAGTAGTGTGTAATAATTACCGCTATTGTTTATTCTATAATAATTAAACTCAAGTTACTATCAACAATTGCTCAAGATTCAAAGTCCATACAGGACCTGTTTTTTAACTTTTTGCGTAATCCTGCGTGCGTTGGAAGCTTTTAGATCACGATGTCTCTTGGTGAGTTGCTTGATATACATTTTTATACATAGCGATATTTATTTATTTATTGTTTTAACAAAATCAACAGAACAGCCCTTAATGTAAACAGTTCAAACCTTAATTATAATTATTACTATTATTACGGTATTATATTATTATTATTACGATATCTTATAATTCGACATACATTGTGATAGACATATAAAAAGTCATAAAAATATGTAGTATTATAGGCTCAATTTTAAGATTTTTGGAGATTATTGAATAAAAACAGCATAAAAAATGTAATTTTAATACAAAAATTAAACTTTAAGTCACGATAGCCACTTATTTGTGAGTTATTTGTTATTTTATCGTCATCGTCACATATCTGACATGATTATAGTTTTTATTTTAACAAAATAGACCCACAACTTTGGAAGAAATCATTTTTTTATTAAATAGAGTCATAAGTGAGTAATAAAAAATTTAATTCATCAATAAAGTATATACAATTTTTTTTTTCTATTTTTTTGTCGATAATTTTTTATCTAGTTTTACCCTCTTTCGGGGTTGCACTTTATCCAGGGACACACTGTATATCTGATTTTCAGATTACAATAACTCATAAAAAATAAGTAATTGACAAATTAAATTTCATACCGTAAATTAATATAAAAGAAGAACTATGGTGTTATTGACTTTCTCTTCACTTAAAGTTTTGTCTACTATTGAAGAAGTGAAAAAGAAACCACTAGTACTAGGTAGTATTTTTTGATTTTAGCTCATCTGTATTGAGCTCATTGCAGGTTTTGTTGGCTAATATAACTAGGCAACCTAGCAGACAGTCTGCCCGTGCTGCATCTACTTTATTTGTTATTTATCGGTAATTCTAAACTTAAACTGTATAGGTACTTATTTAGGAGGTTAATATTGTTGAAAGTAAATTATGTTTTTATGTTGGTAATCTATGGAACACATTGGTCTGATTGATAAATATATCTGCATGTCAAAACTACCTTTTTTGTACCTATTGTGAAATAGTAATTTATTAAGATAACACTCATTAAGTATGTGGATAAGATACAGTTTAAAATTAATCTCCTAATTTTAGTTTTCAATGGAAAAAAGTTCTAATTCTAAAAAATTCTATTGTTGAAAGTTATTTAAGCTGACCTTGAACTGGCCAAAATTTCAAATTCTATTATGTAATAAAGAGCATTGTATTTACAGTTTTAATCTGCAAAGTAACAAAAGTTCCTTTTTAACTCTCAAAAATCTAGTGCGAATCTATTTCTAAATGGGGGACTTGAGATCTGCACTGACATCTCGCATGGGAGTGTATTGTGCATTATCCCCCTGCCTAAACAACTAACCTAACCTTACCAGCCTAGCTCCTTGAAGTACCAGAGCAGGACCTTTGGTGATTTACAGCTTGGTATCAGCATTTCTGTGGGTGTTGATATGACTAATTGATAGGGTTGATACTCTTCAACCCCGTTTTACTTCTGGCCTCCTCTGTGGCTGTGCAGTTACCACAATGTGTTCCACAGTCTCCTCTTCTTCAAAGCAGCCATCAACAAATCTAGTGCAGTCATGAAGGATCTTTTTTCTATAGCAGACCCAGAGCTCTCTCTCTATTTCTTCTTTTCTTTCTCTTGTTCTAGGATGGTCGGGATAGAAAATATTTTAAGAGTTTAAATCTGGTTACAAGCTCTTCTAACTATTTTTTTATATTGTTTCAGGAACTACCTCGAAGCCCAAACCTACAAATGTAGGAGAGGTAAGTAAATATTATTCAGTGGTGTGGTGCAGTGTGCAAAAGTCCGAAGGAAGCGTGTTCAAATCCATAATGATGAAATAATTTTTCAAATTGGTCCAGTAGTTTCGAAGCCTTTTCAATTCAAACAAACGAACAACGAAATCTTTCCTCTTTATAATATTAGTATAGATTTATAATTCACACAACGGGTAGCTACATCATCAACATCACCAGCCTATAATAGTCCACTGCTGGACATAGGCCTCCCCTAATGAGCGCCATAGATGGCATCATTATTTGGGGGTTATTGCCCATAATCCCCACGCTGGGCATGCGGGTTGGAGATCGCAGTTCGGTGTAGTTGTTCTGCAGAAGGCGCTGCTGCCCGCCCCCCGGTGTGTTTCCCTTAGTCGCCTCTTACGACACCCACGGGAAGAGTTGGGGTGGTGAAATTCTATGCCGACACCACACGGCACACGGGTAGCTAATTGTTAATTAATCATGCACATTTAGTTCAGCTTGAACAATGGACAGTTAAAATGTTTTTCTTTACCGTTTACACAATACAATAGGTACTAAGAAGGTCCAGTACCTAGGTACTTTGTTAAAAAAAGTTATGATGTAAGTAACGGATTCTGAAATCCTAACTACGATTCATTTCCTTCCTACCATACCACGACCGCACTGAGGATGTTAGATGGGAAAACTAGAATTTTAAAGTGTCCTAGGAACAGGGGGACTCGAGGAAAATCACTTCCATAGAAGCAACCATCCAATCAAGCCACCCACCTACTATCATACAGTGCGGCCGCCGCCGGCCGCTAAAAGGTTTTGCAAATTACTAGGAAGTACTCAGTACTAAGAAAACTCGTATGTCCATCATATTGTCCACCAAGGAAAGGACAAAGTCCTAAAAGACATGTATGTGGCCGTGACCCAGGGTCCGAAGTTCTATTTTGATTAGTCATGTTGCAGGCTTACTTTTACGACTCGGTTACCTTGGTCACAGATTACAGCCATGGCACATCTCGTTTTGATTTTTAGGGAATAAATACACATAAGTAACCTTTTTTGAAGATATGTTCAAGAGATCTTCTTTACCTTTTTTACAAAGATATGAAAACTCCGATAAACAAAAAAAGGAAATCAAAATTCGTAATCCGCAAAGAGAATAAAACCACTACGTTCGTAATCCATATGACATGACTTCTTTCTTTCCATAAGCCAGACACATTGCCGTTACAAAGGGAAGTGTCATAGTCATCAAATGGATTGCTGTGTGTTAAAGAAAGCAATTACGGAGGTACCTATAGCCACAAAAAATGGAACCAGCAGCCTGCAAAATTTTGAAAATCCTGTTTCAATCCTTAATATAAAAGTAAAGACGGTTTTACTTTTCATCACAATAACAAACACAAAGGCAAAAACAACTACCTACTTGTAAAAGACAGATCAACAAAGAAAAGGAGTATAATGGAAAGCACTTATAAATTATAGACCTATAAACTTTCCATTAAGGTTTGGTCTCTCGTTCAATTGAATAGGTAACGCTAAACATAGCTTTGGCGCCCCACTTGCACTTTCTATTTCAACTGCATTGTAGGCTGTAGCTGAATCAATGAATAGTAAGCACCCATGTCAAACTCTAGCTTCAAACATCGGAACTTCTAGATATAAAGGGATAGAACATGGCGGATCGAACCACAATAGCCTTGGCCTCTTATGGCACAAAACATCTACAGATGGACATCACAAAAATTAATGCTTCAAGAAACCACAAGAAAATACCCCATGTATTCTCCCCGTTTTTCGTAGTTTTCGAGTAATGATTGCCTAAAAAATGTTAGGATCTTGTCATTCCTATGGCTAATTAGGGAGGGAAATGGACTAAATTAAACTCAAAATAGCCCTCCATCCACCCATATTAACTAAATATCTTGTTTTTTGACTTCACTGTTTGTTTCACCCTGTATTTAAGTTGTTATATCTATTATAACTTTTAATCAACCAAAATCCTTAGAAATCAAAGGCTACGCAGATTACATAAAAACTAGCGAATCAGTATTTATAAGCCAACCCCAAAACGTGAATAAAACCAAAAGAAAAAAGATAGATCCTGGTTCAACAACGTGTAATTTCTAGAAGCAATGTGCAAAAGCCTGTTTTTAAAACAAAAATAAACTCTTGCTAAAAATAAAGTCTATTTCTGGATATACAAGTCATCAATAAACATGGTACTTTTGGTTTTGGTATGATTTCATCCTATAAATTAATGCTATTCTTAGCAAAAGTGATGCAAACTGTTTTAACACTCGATGCAATATTAAAACCGATGTGTGTCACTTTTAATAATGGAAGTTTTGCTGGTAGTTATTATTTAAATTAAGTACACATTATTAAGTTGAGAGTACTTCTAGATGGATATTGAATTCAATGTTAAAAAAAAATCAGAGTTATTTTATTAGTTACACAAAAATTTTTGTTACCCGAAAATACTGATATATATTTAGATTAATATTATATATACTTAAAATTAATTTTTCATGAGGATCCCTAACTTTTTTGAAAATATTCTATAATCTATATTCGTCGGGTAAAATAAAGGATTAAATGTTTAAATTAAAACCCAAATAAGTTTCTCCAAAAATTTAAATAAATATACCTACCTAATCTCTCTCGACAAACAACATTTGAGTCCGATCCATTAACTAGTTTTTAAAGTTTAGTTAGACCAAAACAAATTCCTTTTGCTGCTAAAATCGTTTTATCTTTATCAACACCTGCATGACAAACACAATCCGAATGGACTTCGGCCGGACTCGGTTTGGGTATCTATGATACAGTCAGCGTTATAATTATGTAGGTCTGCGTCAAGCAACTTTTGCAGCTTCTGTGTAGTCTAAGTCATCATAGTGTACATTATTTATTTATATTATTTATTTGTTGATAGACGAGCCTGTATCATATGTGTATGGATACAGGGTCTAATGGATTTTATTATTTTGTTTATTATCAGCAGTTTATTTGCCTGGAAAAACAGGTTTTACCTAGTGCAGTCACCTGCATTATCTTATTACATAAAATGTAAGATTAAGTACTAGCTATTTGTTAATCTATTAGTCCTATTTTATTTATACTAGCGGTTTCACCCGCGTAACTCCCGATCCGTGGTATTTTCATGATAAAAAGTGATAATGTTATTCCAGGTCATAAACTATCTGTGTAGGTACCAAGTTTCATCAAAATCCGTAGTTTTTGCGTGAAAGAGTAACAAACATCCATCCATACTTACAAACTTTCGCGTTTATAATATTACTAGCGGCCCGCCCCGGCTCCGCACGGGTATTAAACAAAAATTTCAGAAATTATACACACTAAAACGATGGGTTTCACAATTTTCATACGGATCTTTACTTTTTTTAACAGCATTGGGGTTTTTGACATTGACTCGACATTCCAAAACTGACACTGGCCGTAGAGAAAAAGCAAGCACCGTGCGCTATACAACCTCTTTTTCTATTCTGACGCGCCATAAAAGAAAAAGAGGTTGAATATACAGCCCACGGTTCAATTATTGAATTTTTCATGCGGATCCCTAACTTTTTTGAAAATATTATATAGCCTATGTTCATCACGGAAAATGAAGGATTTTAATGGTGAAAGAATTTTTTAACTCGGTCCAGTAGTTTCGGAGCCTATTCAATTCAAACAAACAAACATACAAACAATCAAATCTTTCCTCTTTATAATATTAGTATAGATTATCACAATCTCACACATATTTGTGTTGGTTGGGCTTGGAGGTGTTAGCGGAAGAGAAGTCTTTACTATTTGTTTAATATTAGATGTTTTATAAATATAAAATATGTTTATTCTCCCACTATAAGAACTTAAAGCAAGTGTATGTGTGTTCTTCATTTCATTACATCACATAAATAAATTACTTTACTTTATGTTGACTTTAGTAATTGCGTCACTTTTATCAATGACACTTATTATAAATGCTATGGTTGTATGTTTAGGTGTTCGAGTTTTTTTACCTATTCACGCCAGAAGTAGACAACGGATCGTTTAGAATTTTATTGCCGGAAAGCATGCGAATCCGCAGGGAAAGCACTTATTCAAAAATTTTTGAATGAATGAATGATACTACTGTATTAAAAATAGACGTATATAAAAACATCTTATCTTTATTAATATTATAACTACTGGACGGATTTGAAAAATTATTTCCCCATTAGAATCCTTCACTATCCCTGATGACGACCATAGGCTATACGAGTAGAATTTTTTCAAAAAAGTTAGGGGTATTTATGAAAATTTCAATAATGTACCTAACCCAACTTTTATGTATAAAAATACATAAAGCCGGGGCTAGTATCTAAATAAACAAACTGACATGCTTAATAATAATTTGTTAACATGTAAGCCGTTACGAAATTGTATTGCTAGGTACCTAGAACATTTTGCAATAAAAATAGGTAGTTAAGTAAATATTGCTATTGGTTTTTGATATTTATAATTTATCAATAGATCAAATAACTTCAAATAAATTGCGTGAAATATTTATTAACGTTTAACGGCGCTCTACAAACTGTAGGAAAGAATTTAAAACCAAATCGAATCGAGATAATAAAGTTTTATCAATGTGATAAAATCGATACCTAGCGTGATTTGAGACAGCAAAATACATCACACTACTAAGACCTTAAGGAAAGATTTATATGAGACCGGGCCGTGTCCGGGACGTACCGTGTACGTGGCCCGGACGGGGCTCGAATTTGAATACATACATTTCGTATGACGCAGTTTATATTACATGATCCGCGACCCGTCCGGGCCCGTCTACTACCGCCTTAGAATCGGTCCGGCCTGGAAACGAGCCGGTCTTATGAAAGGGATGATCTATATTTGACCGTGTTTTGTCTAAGCCTAAGTTAGAGGTGGAATATAACTAAACTTAATTCTAAGACCTACATTGTAACCTATTCTTGCTAATAAACACATTTCATCTTATTTAAAAACTCTTCTAACCCTAGGTCGTTGAAAAAGCCCGCGAGACCTTCAACCGAGGCATCACGAAGCCCATAGAATGGCGTCGCAAACAGCTGCAGAGTCTCATGCGCATGTACGAAGACAACCAGGGGGCTATGATCGAGGCTCTCAACAAGGATCTCAGGAGGAGCAAGATGGAAGCGGTTCTGCTGGAGACTGATTATCTCATCAATGACTTGAAGAGCGCGCTGCATAATCTGAATGATTGGGTCAAACCTGAGAGGGTGAGCGCTTTGAGTTTTTATAGGTTCGTACATCGTGACGTCACTAAACGGCTCTGTTGGGAAACCAACGTTGGTTCTGCGTAAATAAAACCGACTCTTGCTGAGAGCTTTTGTGACTCAAACACAGTTTTCTTTTCTTTTATAGTCTTCTAGCGACCCGCTTCGGCTTCGCACAGGATCATTGCTGATACGAAAACCTTCCTCTTGAATCAGTCTATCTATCTATTAAACTGCATCGAAATCCGTTGCATAGTTTTAAAAATGTAAGCATACATAGGGACATACAGACCGACAACGGCAAGCTACTTTGTTTTATACTATGTTAGTGATGTGTCTGTACTTGCAACTCACTACTAGTTTACTGCAACACGGAAACAATTTTATCATTAAGTATTGACGTATCTAGTTGAACAAGATGACTTGACCTCGCTAACTGGCTATTATGTTGTTTGATCACTTTACCTATTAGTTGCTGCGGTTGTACTGGTGTGTACTTATTAGGCACTTTTATAAACCTACAAATAAATAAATAAACAAATAAATAATGCTGGACAATCCACACAGCATCATCTAGGCCCAAGCTAAGCAGAGCTTGTATTATGGGTACTAGATGACTGATATACATAATACAATATTATTAAATAGATAGATATTTTATTATACATAGAAAACGACCAGAACCCCTGAACCCCTTTAGATCTGCTGATCGTACAAATATAATATAATATACAACCTACTTAACAGTATATGTTCCGTGATACAATCACTGGGAGTTCTATTAAATTAATACAACTTATTTACCTTGCGTATAGACGTACAAAAAGTTATTAGGTCCATGCAAAGAGGAAAGTATAGTGTAAATGAACTGACGGCTAGAGAACCGCCTAGACGCAAGGGTTCGCAATTCTCCTCTCCAGATACGAGTAAATGACCGACTGAGCTGGTGTGGAAAAGCGAAGCCTATAGACCGAATTTAGCGTAGCATAGTAGCACACTCTACGAAGGTCTACGACAAAGAGATCTTTACCATTATATTATATAAAAAGAGGTGTGTAATAAATATGAGAGTTAATGAAAAACTTGGCTACACATGCATGGTGTGATAATCATGTCTCTGTCGATGACCCATAAGTTCCACAGATATTAGGAATTTTGCTAGTTTTCGTGGAAACATCGCATCGTTTGCACTTTAGTTTCTGAATTCAGTTCACACTTTTTCAGTCAATCAGTTTTCTACTTCCCCTGATACTATTTACAAATACAGGTCTTTGTGCAGAGGAACGATAGCCTGACAAAAAAAAATATTTTGAATTACCGTTTCTTTATTAACCATGTATTTTCTCCACAGCCAGCCAAAGGCTTCGTAAACATGCTCGATGACGTCGTGATCTACAATGATCCATTCGGAGTAGTCCTCATCATTGGCGCATGGAACTACCCCCTCCAACTGCTGCTGTTGCCGATGGCTGGCGCCATAGCTGCCGGCAACGCTGTCATTGTCAAGCCCAGTGAGCTGTCAGTTGCCTGCGCCAAATTCATCGTTGAGACCCTGCCTAAATACGTGGACAGTGTGAGTAGACTTTAAATCATTGGGTTAGGACTTATAATCGCAAGTCTCCAACTACTGCTGTTGACAATCAATGGCACCATAGCTGTTGGCAACGATGTCATTGTCAAACCCAAGCTGTCAGTTGCCTGCGCCAAATTGATTGTTGAGACTAGAACGTAGTGGTTTAATTCTCTTTGGTTGAGTGAGACCATTGATATCTGAGACATTGACTAAATAGTGGACCGATGAAGGAACGTCTTATGTAAATAGGACTTAGCTGCTCCATTTAACTGCGAATATAGAGCAGTTCTATACGAGCCCATTCAATTCATTATCTTGATAAAACTTCACACATAAATCAGTCGAATACAATGACTTTGAAAACACTTTATCTATCACAGGAACTTATACAATAGGTTATCTTACTTAAATATCTTCCTCAGTAGAACATAAAAGCATTACCCTATTTGAGCAATCCTGTTTGGAAAATATCTCGTACTCCAAATTAAACTTTACCTACCCACAAATAAGGACCATTTCTCTCCATAGGACGCAATCATGGTGGTAGAAGGTGGGCCGCAAGAAACATCAGAACTCCTGAAGCAGAGGTTCGACTATATATTCTACACGGGCGGCACTAACGTCGGCAAGATTGTGTACGAGGCCGCTACTAAGAATCTGACACCTGTCACTTTGGAACTTGGAGGAAAGAGGTTGGTATATGCGTTTCATTCGCTTGAGAGTTGTACAGGGCCTTAATTCCACTAAATATTTTGTTTAGATAAGTAAAACCTTTATTAGCAATGTATGTCGAAGGAAATACCCTAGTTATGCTTTTTAAAAGGGTGACGTTACGAGGGCTGAAGTCACTATCATCATTGTCCGTTGGTCATCCATTGAAGCTCAACTGATCCATATCAAATAATATATAAATTCGAAAGCATAACTTGTCTGTCCGTATGTCTGATACTTAAACAGATATAGGAAATTAATGAAATGTAGGCAGTTGAATGGTATTCTTGGGTCATCAGCTACTTAAAAGCGCGTACTAAACCGCCTCCAGCATTCAGTTCATAATAAAATCGTCAGGGTTATTCGATTTGAATGTTTTTAAACTTACGCGATCTGAACACATAATGATTAGTAATTAACGGGTATTTATCGCGTTTTTTTTCTATTCTCAACGTTTCAACAGGTTTGCACTCTGTCGTGGTCACGATTCTTCTCGTGACCACGACAGAGTGCAAACCTGCAGAGTGCAAAAAAAAAAAACGCGATAAATAATCGTTAATTATGTTATTCGATTTGTTGTAAAATTCGCTAGAACATTATAATGTTCATAATGTATGTAAGAATAATTACGTTTACTTTATAAACATTTCTTTGACAATACAAAGGTTAATGAATCCCGATAGTATTATAATTTATCATTGTCGTACATTTATCACTTTCGTACTAAATACCTATACTGCTTATCGAACATAATACCTATACTGTCAACACGAACGTTCATAATTAATTAATTACTTGATAACGTGTTGTTGTGCAAGATTCAATATGCTTCGTTACGAACAGGATTCTACACTGCGCACACGCATAAAAAATGCAATTTTGTTCTTGTTTTACAAAATTGCATGAAGGAATTTCACGAGACATGTTTACCTAAAGATTTGTGTATAAATTTTTCCTTATTTTATGGAAGTCTAACATAAAACCGGTTATGAACTCGTATGAACTGGTTTGTTCTTCCTTATTATGGTCCATCATAAAGACACATACCTACGACTTTACGACCTCTGTGGCAAGAAGTGTTACGGATTCGTTTCTCGCCTCGGGACAAATGTTTGTACGATCTGCAGATTTAGGGTGTTCAAAAGTTCAATAACACCTAATTTTTAAATAATTTATGCTATAAAATAATAATAATAATTAATAATAATAATTAATACTTTATTGCACACTTAATTAACAGTAATTTAGGAAAGCGATAAACTAAGGATAAATGACAATTGGCGGTCTTATCGCTCAAGAGCGATCTCTTCCAGACAACCTTGAATGGATAGAATCGAAAAAAAATTTAACTTGTTAAAATTTTACTTGTTCAACTGCATACCCTATAAAGATTTTTTTTCTAATTTTAATGTTTTGTTGGTAATTTTTATCAACATATTTAACAAAAGTTGCTAACAAAACATTGTGTGATTTTATTTTAAATTAAACTGATATTATTCAGTAGGAACTAAACGTGGGGACGAGCGGGAATAACCATTTGTTTTTTGTTTACTATATAATATAGTGTTTCCAACTTGCACAGATTTATAATCTATCTTTATATCCTTCCAGCCCAGTGTACATAGACAATACCGCCAATCTGGAAGTGACAGCCAAGCGCATACTTTGGGGCAAGTACATAAATGCGGGTCAGACGTGCATCGCACCCGACTATATACTCTGTACCAAGGAGATACAGCACAAATTCCTGGAGGTCGCTAAGAAGGTCCTTAAGGAGTGGTATGGAGTTGATATGCAGAAGTCTCCGGATTTGTGCCGGATTGTTAATAGCAGGCATTTTGGGTAAGATATACATAGATGTTTAGTGTTAAGAGACCGGCGGCGGCTCTATTGTCTAACTCAACTGGTAATCGTAATCGGCTTCAGTTTAAAATTTCAAACCTAGCCTGGACTTCGATTGTCACTTTCGTATTGTGTAAATAGCTGAAACCGAAGAACAGTGAATACCTTAGACAATACCGACAACATTCTGACTGGGTCTACAACTGGTAATCGGTTTAAAGTTCACTTGTAATGGATTTCAAGTTGACAATAAGGCTGCGGTATAGCAAAACAAGGGTCAGCCACTTTTGCAAATCAATCAAATGTCACCTGCAGAATATATGATCTTCTCAATTTAAATACAAAATCTAGTTAATTCTATTTATTTGTTCAATCCATGTATTTGTATGTAAGAGCTGTGGCACAAATATTTGTGCAATGTGCTTACTTTTAAGTTTTTAAATATACATAGGTATACAAACTTAAGTTTGTAAGTATACATTTACAAACTTAAAAAGACGTCCTACAAACTGTTTAACATAACACATTTTACTTATATTCAAATAAACAATTTAAAATGTGCAGTATAATAATAGAAATTACTTAACCATTATAAAATAATAATAAAAATACCACCTTAAATTTATTGGATAACAAATATAGCAAAACCAATATAATGAAAAGAAAAGTTTTATTTACATTTTCATTACTTAAGAAAATCAATGAATAGCCTTGAAAGGTAAAACAACAAAGGAAGCATATAACTGAATGATGCGACTTAACTAGATGGTGCCATTTATTAAATCAACCTCAATCCAAAGAAAGCATAAAACTGAATTATCCATAGATGGCGCCACTAATAAAATCAATTGATCCATTATTTTAACCTTTCAGCCGCCTCCAAGCACTAATAGACGCAAGCAAAGACAAGATTGCCGTCGGCGGTCGATACGATGCTTCGGAAAAGTTCATTGAACCGACCATATTAGCCGATGTCATGGGCAGCGACAAAATCATGGAGGATGAGATCTTTGGACCAATTCTACCGATAGTGCCGGTTGAGAACGCCTATGAAGCTATCAAGTTTATTAATGCTAGGTGAGTTACGTTTACCTTATGTAATACCATACTTCATGCAATATGTATGGTTAAGTTCACGGGTCGAATTACACTAAATCGCTTAATCATAATGGTATCGTCTCAGAATAACAGATTTGGTTATTGATCATAGTTGACAGATTTTTTCAGTGTCACTATTTACCATTAGATGACGTCTTTTCATCTATACTTTGTAAAAGACGTGTGCCAATATGGTCAACGTTGAAAATGTTGAAATCAATCTCTTAGTGCAATTAATTTCTTTCATCTATGGATTCTGTGTCGATACCATTGTCATAGTAAGCGACTGGTTAACAGAATTCGGCCCCTAGTTCGTCTGAAATGTGACGCTTTATTACTTGGCTTGATAATGATTACCTAAGGTAATTAGCCTCAGTTAGAACAGATTAAATGATGAATTTTGAATTCAATAAAGCTTGTCTCATTACGTAGTATTGAAATATTGTTTGTAAATAAATGTAAGGTTCTACTTTACCTTTACCTTACTTTAGAAACAATATTTGATTTTATATGAGTTACGACGACCAAAATACTTCATACAAATAGTAAAACGTTTCTTATACATTTCTATTTGAGTGTCCAAGATCCCTGTAAAGTCTTAAGGAAATAAAACACCTTGATGTCAAAAAATATTTCGTTTAGCAAAAAAAAAAATTTTACCAAGGTATAAAAAGATAGAACTCTAATTAATTTATCTAACTCACATAAAGACTATAATTGCTTATTGTAAAAGTTTGGTATTGAAGTCTTTATTTCCATAAATACCTATTTCAACTGTGTTTTGTGAATGACCCCTAGATTATGTGTATTTTGAACTGTGAACTTTATTGTGTGTTGATTATGTGCGTTTTCGTTTGAATTGGGTGTGAATTGTCTGGTCATTCCGCGTCCATGATTGAGGGTTGATATTCGACTGCACCCATTGCATTGCATTTTCATTTTGCACAATACCATAATCTGATTATTGAAGATTATTTTTATTATATATTTTTATCACTTTGCACAAAAACATAATCTGGAAAACACTACGTTATAGACATCCCATTTTCAGCAATGTGTTTGGTTTTTAATATCAATTAATTTACGACAAGAACACGAAAGCGGACAAAGATTGGCTGAAAGTTCACCTAGAACGCTGATAATTGCAGCTTCGATTCCCACTGCGGAACATATTCCTGCAGTCAGCAAATAGTTTGTCTAGCTTTGAAAAGAGATCCGGGATACGCTTTACATGCGTAACCGATCCAAGCGTGACGCTTATAAGGTGCATTCCTTGATAGACGCTTAACATTACTGGTTTCGAGTAACGCGATTCAGCGTAACTGACCCGAGCGTGACGGTTCAGCTTCGTTATGATCAGAAGTGTTCATTCCGGGGTACACAGCGAAGTCATATATTTCAGGGAACCCCCGTTAGTGCTGTACTTGTTCAGCCGACAGAGCAACATCCACGATTTGTTCGTGGAACAGACGCGTTCTGGCAGTCTGTGCATCAATGATACGATCATGTTCTATGCCGGTAAGGCGAATGCCTGGGAGGCTGAATGCAAAAACAATATTATCTTGTCAGATTCGATCCGTATCCATGTTAGGTTAAAAAAAAATTATTTATTTAAAATCTATACTAGTATTATAAAAAGGAAAGATTTCATTGTTTGTTTGAATTGAATAGGCTCCGAAACTATTAGACTGATTTGAAAAATTCTTTCACCATTGGAATCCTAAATTTTCTGATGAGAATATAGAAAATTTTCCAAAAAGGATCCGCATCAGGCGGGGCGGACCATATATTTAGAGGGCTTAAGCCAAACACCAACTAAATTAGACCAGGTTAAATCTTTATATTATCTGTAAAGCTTATAAAAATTATTAATTCTTGTTTAGAACGCAAAACTTGTGTGACTCCTAAATAATAGTAATAGTTTAGGAGATACCTTTACAAGCAGTTACGTGAAACTAATTAATCCGTCTTCAATATTATTCTGAATTTGACTTAAATTATCTGCTCCAAAATGGTTTCTGTATAAAAAAGGCATCTATGAAATCGCCGCAAATCTCATAATATACATGAGGGCTCCAAAGCCGATGGAACCTTCGCTAATCTTTTAAATCCTATAATAAAGGAATCTCTATAAATGAAATCTAATTAGTGAATGAAGACAGATTTCAAACTTGACTTGATACTTCGCTACAAATGCTAAAATGTATTGGCAAGGAACGTATGATAATATTGTTTTGGCAAACAGCTGTCTCCATCTGGTGGTGGTTATTACTTCGCCTTTCCATAATGCATCCAAACATCTATTGTATACGGTTGAGGTTCGCGTGTGTCTGATTGTTTTGCCATTTTCTAGAATGGTCTCGCCTTCTTGGTTATTGCTGAAAACTCTAAGTCTTTCACCAAGTTCTCTTTCGGTGGCGGTTCTATTTTTGGTGATGGTATTGAATGTAGGTATCTTTGTACAAATGAATGTATGAAATAACTGAAGCATGTACCAACAGTCAGTCAAAATTCAAACGCTTTTTAGATTTTGATTTACAATATTCAGATTTTTGTAAATCTGAATATGTGAATAATAACTGATAGACCTCCGATGACCACGATCTCACCTGATGGAAAGTGAAGATGTGGCCGACGGTGGATCCCGGAGGTCTAGAAGACACCTATTGATAATATATAAAATATTTACCTATTGATAATATATTGGAATTTGTAAAATGTCGTTGACTGCACTTAGTCGTTGTTGGGTGGTGGTCTATTTAGGATGCGTTGTTTACGTATGCTACTATTTAGTAAAGGTCCACGTCATTATTTTCTTTGATTGAATGAAAGAATGCAATATTTCATAGACTCTGCTCATTTTTAAGAGGAATGCGAATCTATTGACTTGTAAAACATCGGGACTAACGACAGCTCCGTTATTATGTCATTATGTCAAAGAAAATAAATGAGTGGGCTGAGAGAGTACCTACTATGAGACACTTAAGGTACCTTAATAAAAAACGAAATCTTAAGGAATCTTAGCGAAACCAAAAATTAATATTCACCCGTTATATGATTATCCAAACTCCTATTAATTAATACCTTTTTATACATATGATCAGCCTTATTGATTTCTGTGTTCGTACCTGTGAATAATTCATTTTAATAATGT
This sequence comes from Eupithecia pulchellata, assembly GCA_963931895.1. Classification (NCBI taxonomy): domain Eukaryota; kingdom Metazoa; phylum Arthropoda; class Insecta; order Lepidoptera; family Geometridae; genus Eupithecia; species Eupithecia pulchellata. The sequence continues at coordinate 1,275,071 of OZ007538.1, read as the reverse complement.
TTTCTTTTAGTTAATAATAATGACAGTATGTTATTATTAATACGAAGCGTTTCTTAACCTTGAGCATGTAATGCAGCTCATTAAGTAGCTGCCCTAAAATATATCTTTCTATCTATCTGACCAACCGGCAATACCCTCTTCTTTATAACGCTACCCCTCCGCGTTCTTGGGTCCTTAGATCTACCAACTCCCCATTGTCCCTCAATATTTTTCATTCAATATTTTTATTAATGATAACCCTCCATTGCCTCCAATTAACGCCATTTATTTGAATAATCTGTATCAAGTTTTTCGATGCTATCGAAAAACTTCTTCTTTTAATTATTTCTGAATTGTCAACTCTAGAAGTTTTTTCATAGATAACCGATTTGCTACCTAGCTATTCAGTTATCTATATATCTTATCATTGATTCTGTAATTCGACTCCATAAATCTATTTCAAAACTAATAGATCCTTTATATATTGTAAACTGTTTTTAAACAATACGTCTTTTTCAAAAGTCAATTGACTTTTACTTCCACCCTATCCTTTTAGAAAGGTTAAGTAACGCTCGGTGGTGGCTCACCCTGTATTCCACTGTAGAGAGAAGCCGTTAACAATGTACCTCTTCACGACCAACAATGACGTTCTGTCGAGTTTCGTGGACAACACCAGCAGTGGCTCGATATGCGTCAACGACACGATGATGCAGATGGGAGGTACGTTCTAGAGTATAAATGACGTGGGCGCCATTTTGTTGAAGGTGCTATAACAAAATGGCGTAGAATAATAATGACGCCGTCGCCATTTTGTTGAAGCTGATTATCACAAAATGGCGGTTCAATCATTGAAAATCCGATGAGTGATGTAAGTTTTATTGACACTAGCGTCTTTTTCTGGCTTCGAAGTTAATTAAATTGTGGCTACGCATGACACCTACTAATAAATGCTTGCATGAACTCGCCGAATTAGATATAAAGTAGACATAGTAGATCCATTATAAAGTGTAGACGGAAACGACAGCTTCGGTAGTATTTCTAGAACATCTATGTATTAAGGTCCTAGGTGAGATGAAATAAATCTGATAAATCTGCACAATATAGTTACGTCTGTCCGTGGCTTAACGTTTCCTTTATAAAATTAAAAGCGAGCCTATAATGTAGTTATTATTATTATTTTTAGCTTTGTTATTATTGTTATAATTTATTTTTTGTTTGTCTCTGGTTTATTTCTAGTTTAGTTTTTGTAAACATTAAGTTTATAGTTAATATTGATAGCAGTTTTTTTTTTTGTGTTTTTTATATAGTTAATTTCTTTTCTGTTGTACTACCAACTCTATTTTTTCTTATATCGCTAGCTACTAATAAGGTTGCCTGGAAGAAATTGCTTTGAGCAATAAGGCCGCCTATTGTACGTTTTTAAATAATTTAGATATAAGAATAAGTAACTGTTTATTTATAGGAAAAATTACAATAAAGTATTCATTCATTCATTCCTAGTTTCATAGGTATTAATAATCATGCCCGGATTAAATTTAGCTCTAAAAATATCAAATATGGTTATTAAAAACAATAAAACACTGTTTATTTTTTAGCATTTTTTATCCAGTAGCGCAAAAAGTCAAACCACATATACAAACTCTCTAAATTATATTCTTTCCATTCGACAGTTGAGACGCTGCCGTTCGGTGGTGTCGGCCACAGCGGTATGGGCGCGTACCATGGAAAAGCGTCTTTCGACACGTTTACGCACAAAAAGAGCTGCTTGAAGAAGAACTTCGCGGCTATTGGAGAGAAACTGGCCTCGTAAGTAGAGAATTTATGCAACTTTAAGGAATTAGCCCGGTGATAATGTATAGCATGGGATAATTATGTCCTTCGAGCCGAATCTTCGACGACGACCTACACATACATACGTTAAACATAGGCATATAAAACAGAATATATTATGAAAGTTTAAGTTTGTTATTTTAAAGAATTAATTTTAAATAACTTTATGCTAGGAACACCCTGTCTGTTAGGAGGGCGATGGTGTCTGCGACACAGTTTTATTAAAAACTACTGCGGGCATCATCGAATTCCAATAATTAATTAATTATTGGAATTCGATGATGCCGATTCGATGATAAATAATTAATAAGATTAATCACAATCATTTCGCACTCTTTATTCCCTTAATTTCACACCCCGACACGACCGGGGAGAAGTCAGGCGCAAGACCAACCATTTAACGGCAAGGGACAATGTACAATACATGATTGTCTGATTGTCAGTGTAGATCACAGCTCCCCATGCAATAAATAGAGTTATAATAAAGGCGAGTTTAACCCCAATAAACTTTCACTCCAAGTAAATATTGATGGTTCTTTTGTTCACCCACAGAGGCCGCTACCCGCCCTACACAGATAAGAACCTGTCTTTCATCAGAGCTCTGATGAGGAAGCGCAACGGACCCTCGCTAAAGTTCCTGCCATACCTCCTAGCTTTCGCGCTGGGTGCCAGCGTTTCTTACGGGATATTCGCTTGGCAAAAGGTAAAGAAGTAAGCTAATATAGGTCGCGTCACGTAAAAAGAACGCTGGAAGAAAGTGGAAGGGGTATGTTCGCGCATGTGTACACTCGCGCACGATAGTACTGGGTAGGCTAATTTGCTAAGCCTATTTTTAACTAATATTTCGTATGGTTATTAGAAAATGTTAGATAAAATGAAAGACCTTTTCGATTCAGTTTAGAATGTTTAATCTAATTACAAAAAAAAATGTTTTATGTAGCAAATCCAGACAATAGGTCGTCTTGGGTGACGCGAGAACGAGATGACGACGCGACGCTCCTATTAAAATATCAAAGGCATTATTATCTGCCTCTCATTTCATACAACAGTATTCTTCAAAAATATTTTTTCTTTAAAAAACCTTTTCGTAAACTTTTGTACGCGACGGTATTTTAACGAGAAAAGTGACGTTAACACAACTTTGAAAGCAAATGTCAGCTGACGAACCAATAGCGCACCGGCACGCATGCGCCGCGTGACCCGCCCGCCCCGCGTACCACCGCTTACTACCAAATAGACCTAGAAATCGACTTCTGCGCAGGTTCAAGGCCAGCGTTCTTTTTACGTGACGCGAACTATAGCAGTGTATAAAAAATCAAGTTATAAGAAATTATAAAAACCGGGTTTTTTCTCAGTTTAAGCAGTAAAAGTTGCAAAAAGTTTAGGTCAGGCAGGCAGGGTCAATCTTTGTCTTTCGGGGTCATTACGGTGAAATTCACACGTATAAATTTGACGTGTTAGATTTTTAGTACCGCTAAAAAAGATGTTTCTTTAAGTTACACTTAACATCTAGTAATCCTTAATAAAGACTTGACTGAATTCAGAATCTATTCTTTTTTTGAAGTTGATTTATAATACAATAACTTTGTCTAACTTATTTATATTGGTTTCATTTCGTACTTGACATATAAACATATATTAGACTGATATCATATATAATATAAATATATTAGATTAGATGTTTGAATTCTGTCGTGTCCGAAGCAGCTCTTAGACCAAACGAACAATGAAATACTCCGTTATTTTACTTTCTTAAAAGTTTTCTTGTTCAGAACTAAAAATAGAAAAAGAAAGAGAGAAAATATGTATAATTATTTCGATAGATATAGGTATAGGAAAATAATATGTATCAAAGATGTAGAAAAAATAGAGATAAAACAAATTTTTGTATAATGTTTAATTTACAGCAAGCCTTTGTTAGTAGTTGAAGCTCAAATGTAACCAATTTAGTAATCAATAATTAAGTTTTGAAAGTAAAAATGTCTTTTATTTCAAACCACAATTAGTTAAATAATCTATCCAAAAGGCATCGCGCTTATTTCCTCAGAAATAATGTAAATTAGCCACCCACCAGTCGAATTCAAATAAAAAACTGCTATCCTAATTTTATACCCTGTTTCATTTGAAAATCAACTCACTAGCTAAGGCACAAGAAGAAAATACAACTTTAATTTGGTGTAGATATAATTTTTTCCTGTATTGGTTTCCTTATTAATCAATAAATTGTTTCTGCAGAGACCAGATCATATATAATGAGATAATCAAGATAATGAGCGCCATAGCGCCCTGTCTTCAGCTTGTCGCATCCAGCATCTGTTCTATGTTCATCTATGTCCAGCTGTGGACTAACATAGGCTGATGATGATGATGATGTTATGATTTATCAAACGTTAAAATGTTAACCTAAGTTAACGAAACACATAATGTCCCTACCTGCATCAGTAGACGATCCAGTCCTTACCAGTGTGCAGTTCTGATGAAAGTGGCAATTTCAGTCATATTCAATTCTTATTGGACAAAAAAATTGTGAAGAGAATAAATAATAATAATAAATACACCAAAATTTAAAATATAGTTCAAAAAACAATTTCTATTCTCTCATTTTGAAAGCATAAAGAAATAAACTTTAATAATTAATGAAAGACTATAACTTTTACCATATTTTAGTCTTCGTCATATAATTTATGTCGGAGCCAGTATTGCTTTACCGTTAACCTTCAAATACACTAAAAATATAGCCTGGCCACACTGAAAATTTCCGTGTATTGCTTAGTTTAAATGGCAAAGCTGGCTATGTTTTATATTAATAGCGCCATCTATGGAGAAAATGATGTAACGTGACACACAACTGATAGTGTAGTGTGGACTGGCAGAGTGAAATAATTAAAAGTTGTATTTTTTTCGTTTCAGGCAATGTCCGGCAGCGAATAGTTTTACATGATTTGATCATCCATCGTGTTTGTGAAAATTTTATAAAAAAAAAGAATGCTGACTCAAAAAAAAATGGCTAATCGATTTTATTTGCATGAGGGTAATAAAGTGTTTTAAATAGTCTATATATTACATATGTAAATGTATTAAAGAAAATACTTTTAACAAATTTTCATCCCAAATGCCCACCAAGTACTCAATTTTTTTTTAATGTATAAAAAGAACAGTGTCCATCTGCAATACACAGACATATAATGTTTGAAAATAATATATGCTAGGTTAGTTAAAAATCTCTTTACTGTAATTGTGATTTATATAAGTCTATAAGCTGTGTTTTTTTTTTCATTTTCTTATTTTAACTTATTATAACATATTACTTATATTCTTTGATGTACACAAACTTGTAAGGGTGCCGACGATAGCGGGAGCGTATTTTTGACTGTTTATAATAGAACTGCCTGGCGCGATATTTCTTTTAGAAATATCAAAAGAGGCAATATTTATTACATTTCACTTATTTTTAAGTGCACTTGACAAAGATACTATTTTTGTTTTACCAATGAAAATAAATCATTTTATAAGCTTATGTCTCACTCTAAGAGCGGGCCTATGTGCTTGTATTTACCTACTACAAATATTAATTATTGTTAAAACTCTTCGCAGAAGTTACCAATTTTTAAGACCTAGTAGATACACTGTAAAAAAACAGAAATCTACCTCACATGCCGCGCACAAGCTTTTATGTTCTGCATTTACTTTCTAATTTTATCGAGGTCTCTATTAAATACTTGAAGATGAATGTTTTTTGTCTATGACTATTTAAAGGATGTTTAGAATTTATCGAACAAGAAAATGTGATTTAATAGGGTTGAAGAGGACTGGAATGGAATATTATAAATGTTTTATAAAAAATATTGGGATAAATAAAACCTAATAAAATGTTTACTCTTTGTTTAATTTCATACCCCGTCATGTGTAGGTCCTGCAAGGAAGTCGCGGTATAAAATAGTCTTAGGAGAGTTAAGTCAAATACCAGACCGTGAAAAGAGGGCTTTTTATATGAAAAAAACAATGTTGTTTACGAGCAGTCCGCTCCGCCTTCGCACTAGTATTTAACAAAAACTTGAAGAATTGTAAATTTTTACACACATGGGTTATATTATTGAAGGTTTCACAAGGATCCCTAACTGTTTGTAAAATATTCTGCTATGTTCATCACGAATAATATAGGATTATAAGGTGAAATAATTTTCCAAATCTTTTCGGAGCTTATATACCTAACCTAACGTAAACAAACGATCACTCTTTCCTCTGTATTATCTAATAGCGACTCGCCCCGGCTTCGCACGGGTATTCAACAAAATTTAATTTATCATGCGGATCCCTAACTTTTTTGAAAATATTCTATACGTTCATCAGGGAAAATTTTGGATTCTAATGGAGAAAGAATTTTCCTAATTCAATGCAATTTATTTAATTCAAACAAAAAATCAAATTTTTCCTCTTAACAGATAATCATATAATTATTACGGGATATCGAACCCTTATACAAGGGGAAGTTTTTCCAAAATAGGTTAGGCGGATTGGTGATCGGGTGATCGCATTCAAGAGAATATTAATATTAAAATAAATAGGTACATAATTTTTTATTCTGTGCTGGCTTCAGAAATTTTAACAAGTATCTATAGAGGTACAATTGTTTTGAATTGGTTGTGTTGTGTTGGCCTCTTGCCTTCCATCCACTCCAAAAATATGAATATTTTAATTTCTATAGACAAAGGGTTATTGTTACCTACTCAACCTTGCTTGCTAGTGTAGTTTAACCTTTATCAAGTGGGTTTGACTGACGATGACGGCTGGCCTTTCGACTGGCGATGTTTTCTTTTCCATCTTTGGATTGGGAACAAAAAACAAATGTTGTAGAATGCCTAATGTCAACGTCTTTGTCAGTGACGAATGAATGAATTTCATGTCATGTCATGTCATGTGTCATGTAGATAAATTTTGTAGATGGCAATTTTACATCTAAATTATACGGAAAATAATATCAATTTTGTTCTAGTGCAAGTTTTTAAACTCTGAAAATAATATTCAATTGTTACAAAAACCATAAAATATGTTTGAAGTTGCCTTTTTCTTGAATTTTTCAATGAATTCGTTGAGAAGGGTTTTGAGTGAATATTTATGAAATGGCAACATTTCTGACTTACGAACGAAAGTGCTTGTGATGAGCAAAGACGATTGAAATTATTGAAAAGTGTCGATAGGCCAATAAAACTGCTGAAATTAGCCAGAATCTTCAGGTATCTACAAAATCTAATAAATAACACCCTCGCATGTGAGGGTACTATGTGGTGGTGCTGTTCTTCTTCCGCTAGTTCAGGTGCTTATTCACATTTGAGGGCTTGTCTGACTACTCCCAACCCATTATTCCAATACGGCGGCCATATTTTTATGTCATGAAAGGCGTTGACGCTCTGTCTCATCGTAATCATTTGCGTTGTTTGTTCCTCAGGACCGATGGCTGCGATACGCAAAAAATTAGTGATCGTCGGTGACGGCGCTTGTGGTAAAACATGCCTCCTAATCGTGTTCAGCAAGGATCAGTTTCCGGAAGTGTACGTGCCGACTGTGTTTGAGAATTACGTCGCCGACATAGAGGTTGATGGCAAACAGGTGGAACTGGCGCTGTGGGATACGGCAGGCCAGGAGGACTACGACCGGCTGCGGCCGCTGTCCTACCCCGATACGGACGTGATCCTGATGTGTTTTTCGGTGGACTCGCCCGACTCACTCGAAAACATCCCCGAGAAGTGGACGCCCGAAGTGAAGCACTTCTGTCCCAATGTGCCCATCATCCTCGTCGGCAACAAGAAGGACCTGCGCAACGACCCGGCCACCATTAACGAGCTCCGCAAGATGAAGCAGGAGCCCGTGAAGCCGCAGGAAGGGCGCGCCATGGCGGAGAAGATCAACGCGTTCGCGTACCTGGAGTGCTCGGCCAAGAGCAAGGAGGGCGTGCGCGAGGTGTTCGAGACGGCGACGCGCGCCGCGCTGCAGGTCAAGAAGAAGAAGAAGACGAGGTGTTCTCTGCTCTAAGTGCCGTGAAGGGGACTCTGAATCATTCGCATACTGCCTGTAACTTACGTTGGATTGACTCTGAGCAGGCGCGGCGCCTCCACAGTGCTTCCTTCCGATACTGACAGCTGCCCGGAGGCCGATCCCGCGCCCCGTGGACCACGCACACTACAGTATTTGTGTGGCTACACTTTCACCATTGGTACTTGTATATTTTATAGTATATCTATTACGAGTAAGCGTAAATGCCTTATCATTATATTATCGTTGGGGGAGAGTGAGCCTCCTCATGAGGCTCATTGAATTTTTGTGCTATCATGTTTATACTTATAGCATTTCTTCAACTTTTAGTTATATTATCCTCAACCGGTGTCATCTCACCGAGACTCGTCTAGTTCGGTATTTTGTATTTTAATTTTTCAATATTATATTGAGTAGGATGTGTTATTTGACATACTCAGCCAAGTGCCTGTCAGCAGCGCCTCTGAGGCGTCCATCTGATTCTGTAGGCGGTTATTGTAATCTATTGTTTGTGTGAAATTTAACTTCCTAATATAATTTATTAGTAATAAAGGAACCCCATGTTTTATCAATTCTTTTCTAGACTCTTTTTGACTTTTATAAAATGCAGCATTTATGATACACAATTGTATAGGACAGGGGTTTATGTTAGAACACATATTGCATGTTATGTTTTATTAGTATTGTAAGTACAAAATTATCTTTCAAATATAAAAGAAATAACATTATGATTAGATTCCTTTTTATATTTTAAGGTTTATTATTTTGGATCTACTCCAATTACAAGTTTATAACTAATAATAGACAGTTTCACTTTAGGTATTCCTGGTCATTTTCACTAGTTGCAGGGGGTTGAACCTCCTCCGAGGTGCAAACATGAACTTGCGCTGATGGAATTCTGTGCTTGAGGTCCTGTAGGGGACAGAGGTTCCATTGGGCAGTGGGGATTTCTCTAACCCTCGCAGTTCTGGCATCCAATCTGAATACACCAACGTATCCACAAGGCTCAGATCCTGTATCGGAACTGGAGTAAGGATGTAGAGCACCCCTCTTTCGTAGTCTATGTTTCTGATAAGCCCTGCAACAATATACATATAACATAAGACAAGTTATCAGACTAATCAGCTGTTTATTACCCTAGGTACTTATAGATAACATTTCTGGTATTATTTTCCTTCATGTGTTGAGGACTTTTTATTCTTGGGACTGATGTCATTAGTGAGTCACTGGTTTAGCCATAAATAATTTGTTTATAGGGTTCATGTTCAGTTCAAAGGTGCATTCTTGTTAGTCAACAGGTGGGCAGACAAACTTTATCATCATCATCTACAAACAGACTTCACCCCCTGCTCAATATAGACCTTCGTGTTTATTCAGTAAAATCGACTCAAGATTGGGGAGCTATAATCCGACCAAATCTAAGATTCAATGTTTATAAACATAACTGGCATATTTGACCTAAAAATCACTTGCTTATTGATTTTTGACTGAATTTACAATAGTTGATTTGAGCTTTTACATACTACCGCTCTTAGTGGTACAATTTAGTTGAGAATTTCAGATTTTGGTCTTGCGATTTTTTTTACAAACATTATTTCTTGAGAATGGAGTATCTACAACAAGAAGAAGTAAATTACCGTGTCCATAGCATTTCAGCGCATTATCTCCCAAAGTAAACAGCCAGTTACCCGGCTGCTTTCGTAGACACAGAGCCACAATCTTTCCGTTGACCACCTGTGCTAGTGTGTTTTCTGGTATTTTCACGTTCAGGCCGAAGTTCAGGTCTTTAATGTTGACCCTGTGAAAGAAAAATAGGGTTAACATCTCGGCAAAATACCACACTGATTCTATACTAAGTTCTTAGGTATTTTATGTAAACATAGATGTTTCAATAGACGAATAGAAGTTAGGGGTCCTTTAGTGTTCAACGTAAATGATGATCAATATTCTGAAGTATTCTGCCCCTGCCAAGAACTAAAGACGCTGCCTGGGAAAGCAACTCTCCCAACTCTCTAAACGCGATCAATGCGTCTTAAACTAGGTATAAATGTTAGGCTGACAGTACAACAGTACCTAACTGGGAACTTCTTATGGTAAATTTCTATAAGCTTGGTCTGAAAACTCTCCCACTTCATACATAATACTTGCTTCTCATTATTTTATGTTTAGCTACGTACATGATTATAAGATTGATGTTTCATTGTTGCCTTTAATGATTCATTCGTGATGATTCGACCTATTATCTATTACTCATATTGTAACAATTATTTGTCAGTGAGTTATTTTGTAAAAGGGTAAATTATCACGTCAGTCATGCATTAGGAAAATCAGTACGATTTACACTACGTTTACCGAGTCGCGGTCTCCACTCATGAACATGCTTAGCCGAGTGGTTGTCTGTTCTTCGCGACAATTTCATTGAGCTATGTCGATAAATTCGATTCTCTGTCGGATTTAGGTTCCGAATCCTATCCTTCAGAGTTCCAATAACAAAAGCTCAGCTTGGGGCAATAATAACAAATTAGATAATCAATCAAGCATTCGAAAAACGCTAAGAACCATTCGAATAACTCAAATCCTAGGTTTTATGAGAAAACAAAAACCCAACAAAAAGTAATCTGTTCCTGTGAAAATAGAATGTGTGCAAAACAGGATTTTTTTGCAAAAATAAAAAAAATCTAGGAATAGTTGTTTTCAAAAACTCGAACCTTATGAAGGTAGCAGCTTCCAAAGATTCTGAGATAAATAACGATTTCGAACTGTGACGTACGAGGTTGCGGGTTCGATTCCCGCCTCTGGACAAATATCTGTACGATCTGGAGGTAATTTGTTTAGGTGTTCTGGTCGTTTTCTATGTATAAAAATAAAAATATCTATGTAATATAATGTATTATGTAAATCAAACACCTAGGGCCCATAACACAAGCTCTGCTTAGCTTGGGGCTAGACTAAGCGATGTGAATTGTCCAGCAAAATTATTATAAATCAAGATTAACTATCGATCATTATTTATTTTAATCCTACCAAAAAGCATCCAAGGCAACTGAGCTAGCGTCTCTCTTGAAGTTATAACTTAGCTGAACTTGGAAGTCTACGATCTTTCGATCTTTTTATATACAACATAGCAGGTATCGATGCGTCTACAAAACAGAAGTTATTACAGTTCTGTGGTTACAAGTTCTGTTTTTATGTAGCGATGCAAATCTACGATCTTTCGATCTTATTGTTATACCACATAGCAGGTATTAATGCGTCTACAAAACAGAAGTTATAGGTACTACAATAGAAGTTCTATTTATGTGTAGCGATGCATATCGTTTCTATTTATATCCCAATGCGCAAGCCTGCCTTCGATTAGCGGGAGGGTGAGAATTGATGGTCGTATGGGGTAGATGGAGGTCACTCGCAGCTAGCTAGTTTCATTATCATCATCAGTACTTAGTATAGGCACAGATAACATAATACTAGTAAAGATACCTCACCCCCTACTAAAAAATACCCACCCCATGGTAACACAAAGTCGCTTCCCGCTATCTGTTTGTCCCTATGAGATGCTTAGATCTTTAAAACTTTTTTATAGAGTGATTGAAGGGGAAAATATTGCACCCGTGCGAAGCCGGAGCGGGTCGATAGTCTATATCTATACTATTATTATAAAGAGGTAAGATTTGATTGTTTGTTTGAATTGAATAGGCGGTGCCTATAACTACTGGACCAATTTGTATTCTTTCACCATTAGAATCTTAAATTTTCCGTGATAAACCTTGGCTATAGGTACAATATTTTCCAAAAAATAGGGTTTCGTAGGAAAAAATAAATTTTTGTTAAATATCCGTGCGAAGCCGGGGCGGACCGCTAATCATTTATAAAGATACAACTTGTTCGGGCCCACAAGGCCTTCAGACCCTTGTACTACATTTAATAGATACATGGAGAGTAAACATTTACTCTACTTATTCTTATCAGTAGCACGCTGCAAATATCTCTCCTACCAAAGAGGTTTAAACATAATCACGATGCTTGGCAGATTGATGACAGCAATGGAGGTAATGCCAGCACGTCTTTCATAATGCCATGCCGGATGCCTCGTACATTTCTCGGATTAAAGAATTTGTGAACGCGGAGGGTTAGTAGGGGGTTCTGTACGTGTTAATACACAAAAGAATCTGGTGCCCATCCTCTGCGAGTGCCCATAGTCAGTACTTACGGAATCTACGGTCTGTTTGGTATACTTATTATGGAGAGACAATGTTCCACGTATGTTTCTTTGTAACGGCTATTCTTGGAATCTACTGGTTCGTTTCTGAAAAACGTTTCTGTATTATGCAGTTTGTTTGTTAACATAGAAACGGATCTTTTAGGGTTCGACTCTGCGAGAAAGACAGCTTAGAACCGAGGAGGCCTCAAAAACGGGGACTGCGACCTACTAACTCAAGAATATGCGTACTACTATACCTCTAGATTCCTTAAGGCGCTATCCCGACCCAAACTAGCCACTGCCACGTATTTAATTTTATAATTACGTTGAACGACGGAAATTAAAAATATAAATTATGGGGGCTATTGTGATACCTATGACAAGTTTATTTTTATCATTCCTTTGTAATATTTTAATTTTGTAAAGTTTAGGCAGAGATACCAAATTGCCCTTGGTGTCTATCAAATTATTTTCGCATCATGGGTTCTTTATTCAGTGACGTCATTTTAACGTTACGTCATCTCTGCACGTACGCTATCACAAAAACACCGCGTCAACTTTTTTACAGCCGGCAAAGGGTCAACAGTTTGTCATTGATGACATCATGGGCCAAGCTTTTCGCTCCTTCATACCACAACATATTATGGTACTAGCTGGGAGCCCGCGGTTTCACCCGCGTAACTACCAATCCCGTGGGTTTTTTGGGATAAAGTGGCCCTGTGCACCAAGTTTCATCAAAATCTGTTTAGTAGTTTTTGCGTGTAACAGTAATAAACATCCGTCCATACTTACAAACCATCGTGTTTATAATACTAGTAGGATTTATGTTAACTAACTTAATAGCGTCGAGAGTATTACATACATAAGTAATACAATTTTAGCAGATAGTGTATAAAGTTTTTACTGTAGCTATGTGAAAATAACTCCGCTGGCTGACAAATAAAAAGTTTATATTCTATACAAAGTAAGTAGGTTATCGAGAGGGTCACCGGACAGGTTTTAGTGGGTATTTATATTTACATCCTGCACAGAGCGTCTAGACAGACCCACATAATTCTGGTCCGTCCCAGTTTAGATGGTAAACGAATTTCCTTGCCGAATAAAAAAAAGATAGGTAGGTTATGGGGCATGACATGAGTACTAAAACCGGTCGAACTGCACTCAGAGCCGAGTCAACAGTGACTCATCGACGCGTCATTGAACCACTGGAGAAGATTTACACTAGTCAAGTAATAGTAAATCAATTTGTTAGGTTCTAAGGAGCCGCGGATTTTAAATTTAACGCTGGGTATTATGCACAGCGCCATCTAGTTTTGAAATACGAAGACTGCTACCACATTCGATTGGCAAAATCAGCTCAGTTATATACACTATCTGTAGATTGTTAGCAACATTCTTCAGTTAGCTCAGTCGTAATTAATTGTTTTAATTTGGTTATTTTCTTTTTTTATAAAGGTTTTATACACATACATAGGTTATATTTAAATGTATTATGGGAAAAAGATCACCCTAGTACCTACATTTAAAACCCTAGTATATTTATTTTACTGGACATTAAAAATTGTGATAACATCAATAACACTTTATTTCTTATTTTATAATCATTTTATGGTATTACATTTAATATTCATTTTCAGTAACTGTCTCAGTACCAGGCAGATATATCCCCTTTCCCTAATTCCATTCCTTTAAATTGACGTTTAAGTTTGAGAGATTTCAGGCCCTTACCAAAACAAATTAGCTCCGCCACCCATGTATTATTAGATTGTACAATGGAAATATTTAAAAAAATTGGTATTTAGTGATGCCTATTATAAGCTTTTTTTCTTTACTTGCGAGTATACTTGCCAACTCGCACTGCTGCTACCACTTGACCAGTGTACACCGGCTTTAAAAGGCCCATACAAAGTGTCCGGAAATAGACGCGCTACAATTGCTTCAATGAAATTATAAACAGTTGTAGACGACAGGGCTATGGCGGCGATAGGGGACATACCTACAAAACAAATTAATTGAAGCTAATTAATATAGCGGCTCGTTAAACTTTAGTATGAGGATCAATTTAATAAAATATAGAAAACCGCAAAAAATGGTCAAACGTATCGCAACCAACGTGAATTGAGCCACATAGAATACGTTACTGAGACGCACAGACCCTAAACAGAACGCTCTTTTTTAATTTGCTATCTACATAGTAAATCCTTTTATTTGTATTTGAAATAATATTCTTATACCTATCACCCGTACTATATATACCTGTACAGGGTGATACTGATAATCCCTGCGGATAATTGTAAATTGTATAGAAAATTATCCCGAGGTGATCCCATTAAATTTGAATTCCGAGGGAATAGTATTTATCCCGCTGAACTTAAAAAAAAAAACTCAAGGATTCGGAGTTGGTTTGTCTCTAAAACTTCCAAAATTTGAAGTTGATATCGTAAAAAACGTCAAATTTTGTAACAGACACTCAAGTCAAGCCGCGAGTAAATTTGAGAGTAAATTACAGAACAAGTTAATGGCAACAATAGAGACGGTTGATCGCTTTATCTTACTTACACTTTTACGAACTACAGAAATATCATCACCTCAAACATCTTTCGACCTTCATGAAAACAGTTGTGGCCGACGGGTGTCAAGTACCGAGACGGTCCAAGCATCGATAGATGAAACCCTGATGCGTCACACGTCACTGTACCTAATATAGAAATAGAAATATAGAAGACAAGCGAATTTCGGAAATTCGTATAAACAGTCTTGTTTCTTATTAAATATAAAGGAATGTCTCCTTTAAGTACAACAATCTATCTTATGGCTTTAAAAGATTAAAGTGATCCTTCAGAACCAATAATTTTTTTCATTTTATTCATCTTCACTTTTCATCAGGTGAGATCGTGGTCAAACGGAGGTCTCAACATCAACATCAACAGCCTATAATAGTCTGGACATAGGCCTCTCCTAATGAGCGCCATAGATGGCATCATTATGTGGGGGGTTATTGCCCATAATCCCCACGCTGGGCATGCGGGTTGGGGATCGCAGTTCGGTGTAGTTGTTCTGCAGAAGGCGCTGCTGCCCGCCCCCCGCTGTGTTTCCCTTAGTCGTCTCTTACGACACCCACGGGAAGAGTTGGGGTGGTGAAATTCTATGCCGGCACCACACGGCAACGGAGGTCTATCAGTTATAAAAACCCTGTATACCTGTAACTTAAGGAGCCTCCAAATCAACTTACTGATAAGGCACAATATCCAGCAGACTGTCCACATTGTACTGATAGAACAGGTGTCCGAAGTACGCCAGGATGTTGAGGTATCTCTCATCCCTCGGCACCAGGTGCGAGGACCCGTTGCCCACTTGTGGGGTTGAGTCTGGGCGGGAGATGATGAAGGAGTAGTGGAGGCAGTAGGGGTTCTGGATGTCCCTGGAAATTGTTGAGCTGTTAGTAAGCTGGAGGTGATTGTTTAAGCTCATGGTTGCTGTATCATTTTTGTTTGACAGCAATGTCGATGGATTATAATGAAAAATTTTAATACGTAAGCAAATTTTTGTAAGACTTTTTGTTCCTTACTGGATAAATAAACGAACATTCGCTTGTTTCATCGTTTCGTCCAATCCTTCAATGACCTAATACCTACCAATTATTTACCAATATTTTTAGTTAAGGTAACTTATAATCTGTAGATTTCCACCAATATATCGCTTATTTTAATTAATATACTAATATTATAAAGAGGAAATATTTAATTGTTTGTTTGTTTGAATTGAATAGGCTCCGAAACTACTGGACCGATTTGAAAAATTCTTTCACCATTAGGATTCTAAACTTTCCCTGACGAACATAGGCTATAGAATATTTTCAAAAAATTAAGGATCCGCATAAATTTTGTTAAATACGCGGGTATTTAACAAAAAAAATAATTTTTCATTCCGAAGCCGGGGCGGACCGCTAGTAATTAATAAATCCACTTACCTAAACAAAGCACTATTAGCACTCTTTTCATACAGCTGCGTCACAGTTATAGGATCAAGTTCCAACCCAAATGACTTCTTGGGTACTCTCGAGTCGATTTGGAACAGGAATGTTGGTTGTATCATCAGGATGCTGTACGTCATGAAATTTAGTCCCATGTGGTTACAGAGTCCCATAGTGTTGACGATCCAAGGGAGGTCGCGGAGGCCGAGGTTGGTTCTGCAGTGCGCTATTAGTTCTGTCACGGCGGATAGGTAGCGCTTTCCGTTGTCCATTGGGTTTATGATACCGATGTTTAGCATTCTGAAACATAGAGATTGTTGAGTTTTAAACTTGCCTTTTTATGTTTACCGAAGTATATGTTGAGAGTAGAGTACCTATGCTTTTTGAAGGAAATTAAAAAACGACTTTAAATAAGAATTTCGTCGACTTTAGAGCTCGTAAAAATTGAAATAAGGTTCAATGCCTAGTATACAGGGTATAGTCTAGTTTTAGGTAATTAAAAGCACGGCCAAAATATGCACTAAACCTTAGCAATAACAACCTAAACCAAAAAATTTAATTGAACATCTACATCTTAATCTATGCTCCATACCAGCCTATTCTGACGACCTATGTGGCGCGGTGGGCGAAGGTCCGCCTGCGACGCAGAAGGTTGCGGGTTCGATACTCGCCTCGGGACCAATATTTCTAAGATCTGCAGATATTGGTTCCGGTACTTCTGGTCGTTATATAATGTATAATAAAAAAAAATATCTATTTATGTAATAAAATTGTATTATGTATATCAGTCATCTCATTTAGTACCCATAACACAAACGCTTAGCTTGGGGCTAGGTGATGCTGTGTATTCCCCAGCTGTGTATTCGGCATTATTTATTTTTTATTCTAGGTGAGTTTACCAAATGTTTTTTTAAACAGTTACTTACATTTTCGGAGTCTTTAAATGTGTGAAAGCTGGTCCAATCAGTGGTTTCTCCACCACAGTTGCAGACACGTTCCCAGGTATAGAGAACTCAGACTGGCCTGGGTCCAAGTCTATCACCAGAATGGGTCCATCAGCTAGCAGTGTATTCACATAGTGACGGAGGAAAGTGGACTTCCCCAAGTTTTTGCCGCCGCAGACGATACCACGGCTCTGTTCCCCTGGAAATATGGAATGTTTTCTTATGAATGTGATAGATGGATCTACATAGACATAAATAAATAAAGCTGGACAATCCACAGCATCAGCTAGCCCCAAGCTAAGCAGAGCTTGTGTTATGGGTACTAAATGACTGATATTAATACAATATATTACAAAGATAGGTTGATATTTTTTTTAAGTATAGAAAACGACTAGAACAACCCTGAATAAATATCTGCAAATCGTACAAACATTTGTCCCGAGGAAAATAACCTGCAACCACCTGCGTCGCAGGCGGATCTTCGCCCACCACGCTATGCGCCACAGGGGTCGTCAATTTCTTGTTGTAAATAAATAAACCAAGAAGCTATGAAGGGATTTCTTTTTTTTTTTTTTAGACACATAGTCCAAGTGGCGTTTGTGAAGGCCACCCCTAAAATATTTTGTCAAATTTCGGCAGCCTGTCGACTTAAACGACGAAAATAATTGTCTGTAAATATTCCACAGGCTAGCTGCTCTTGTTGAAAGACTCCTTATGATTAAACCGAATGACGTAAAATCATCTACAAAACCCAACTTATCAAGCCCTATCATTAAGCAAAATATTCAATATTTGGTGACCGTTTCCACTGACTTAAATTTTTCTACATACATGTATGACTGTAGAAGTCCACCTATGCGATAATATGCTTGTGCTAGTCACCTTCTGCAAATTTTATTTCTAGAGGATACTTTGCTTTTGGATATGCCTGAGAATTTCTCAGGCAACATCACCCTTAGTTTCATCTGTGAAAATATGGATGTATATTTTCTTTATGTTGAATGGATGTTAATTACCTCTTCGCTCACGCCAAAACAACTGATCAGATTGGGTTGAAATTTTGCAAAGGTGCAATTCTAGACCTGAATTTCCATCAGGGCTTTTATACAGAAAAACATGGTCTGAAGGCATAAAACTTTGTAGTTTGTTGAGATTGAATAAGCATTAAATGAACAGAAAAATTAACTAAAATAGTTGATCTACTATACTACTAACAGACCAATAAAAGAAAAAGACGACTTACTTCTGCAAATAATGCTGGTATAGACTTCTTCCCATATTTTTTTCTCCTCAAAGCTTTTCTTTGGAGGTGTCAAGTACAATGAACATCCCAGAGATTCAGCTGCCTTCTTCAAAAACCGGGGGACGTGGTCATCCCTCCTTGAAAACAAGTCCATAGAACTGTAGTTAGAACCAACAAAGTCCATTATAGGGCTGTGGAGTTTACTTAGCTGAATAACAGCTGTGTCATCATCTATATCTTGGGAGAGTATCTCTTTAGCCTCTTGTGGAGTAACTCCAGCCGCTGTCAGCATTTGGCCAAGATTAGAGTTAACTGAATGATGATTGTTAGTAGTCTTAAGGCATTGTGCGTGGTGGGAGTACGGCGCAAACACCTCCACGGGATCACAGTTCAGTTTGTACCCTAGTATTTCAGATGAGCAATTGAAATCAGATATCAGGACTTTTCCTTGAATGAATAGCTCGGAAGGATGTCTCATGACTACAATGTAACTGTCATTGCCATTGTACAACTTCATTTGCACATTTTCAGATGCTGCAGGTACTTCATTAGATAATATAGAGTAATCTATTTCAGTACTTACTGTATCACTGAAGTTGATAGTTTGTTGGCTATAGTCGATCAGTTCTTGTGAGTCTTCCACAATATTCAGGTCATCTAAGGTTAAATCTTCGTCTACTTCTGGTTGCAAGCTGTCCATTTCTGCATCAGAGCCAGCATCGAGAGTCACAGTCACACTTTCAATATCATTATTAGACATTTTTGTTGGGAATACATCTGAGAGTGATGTATTGGAAACTTGGTTTAATTTCTCAGAGTATATGTTTTTCGTGGTAGGATGAATGTATGATCCGAGAAGTTCATTTAGTTGGGTATTTACATCGGCTGGATCTTGTGCACAAACTGAGACAAATGATGGTGAAGGATTTTTTTCACTATTTCTTAGTATTTTGATTGTACTGTTGCCATCACTGAAGTCTAATGGAACTTTATTTTTTTTAGGTTTCTTCTTACTTTTGGAACTGGCAACCTTTTTTACTTCTTTCATACCTTTTATAACTTCTTTCCAGGAGCCACTGTCACCATAATATTCCTCTGAAAGAAAATTATCCTCGTCTTTTTCCTCTGGTTTACCTATGTTTTTAATGTCTGGTGTTGTAAGGTCATCATCTTGCAATAGACTTTCTTCAGAGATATTCATAAGATTTAAAATCAACTTTTTCTTAATTTTGGAAGCTAGAATTCCTTTGGCATCAAATTGCTCATTCTCCGAATCTTTTTTAATAGATTCCTCAGAACTACTGTGTGATACGACTATACTGTCACTAAAGTCCGATTCTTCTAAATCGGTGGATAGGTTGCTGAGGGAATTTGAAGGTGGCGTAATATCTAGAGAAGATGATTCCGATGGTAAACATACCAAGGAAGAGTCTTCATCAATTTCTTCCCAGGATTCTGGGACAGAATTAGATTCAATTTCAGCTTCTTCGGTTTCTTCTTTTGGGTTGATGTCGGGGCTGCCGCTACTCTCATACGAAGAAATAAATGATTCCTCGAAATCAGAGGGTTTCATCTCAGAACTGGAGCGGATTCCTTCATTATCGCCTTTTTTATAAGCATGAAGCATTTGCTTGTATTGAGCTTTTACAGTTTTGTTTTTATTTTGCAATTTATCTGATTTTCGAGGTACATGGGCCCGTTCAAATGAATCCATTTTTAATGGGACTAGAATAGATGATATTGAATAAAAACTATGGTTTATGTTTACATGCTATTAACATAAATTTCTTTTATCAGATCTACCTACATTGAAAATACAAATTGATAGACTTTATATTAGATTAAAGTTACAATCAATCCAAATTATCAATACAAAATCCAAAATAACCAACCACGTTTTTTTTTTCATGCACATCACATCATTCATGTCAAAACTGTCAGATTTGCCGATCGATCGATGTCTAAAAACGTCAAAAAGTCAAAATGTCATCAAAACTAGACTTTTTTTTCTTCAACTTCGTGAAAAACTTTTCCCTAGTCACGTGCTGTCGCTTCGATACGCACACGATAGTTAGCTGATATAAAAAGCAGTTCGTACAAACATTTGTCCCGAGGCGGGAATCGAACCCTCAATCTCCTACATCGGCGGACCTTCACCAACTCGTCACAGAGGTCGTCTCTATTATGTATTTGTATAGGTACATAGTCGTTATAAGATCGAAACAAGTATACCTACTAACTTGTCTAGACTTGCTGTCGATTGGGACAAAATTAACTGGGACACAGTGTTTGGAAACCCTTGGTGTGTGAGTTACACTCATGTTACACTAGACTTGGCGGATCTTGTTCTTTGTTCTTGTCGGCCCAGGGGGGGGGGGCAAGTCGTAGCCAGAAATATGTTCTAATTGGGGGGGGGGGGGGGTAGAGCTTACGACCCGAGAACAATATTTTTTTTATAAAGGTTTTAAGTTAATTTAAAGTAATAATCTTCAAAATTATTTATAAAGAAATATTTCTTTAAGCCTTAATGATAAATAGGTAATTAAAAAAATATAACCGAGTGTAACGAGCGCCGATATTTTGTAGTGTGTGGCCGCGTGGCCGCTGAAAATAGTCGAAAATTAAGACTATAGAATAAACAAAATTAGCGATTTTTTTGACTTTTTCGGACGTACGCAAAAATTTTAGAAGAGTATCTATATACCTATATCTAAAGGAATAACAGTAAACGGAGGGAGCAATTCGATAACGGCAAAACAAGAAAATAGGTACTTAATCCATTCATTGATTAACGAAATTAAAATTAATGTCGTGATCTGCCTTCCTTTCCTTGTAGATGGAGTCGGGCGTAAATGAATGTGATGCGTGTGCCTAGCTCACTTACATACAAGGTAGGTACACCTACATTAGAATCGAATGATACTTAGCGCAAGGGCGAGCCACTCGACGAATTTCGACGTAAAGCTTCGGCGTTCAGCTGCCCCCCCCCCCCTGGCGAAGTCCTTGAACGATACGATGTTTTAACATTTTCCTATTCCGTCAGGGGCGGAAATCAGTAGGTACGCAAGATCTTTAACCTTATAGATGCGTTCAGATGAAGTTACAAAACATTGCTATTTATCACGTTACACCAAAGAAGTAAGAGCATCCCTTCGGATAATATATAATACTAGAGTCCGCCCCGGCTTCTTAAGGGTATTAAACAAAAATTTCTGAAATTATACACACTATTACGTTGGGTTTCCCAGTTTTCATCATCATCATCACCAGCCTATAACAGTCCACAGTGGACATAGGCCTCCCCTAATAATGATGAATACGCCATAGATGGCATTATTCATCCAGTTTTCATACGGATCCCTAACTTTCAGCAGCATTGGGCTTTTTAACATTGACTCTATATTCTGATTGACTATATTTTTCGATAGTTGACTTGCCTCCAGTTTCGGGGATATGACATCATCACGGATCACGGATGTCATATCCCCGAAACTGTTCACGAGCGCGTTGGAAGATATGTTTAAGACGCTGGACTGGAAAGACAAGGGCATCAACATAAACGGCGACTACATCTCACACCTGCGATTCGCTGATGACATAGTCTTAATGGCGGAGTCGCTAGAGGAGCTGAACCGGATGCTGGACAGTCTAGCTTCAGCCTCCCGATGTATCGGTCTTGGCATGAATTTGGATAAAACCAAAGTCATGATCAATGCCCACATTGATCCAAGACCGGTGATCGTACATGGCCACCTTCTCGAAATTGTTTCTGAGTACACTTACCTCGGGCAGATTTTGCAGTTGGGTAAAAACAATTTCGAGAAGGAAGCCAAGAGGAGGATCCAGCTAGGCTGGGCAGCGTTCGGAAAACTACGTCGAGTCTTCTCGTCATCCATACCGCAATGTTTGAAAACGAAAGTTTTTAATCAGTGCGTCCTACCAGTCATGACCTACGGAGCTGAGACGTGGACACTCACGATAGGGTTGGTCCACCAGTTCAAAGTCGCTCAGCGCGCTATGGAAAGAGCTATGCTCGGAGTTTCTCTGAAGGATAGGATTCGTAACGAATACATCCGACAGAGAACTAAAGTCATCGACATAGCTCAGAGAATTAGCCAACTGAAGTGGCAGTGGGCCGGCCATATTTCGCGAAGAACCGATAACCGCTGGGGTAAACGTGTTCTTGAGTGGAGACCGCGACTCGGTAAACGTAGTGTAGGACGCCCTCCGACCAGGTGGGATGACGATCTGCGAAAGACTGCTGGCAGATGCTGGATGCGACAAGCCGAAGACAGGGCGCTATGGCGCTCATTAGGGGAGGCCTATGTCCAACAGTGGACTAACATAGGCTGATGATGATGATGATGATGATGACTTGCCTCCTGCACCATAGTGATGAATTGTGAAGTTTATGACACTCCATAACCGACACTGGTCGTAGAGAAAAGCAAGCAGCTTTTTCAAAATATTCTATGGCCTATGTTCATCACGGAAAATTTAGGATTCTGATGGTGAAAGAATTTTTCAAATCAGTCCAGTAGTTTCGGAGCCTATTCAATTCAAACAAATAATCAAATCTTTCCTTTCTAAATTATTAGTATAGAGTATCTATACATTGATCTCTGAAGTATAGTATATAGATATATTATACTTCAGAGATCAATGTGTTACACAATCTAAACGCAATGTCAAAAATTGGCAAAGAAGGCTTTTACTGTGTGTAAACTCAAAAAATAACATTGCAGATGGACATTTGTATCCGATGCGTAATTTATAGCATATTATTTATACAGACTTTTACCAGGTACAATCACTGATGGAAAGGAAAATAAAAACCAGAGAATTTTTCAACATTTTATTGTACAGAACCTGACTCACGACAGAGATAAATACATTCCATGATCGTATCAACATCCAATACAGTCCATACGAATGATACAGACGCTACAAAACCATTGTTGTATGTATTATTACAAGGTACAACACTTACAACAATAGTTGACCTAACATCGAGGTTAAGTCGCTTGATTACCTAGAGTCAATGCGACTTAATCCCGTGATTGATTGATTTATATGCTACTCCTATTGCTTTACTTGGCGATGAAGGCGGCAAGGAACTCGGTGACGAGTTTCTTGAGGGCCTCATCCGACTCCTTGGAGATTTGTCCGTCCTTAGCGATGGTGGAGAGTAGGCCCTGGTGGCTGGTCTTGATGTGCTGGGTGAAGTCCTTCTCGAATGCTGTGATCTTGGTGGGGTCCAGCTTGTCAAGGTGACCGCGGACACCGCAGTAGATGATGGCAACCTGGGGAACAGAGTAAGCAGTTACCAACAATCAATCCATTTCTGAGTTATCATTACATTTTTGGAAACATGAGTAACTTGTTTTTTCAAGAGATTCCAACAATATCATCCAGTATTGCGGGGATTATAGACAGATTATTATAATTATATTTTATTCTCGAACAAGTGTTCGAAACGAAATGCGAAGCAAACATGGCGAAACTACTTCACCACTAGCGCCATCTATCTGACGCATGGGTGACGTCATAGTTCACTAGCCACCTAATTGAGTGCAGTACAACTGACCTGCTCTTCAATAGCCATGGGTACGTATTGGCCTTGCTTCAGCAGCTCCGTAAGACGCATGCCGCGGTTCAGCAGCTGCTGGGTGGCGGCGTCCAAGTCGGAACCGAACTGGGCGAAAGCGGCGACCTCACGGTACTGGGCCAACTCCAGCTTCATGGAACCAGCCACCTGGGGGTAAGGAATGAACAATTAGTGACATTAGATATAAATTGAAATTTAATACCATTGTCATTGTATCAGAAATGCGGTCTGGCACACATGCAAATTCTATAGCGGCGATGGCGAGTCGTTGCCACGACCGATCCATTGTTCGACAACGCTAACTTCGCCAAATA
Source organism: Eupithecia pulchellata (assembly GCA_963931895.1). Classification (NCBI taxonomy): domain Eukaryota; kingdom Metazoa; phylum Arthropoda; class Insecta; order Lepidoptera; family Geometridae; genus Eupithecia; species Eupithecia pulchellata. Next base: position 1,250,952 of record OZ007538.1, on the reverse strand, counting down.
TCAGGGAACTTTTGATGAACAAGTTACCTGCTTCATGGCCTTGGTCTGGGCGGCGGACCCTACACGGGACACAGACAGACCGACGTTGATGGCTGGTCGGATACCCTTGTAGAAGAGCTCAGTCTCCAAGAAGATTTGTCCGTCCGTGATGGAGATCACGTTGGTAGGAATGTAGGCAGACACGTCTCCAGCCTGGGTCTCGATGACGGGCAGGGCAGTTAGGGAGCCACCGCCCATTTTGTCGGACCTAAGGATAAAAGAGAAATGCAAGGGTTGGGAATAAGTTAGCATAGTTTCATTAAATACATCTGATAAGAACGATGCAGAAGCTTTCTTTCAAAAATGTCATTGCAGATCTATTTTGCACATGCTCAAAAATCAAAATTAAAGTGCTTTATTTCCTTTAGCCCTTACAGGACTTTTGGACACGTCAACTAACTACATGTATCCATTTCATTGCTCATGTAAACACAAGTCAAGATAGGATGACTTGGGTAGTCATATATAATCTCAATACAGATATCATCTTTTGTACTACAGTGTATTTTTATTCAATGTTCTCTTCTATTCATGTGAATTTCCCAAATTCTTTTGAAACTATAGACTAGATAGTTACTCACATCTTAGCGGCACGTTCGAGCAGACGCGAGTGGAGGTAGAACACGTCTCCGGGGTAGGCCTCGCGACCCGGGGGACGACGCAGCAGCAGGGACATCTGCAGATACCAACAACAATCAATTAATTAACCAGGATAAAGCAGTACCTTATGTATGTTCTCGAGCGTAGGGTAAGATTCTAGAACAGTTACTTCATCATGGCTTTTCGAATGTACACTTATCACTACACATTGTTTTATGCAATGGTGTCCATTGCCAAACCAGTAAATTGACTCTAGCAATGCGGCACAAACTTTTGCGCCTTGCGGTTCAAGGAAAAGTTGACTGCTCAAGAGCACGCGGTAGATAACTAATGGTCTGGACGGACCAATTTAAAGCGGCAAAAACCGCTGCTGTCCCATTCGTGTAGGGGACCCTACACGAATGGATCAGGTAAGCAGCGGTGCGAGAGGATTAGCGCCGGATAGAGGTGTGCCACCATCCCTGCTATGAATGACGATCACGACAACTCTGTCAAGAGTGTAAAAACTAAGAATAATAATTTTATGATATACTTGGATCAAGCCCTTACCTGGCGGTAAGCCACAGCCTGCTTGGACAGATCGTCGTAGATGATGAGCGCGTGTTTGCCGTTGTCGCGGAAGAACTCTCCCATGGCGCAGCCCGAGTAGGGCGCCAGGTACTGCAGCGGCGCCGCGTCCGAGGCCGTGGCGGACACGATGATGGTGTAGTTGATGGCACCTGGAATATTCATGTTCAACTGTAGCTAGAAGATAAATACGCAAGTGCCATGGGAGAGGCGTGTTAGAAGGTGTAGCTCTTGATTGTGTAAGTTAATTGTTTAGCATCTTATATCTTACAACATTTGTATAAAGTTAGTAGCAAATTACTTACCTAAGACCTAGCATTGTTTTTATTCCATTTAATTGTCAATAATCTTACTAGCATCGGTCACTCTTCATGATTCTACTTATCTTTTTCACCATATGTATAAACATAGTAGCAAATTATTTACCTAAGACCTAGCATTGTTTTTATTCCTTTTAATTATCATAATCTTACCAGCATCTGTCAGTCTCTTCACGATCTGGGCCACGGTGGATCTCTTCTGTCCGATGGCAACGTAGATGCAGTACAGCTTCTTCTTCTCATCGTCTCCCTTGTTGAAGCGCTGCTGGTTGATGATGGTGTCGATGGCCAGGGCAGTCTTGCCAGTCTGACGGTCTCCAATGATCAGCTCACGCTGCCCACGGCCGATGGGTACCAGGGAGTCTACGGCCTTGATACCTGAAAGAGGAAATTTTATTGTACCACTGGTGTATGACATGATCTATGTTACATAAGATCAAAGACGAGAATGTGTTGTTACTTTAGTCGCGTCGATTACACCACGATGTTTTCTAGACGAGTTGAGATTATATTATATATAAGTCAGTTCTATTTCAAGATCATATTAAAAGTATAAAAATCATTGTATTTTCTATTCAACACATAAATTCTGTGTAGCACTTTGGATAATCCATAATATGTCTAGGCTTGATGGTTTCTGACTTGACGGACATAAGACCACCTCTGTGGCGCGGTGGGCGAAGGTCCGCCTGCGATGCATGAGATTACGGGTTCGATCCCGCCTCGGGACAAATTATTGTAAGATCTTCAGATACTTGTTCATGGTGCACTGGTCATTTTCTATCTATCATAAAAAATATCTATCTATTCAATATATTGTATTATGTACATCAATCAGTCATCTAGTACCCATAACACAAGCTCTGCTTAGCTTGGGGCTAGATGAAGATGTGTGGCTTGTCCAGCATTATTTATAACGAAGTTCTAGATGCACTGTGCACTAAGCACACTATTACTATACTATTACTTACCAGTCTGCATAGGCTCGCGCACAGACACACGGGGGATGATGCCCGGCGCCTTGATACCTACACGCATGCGGGTCTTGGTGCCTAGGTCTCCCTTGCCGTCGATGGCGTTACCTAAACAAAACAGACATGTAAGACTAGTGACTTTGTGTGTATGATGAGTGGCTTATGGCGGCAGAGGAATAAGAAATTAGGTAAAAAGGTTTCAAGGATACAATTCAGCCTGTGGATGTCAAGTGAGCTGAAAAAGGTAGATATTGAGAGATATTGTGTTTTTCCACCTCCACTGCAATGAGAGATTGAATCCACATTTGTTTGTCATAATATGGTAACGTGGTAAACACCTTGTTTGGGAAAGGTATGTTCAGCACTATTCAGTATGAACCTAGTGTTGAGGATTAGAGTTGTTAAATGTTTAGTTCTAATTTCTTGATTTTTTTTAAATCTTTTGTTGATCGGATGATAGACAGTTAACTAAGGTAACGATGGCGCTGGCAAAATTTCTATATCTTGCGGGTGTCTGAAAGATACAATACCAAATGTAACCAAATAATACACTATTCTTTGGTCGGTCGTTTTTTCTGAACTTGGCTGCTCATTCTCATGTAAATCAAAGGACTTTATTTAGTTGCAAGCCTAAGACATAAGTGTCGGCCAAGTGGAATGACGATCAGCGAAATATTGGCAGAAGCGATGCGGCAAGCTAAAGGGTACTCTAATTTATCAAAGGTGTGCCGTCCAGCTGTATTAGGAATTGATTTACGCTGATGACGAAGATTACTATGGAATCAAATTATTGACCGTGTGGTGCCGGCATAGAATTTCAACAACCCAACTCTTCCCGTGGGTGTCGTAAGAGGCGACTAAGGGAAACACAGCGGGGGGCGGGCAGCAGCGCCTTCTGCAGAACAACTACACCGAACTGCGATCCCCAACCCGCATGCCCAGCGTGGGGATTATGGGCAATAACCCCCAAATAATGATGCCATCTATGGCGCTCATCGGGGAGGCCTATGTCCAGCAGTGGATTATTATAGGCTGGTGATGAAATTGTTGACCCGGATTCTTACCCAGAGCGTCGACAACACGGCCCAGCAGTTGTTCGCCGACCGGCACGTCCACGATGGCTCCGGTACGCTTGACGATGTCTCCTTCCTTGATGAGCTTGTCATTACCGAACACTACCACACCAACGTTGTCGGGCTCCAAGTTGAGGGCCATTCCCTGGAGATTTCATTTTGAGAGTGACTTTCATGGAATTTAATATTGTAAAACTAAATCTGTTGATTTTAGATATGATTTTAAAGCTGGTTTGTTTCATGTTGATCTTTCTTTGCGTATTATATAATGTTAGATTTGACTTGGTGAGTAATGGTGCTGGGCTAGTCCAGAAAAGACAATTCTTGACAAATGTGAGCGATTAAGAACCTTGAAGGCATTCACTGAAACATTTGGCTCGAGGGATCTGTTAAATAGGTCGCGAAGCAGAGGCTTCTGACGTGCATTACTGTCATTGAATAATTGTCCTACCGCGATACAGCGGAATTCCAGGTCGTAAATAGTGTGTGGCCACAATACAAGAGATCTATGATGGTTGTACTGTTGCAATTTTTATCATAAGATGACATGCTACCTACATATTTATTAAAAACATATGATATTCTCTGGGGATCTTACTAAAATGTTTACAAGTAATCTCTAAAGTTCCTTATCATTATCTGGTAGATAAGAAACTTTCTTGATTACAGGTAAAACAATCAGAGCCAATTTTTTAACCAGGACATAGACTAGCAAAAGTGCCTAAGCCCTGCCAAAGAAAACCTTTGGTTAGGCCCAAACACAAATGCAATCGTCAATGGTCTGTGAATGGTTTGGTATCATCACTTTGTTTTACCATTTTGTTAACATAACTTAGGAAGGCCTCTGCTCAGAAGTGGGACACGATACACAGGTAAACTAAATTTAGTTTATTAAGTAATTCTAAATCTTTGAAAGCTACCTTCATATTAAATGAAATGATTATTTTTAATTTTCTCTTGGATTGTGTTTTTACAACAATGATTGTGGAAAATTTTGTAGACAGTATAGCTTTTTTGTTTCGTCAAGAGACCTAGAAGTATTTCTTATTAATATTAAAATTTTTAATTTGTTGTTTTATTATCTTGTAATTACGTAACAACAATTTTGGCAATAGCAAATATGGTGTGCATCTATTGCTCTCCACTTCTCACTCACAAGAAAACTTATAATCACGCTATAATTGCCATGTATAATACAAAAAATTGATCTCTTATGGGAGTGACACAGTCACTGTGTGACTAAACTCCCATAAAATAAATAAAAAAAAATAAAAAAATCACTATAAATCTAAGTTGTAGGGGTTGTTATAGAACATTCTTCACTAAACTTTGCTGACACTCTTCTGCATGCCTAAATCTATATTGATAGAGTTAATTTGGTTCTTTTAATTGTAATTTCCTTTATTAATAAAGGTACACTTATAAAAAAAAATCTAAAGAGCTTTTTATAATATTTGTGTAGAGGTCAAAGAGCGAAGATGCAAGGAAGGAAGAGAATTATTGTAGCCTATATATATCTTATTCCTTTTAATCTCCAGACAAAATCATCATCAATTAAAAAACAGAGTATGTAAGAGTACAAACCTTGAGTCCGGAGGAGAATTCCACCATCTCCTCAGCCTGGATGTTCTTGAGACCGTACACACGAGCAATACCATCTCCAATGCTCAACACACGGCCAGTCTCTTCCAAATCAGCCTGCGTAACAAAATTTTTGAAGGAATTTTAATTTCAATTTTATCTCAGAAGCAGTATTTCTTTCATTTTCTAGTTGTTCTATACTGAGTTAAGAGGACCTGTAATTCAGAACTCTAGTCTCTAGAAGAAAATTAGGGAGAGCCTTTATTTCTACACTCTTGTTTCCACTGGAAAATACACTAGATTTCACTGATGGCTATGTAATATTTGCTTATTGGGTCCTGCAAAAAGGCTAAGCATCAGTTGTGTAACAGAAATTTATAGTAATATGTAGGTAGGTTATATTAAGTATTTGCTGAACAAAATAAATAAATCCTTTCTATCACTTGTTCAAAATAAGTGCAAACTTTTGCAATGAACATGCCATGAATATGCTGCACTCTTAACTACACGCAATACTGCAACACTGCTGGAAGGGCAATGAACTTACTCCAAATTAAATAGGTCAAAGTCTTCTGCCCTATATTCTGAGAAATAGTCCATTTCCGCTTTGCCTATTTCCCATTTTCTTCTAGATAACCTCTACATATTTAGATAGTTTATGTAACATAACAGAGACAATGGTTACCTTGGGTGCAGCTCCCAGGATCCTCTCCTCCAAGATAGTGGAGATTTCGGCGGCCCTGTGGGTGCTGGAGACATGGAGCTTGCGGGCGGCCACTGACACGGCGGGCACAGCGACCTTGGCGACCTGCCGACATAACATAACCAATTCAACTTCACATCACCATAACCCATGACACTTATAATACTCACCACAGCGTCCAATACATAGAGCACTTGAAGATTATGCGACAAATTAGCACCCTTTTACATAAAACTGATGATAACCGATAATACCCACGACCGCCCATTATTACATAACACCGATCACTAAATTTGATAATCTGTGTAAACCGACTATCATGGATACATAAAGGTAATTTTCCAACAAGATACCAATAACTAAGTTATATTGGGCAAAATAGCTCTGGTATTCGTGAGGATCACTGGAAATCGTAGTCAGTGAACATTTCACGAACAACATGTCACCGGGGTATTATCCAATTTACAGCTGCTTGGACACCTTTTACTGAGTTTGGAACAATGTATACCTGGTTGGCGGCGTTTGGTAGACGCCTGGCCACCGAGCCGGCAATACGAGCGGAGATCAGCGACATTTTTCACAAACTTATTTTATCAATGGCAGACTGGCCCGTGGTATACTCCGCTCGCAACTCGTTGCGGAAGGACCGGATATGACAGAATAGAATAGACTACTACATTTTACATATCCGCCTACGTTCAGAATCTAGGTCTTGTTTAGTTTAGTTTTTTTTTTATTCTAACACAATATATTGCATGTCAAAAAGTGAATAAACGCTTTAAAAAATGATTCTAAAGAGTTTATTTATAAATTTATTGCATGAAAATGAATTCCTTTTACTTAAAAGCTATAACTTACTCTAACGAAACCTTGAATGTTGGTAAGAGGACATTATAAAAAAATGGTTATTGAACGTTTCTAATCAAATAAACGACTGAAGAAAACAACTTTTTATTTTGTTTAACCCTAACAAAATCAAAATTTTATTAAAAAAAATACAGCAATAATTTATAACTAACACTGTACAAATTGTTTCATGAAAATTTGATCCTTAGTTAATTTCAAATTTAATTTTAGCAGCCAATTGACTTTTACGTTCCATTTACTGCTTGTAAGAAGATTACATCATTATTTGACTGTCATACGTCTAAACTGAAATAGTCACGAAAATTCTGTGTCATCAATTTTCTAATAGAAACGAAAGTTTGAAAAGGAACTCTTATTCATATTCATTCAGTAAGTCGTAGAAAAAATTTCAAAACTCACTGACTGTGGAATCTATTTTTGGTATTATTCTAGTTATAACTAATACATATATTATATCAAAATGCCATGCGTAGAATGAAACGCTTTTATCAGCTGTTTGACTTGACAGCCTAATCAGCTGACATTGTGACATTATTGAGTGAGTTGATATGTCATTATTGTCAAAGTCAGTCAAGTCTACATTATTTTTCGGATCTTGGGGGAAGAAACCTATTTTTGCCTTGCACTTTTTAATTTTATCCTGTGTCGTTAAAAATTCTACTGTGAGTGAATCAGACAAACGAAACGATCAATGTACCAACTGTTCTTAGTGCCATGGCTCTCTTCAATTCGTCATCCCAAACAAAAGCGAATATCGACGACACCGCAAAATTAATATGCTCCATAGAAAATGCACAAAACATCAACAAACACACTGTGAGTTTTCATTTCTATTGAACTTTTCTACCAAACAAAACGTTTCAAATTATATCCATGCTATAACATTGAATAAACATCCTTTTAAAAAACATCAAGATATTTCCAGTCATATTTATTACATAGAAACACCACAAATATAAACAAATAATCGTAATAAATAATCCAATAAATACCCTAATAACTTTACTTATCAGGAGTACACATTGCGGGTTCAAAGAGGCCCCGGGAAAGAGAACAACTGGAATGTTTCTAGAAGGTACCGAGATTTCTCCACACTCCACTCAGTTCTTCAGCAATCCAACATAGAACTGTCAATGCCACCAAAGAAGCTGATTGGAAACATGCATCCATCTTTCATAGCAGAGAGGCAGATTGCTTTGCAGGTCAGTTGCATTTTTTGTAGTACTTGTTTACGATAGATTTTTACTGAACTGATAAAGTTCATTGTATAAGGGGATTACCCTAAGATAAAAATTACATGCTAGGAGCACTGATTGTTCTTTCAAGCAAATATCAATAATAAACTGCTGTGTGAATTGTCCAGCATTATTTATTTATGTCATTATCATATTTAATCATTATTATTATTTTTTTATATACATTATTTATCATATTCTAATGTTTTAAAATCATATTTATTTCAAACACACATCAGATACACATATTTCTAACCATATTATTCTATCATTTTATATAAATATTTATTTAAACTTAATAAATCAGAGTGAAAAGTAAATCATCTAGAATAATTTATTTGGTTGTTTCATGTTGTAACGAATATAAAACCTGAAGTATCAAATACAAATAAAATAAAAAGATTGTTTATTAAGACATAGTCCATAAATTTCCGCAATAACCTACTTATAATACATGAAATATTACAAAATCAAGGAAAATATAAACAAGTTAACAAGACATAGTCCATAAATTTCCGCAATAACCTACTTATAATACATGAAATATTACAAAATCAAGGAAAATATAAACAAGTTAACCCCTTTTAGCAACTATGCATTTAACTTTAATGATATTATTAGCTTTTATTATACTATTAAAAAAAACCTGGACAATCCACACAGTATAATATTCTAGTTCAAAGCTAAAAAAGGGTTGCGTTTATTTAGCTTTTTGCAACTTGAAAATTTAATCATCATCATCATCATCACCAGCCTATAATAGTCCACTGCTGGACATAGGCCTCCCCTAATGAAAATTTAATGTAAATAACTAAATAAATAAACTTAGTGTTCTGACCAAAAAAAACTCAAAATAATATGAATCATTTTCAGAACTACATCAATGAAGTGTTGAATCATCAAATTCTAGCCTTGTCTTTGCAAGTTAGAACATTCTTGGATCCTACCAACTACTCTACATCATTTTCAGGTATGTTGTTCATTATTTTAACTGAGAAAAATAAGAAAATTGTAGCTAAATTAAAGAAACCAATTGCAACTAAAGTATTCACACATAATAATTAAAACAGTTGAGTTAACAAGAGACTGCTTCAAACAAACGAAAAGCAATCTATTACGAGTAAAACTATACTAACATTGATAATAATTATGTTAGTGTAGTGTTAGCCAACTGAGGTAAAATAAATGCCAGTATAGGTTACATACCCGTATTTAATTTTACCTACTGTGTACATTCCTAGTAGATAACTAGGTACAGTGCGCGTCAGAATTAAGTACCCCCCTTGACTACAAAATATTTACGACTACTCCTAATTCCCTTGTAAAATTATCACAAATTTTCACATGCAAAATTTATCTCACGCCGCTCAGGATCGATAATACTCAAAGTCTGAAATTCCCAAAAATAACAACTATTATGTCCCACATACATTGAGATAGGGGGGGTACTTATATCTGACGCGCACTGTACCTACATAATTATGTGTTAGTTATCTTGTTTGTATTGTATTAGCTTTGATACCTGTTCTAAGTCAACAAAGAATTAAGAATTCTTTGGATCTTATGCCAAGAAATTGAGATATTTTAACAGAAGTTTGCTAAAGATACTTATACTATAATAGTCTGCTTATTTAAAGCACTGCTATTTTCACTCTGTCTTCTTTTATTAAATAAGTTAGAAAAAACACCACTTAGCAATTGTTTTAAGTAAGCAAACGTTTATGAATAAATTGTAAACTTTAGTGTTTTTCTAAACTGCAGACATAACTAGGTATCAGTAACTTAAAACGAGTATGTATCCTAGACGACCTCTGTGGCGCGGTGGGCTCTGTGGCGCCTCAGACGCAGAAGATTGCGGTTTCGATTCCCGCCTCGGGACAAATCTTTGTAAGATCTGCAGATATTTGTTCAAGGTGTATAATAAAACATATCTATCTTTGTAATCTATTGCATTATATATTCGTCTAGTACCCATAACACAAGCTCTGCTTAGCTTGGGGCTAGATGAAGCTGTGAAAAATCAAAAGGACCAATTTAAAAAAAAATTGTGACCAGACCATGGTAATTATGAAATTCTTGTCATTAAAGTTTATCAAGAGACATAGCGATACCTGCCTGCTGAATTTAGAAAATTTGGCATAAGTACATCTATACTAAATATTATAAGAAGGAAAGATTTGATTGTTTGTTTGAATTGAATAGGATCTGGAATTACTGGACCAATTTAAAAAATTCTTTCGACTTTAGAGTCCTACATTATCCCTGATGATGGGCTATAGAATAATTTATAAAAGTTAGGGTGTATGAAATTTTTTATAATAGGTATATCCAAAGTGTGTAACAATTTAAAATTTTGTTATATACCCGTAGCCGGGATTGTGCCGGGATGGACCGCTAGTAAATAAATTTATTTGACTTAATAATAGGCTATAGGTATTCTTTTAATAACTTAAAAGCGCTTCACACGCTCCTACCGACATGTCAATTCGTAGTTTCGTATCAAATGATTAAAGTATTTATAAGTCACATGAGCCCTGAACGGATGTTATTAGGTTACTGATTAAACTGTTTATTATATTAATATGAATTCACAATGTCTGTAGTAGACATGGAGCAAATAGTGATTCACCGAGTAGATACTCGCCGATTAAACGGTTTTAAAAAAGCTCGGTAAAGGGCGATATTGGGGAAAACCATAGTTTCATGATTTCTCAACTCATTCATCATTTTTGTACGATGTCTATGTTTCTACTGTTTCTGATGTTCTAATATGTCTATTAATTATGATAAAAACTAAATTTTGTCTTTATTTTTACCTAAAGACATTAAGGCCGAGCACGTCACTCGGACGTTAATACTCGGTGCTCGGTCGAACCTTAAAAAAACACCGAATCCGCCGAGTGCCTAATCAAAGCCGAGTACCTACCTACTGGTCAATAAAGGTCCATGTCTAGCCTGTAGACACAGTACTTAATTAAGCAAATTTATTTGTGGTTTGTTTCATGAAATGTTATGTATATGAAATACATATTGATTTCAATGTTACAGCTAAATAGAGCATAGACAACATCAATCTCATGCAATTTGATACCTATCATAGGTAATGAATCACTCACTCGCAAAGTAGAGTGAGATATAAAACTTGGTTTAAATATTTCTATCAAACAAATACAGATTGTATTTATTTTGAAATATTAGTTTCATGGGATATATCATTCATGTCTGTCCGTTGGTCATGTACCTACCTTTACAGGAATAAGCTTCTGAATTAAACGAATCTTATTAAAAAGTTGGTTGACGTGGCTAGGCTCTTGAAAATAGAAAATAGTAAAGACCCGATTTCTTTGCACGCCTCCTGACCAACCATTCGAAGGATCCGGTCTGACACTTTTTTATTTGTTACTAGCGGCTGGACCCGGCTTGGCACGAGTATTTAACAAAAATTTCAAAAATTAGAAATTTTTCTTTTTGCGTCGGGGCTATTAAAAAAGAGTATTATTCGATTCAGTATACGACTGTTGCATAAGGAGCCAACTCCCGCACCCGAGTGACGCCTACCTCACATGATACTTATAGTGTTTTTTTCATGTTGGTGCAAAATAATGATAAGGTTATTCAAAAAAACACGTACCTTCTACTATTTTGTACAAAACTGAACAAATCACGATGAAAGCCTTTATCTACTTAGGTATACAACACTAACTTCTTTTCTTTTATACCCTCCATTGCAGGAACGAAATTACAATGTACAATAATAATAAAAGGTACAGATTTTGCACCGCCACAATTGTGAGACCACAAAAGTGTAGTGGTTTTATTCTCTTTGGTGTCTACTGGGGGCGCTGTCATAAGCGTCCCAACAGAGTAGATCCACCGCTGTAGACCGGTAAAGAGTGTAAACGTAATGTTTCCAGAGCAAGCGCTGCAGACGGTGTCGATAGCACTCCGCGGGGAGGGGCGCTACGAGCTGCGGGGTCCACTGCCTTCCATCGGCTGGCGGATACGGAAACACTACTTTTTGGTGAGTTCGTTACTAGTGCGCGGGCTCAGAACGCTTGTATTGGAACCGCATTCATCATGGAGTCCCTTGTTATAGGTTGTAACTTTGCTTCTTAGAGAAAAGAAATACATTTAGTTTTACTAATAAAAAAATACAAAAAGTATATTATGCAAACTAAATAAGATTTAACAAGAAAACAGAATAGAGAAAAAGTCAAAAAAGGTAGGTTTAAAAATCTTACACAAACTATGTTCATATTTTATCCGCTTTATAGATAATTAATTCGTCAAGCAAAAGGTATAAAACCTATACTAGTATTTAAAAAAAACATAAAGGTCAGCTTATTCAATGAACTACTTATCCAGTACTTATCGGGTTGTTTTTGATCATAAACATCCATTTATTTGGTGCTGCAGTAAGGAACATTCATGTCTAGCAAGCTTTCATAATACAGTTATGAAAGCTTGCTAGACATGAATGTTCAAAGACCAATAATTTCAACAAAAATAATTTCACTGCTTCCACTAGTGGACAAAAAATTGAAGTGAAGAGAAATCAATAACAACTTATTTCTTTTTGTTATAATAATTACTTGTATGAAATTTGACTTGTCTAAGTGCTTATTTTGTTGCCTAAAGAAATATAGTTATTGAATCTGAATCTGGATGAACAAAGATCGACATGGCCTCCATTACGAAAAAAGCGCCAATTCCTTATCTTACCAGCCCGTGGTAAAATGAAAGGGGCCTCGTTCACCTGTGGGTCAGTGCCTCCTACACTTTCTGATCAAGTTGTTCTTTTAACTGTCCAAAATCTGCTCATGTTTTAAAGATGTCAATCAATATGTACAGTGCGCGTCACATATAAGTACCCCCCCCCCCCCCCATCTCAATGTATGTAGGACACAATAGTTGTTATTGTTGGGAATTTCAGACTTTGAGTATTATGGAAAGGGAGTTCGATCTTGAGCGGAGTGATAAATTTTTGCATGTGAAAAATTGTGACATGTTACTAGGGAATTAGAAGTAGTCGAAAATAGTTTTTATACAAGGGGGGTACTTAATTCTTACGCGCACTGTACATCTAGCGCAGGAACGTTGACGGAAGAACGGAAGATTGCATAAACCTCGCTAGACCCGGTAGTGGGTAAAATCCAGCTGTTACAGAGTCCATGATGATATGTGAAAACGCACGCAGCTACTGAAGTTCACTTATCATTAGGAGTTGTTATGATTCACCGAACCACAGGACATTGTATCCAATTTTATCACGAAGACACAACGAAGATAAAAAATAGGTACTTAAATGGCTAGTAAACTACGCATTTTATAAATACCAACGTCAAATTGATAGCGCTGCAAAGGAATGGAACTCGTTGCCCGCTTCTGTTTTTCCAAATAGGTAACTACAACCTGGGTCTCTTCAAAACTAGAGTGAATAGGTGTCTTCTAGACCTGCGTGATCCACCGTCGGCCACATCTTCACTTTCCATCAGGAGATCGTGGTCAAACGGAGGACTATCAGTTATATAAAAATATATATATATATATATATATATATATATATAAATAAATAAATTTAAATATATTTAAACCGTCATAATATGGGGAGGCCTATGTCCAGCAGTGGACTATTATAGGCTGGTGATGATGATGATGATGATGATGGTCGACCCGTTACACAGAGCAGTTGAACAAATGTGGCTCACTATGACTCTCAGCGGGAAGAAGCTTGCCATTGGTACAGCTTACAGACCACCATGGTTGGATGCTGATCTATTCTTTGACGCTCTTACGGACTCAATAAATTCACTACCTAACTGTGATCACGTGATATTACTTGGTGACTTTAATATAAACATTCTAAGCCCCAATGAAATAAAATTTGTTAAATTATCCACTTTTCTTTCATGTCTTAATTTAAAGCAATTAATTTCCACACCTACACACTTCACGGAGACTTCACAAACACTGATTGATATTATTTGTTCTGACCTTAAAACCAATACGATAGCCGTTGAACCCGTAGGAGCCCTCTTTGGTCACTACCTAGTTTACTGTGAATTTACCATCAAAAAGAATAAACCAAAGCCCGTTATGATAACTTATCGGCCTATAAAATATATCTGCCTTGATAAATTTAATGTAAACTTACGCTCTATCAGATGGGATCTAATTGCGACACTTGACGACGTTAACCATATGGTTAACGACTTCAATCAAAGTGTTTTAGCTCTTCTAGACCATCATGCTCCTATTAAGTCCGCATTGATCAAATCCACCTCACATCCCTGGATCACAGACACAGTCAAATTGATGATGAAGTTACGTGATAGAGCGGCAGTCGAGTATCATAAAAATAAGTCTGAAAGCAAAAGACTGTACTATAAATCCATGAAGTCTACTGTAAACCAAGCTCTATATAATGAGAAGAAAGCATATTTTAATTCAAATATAAATAATAAAATATATCGTCCTAAACAGCTTTGGAAGAATTTAAAAAATATTTTACTACCTAAAATTCATCACGAACTTCCTCTTCATTTACAGGACGCTACTATTATAAATACTCATTTTTTAATGATGTCTGGCACATCTATTACTTTGTCTAATCTTACATATTTTGAATTTCATAAACATGGCGAATCAAACTTTTCTTTACAACCAGTCAGTATAGACCAAATTTCTAAAACTATTCATAGCCTCAAATCCAAAGCAGTAGGCTCTGATCTTATCAGCTTAGACATGCTAATGATGACTTTACCTGAAGCTCTTGATACGATAACTGCCATTATTAATAGGTCTATTGTTACCTCAGTTTTTCCAGACGCTTGGAAACGGGCTATTGTTCTTCCTTTGCCTAAGATTCCCAATCCAACTGTTTTAAATGAACTTCGACCTATAAGTATATTGCCATGTCTATCGAAGGTGTTAGAAAAAGTTGTAAGTTACCAGTTAACGGATTACATTGAAAAAAACAGTATTCTGCCTGAAGTACAATCTGGCTTTCGAAAGGGACGCAGTACCACAACTGCCTTGCTCGATGTCACTGATCATCTTCTCTGCGCACAAGATAAGGGGTTATGCTCTCTGCTTGTACTGCTCGACTTTTCAAAGGCATTTGATTCTTTAAATATAACTTTATTACTGTCAAAACTAAATTATTACGGCTTTGACCGGGGGGCTCTACGTTGGTTCACAAGTTATCTTTCAAATCGTTATCAGTGTACTAAGATAGCTCGTAATGACGCTACTGACTTGTTTTCGGATTATTTACCTGTCGGGCAAGGGGTTCCACAGGGATCAATTCTAGGACCTCTTCTTTTCATCATTTTTTGCGCTGACGTGCAAAATGTCATCAAGCACTGCAGTTATCATATTTACGCAGATGATATTCAGGTGTATATCTCATGTAAACCCTCTGAAATTGACAGCACAATGGCAAAACTGAATAAGGACTTATCTAGTATAGCTCTTTGGTCAAGTAATAATAGTCTCCTGCTGAATCCAAATAAAACTAAATACCTAATTTTTGGTACAAATCATCAGATACAGCGCCTTAATCCTAGCCAAAGTGTTATATTAATGGGTAAGTCGGTGGAGCGTGTCTACGAGGCACGAAACCTCGGTCTTCTGATAGATAGTCACCTCTGCTATGAGAAGCATGTTGCTGATTCCGTGAGGAACTGCTTCTACAGGCTGAAGGTCCTCTACAGACTGAGACCGTATCTCAGCACCGATTTACGCATTCAGCTTATAGAGTCCATTGTGTTGTCTAAATTGAATTATGCCGACGTAGTCATAGGACCCCGTTTACTTAAAAGAACGCAAAGATTAGTTCAGCGAGTCCAAAATGCCTGCGCCCGCTTCTGCTTTGATGTTCCATTTAGAGGTCATGTCACGCCGTTTCTAAATAAACACTTAATCTTGAAAATGCAACACCGTCGTAAGCTGCACCTTGCATGCCTTATGTTTGGGGTTATAAAGTATGAGTCGCCGTCTTATCTCTACGAGAAGTTGCAATGGTTGTCGAGCTCCCGATCATGTGGCCTACGCCAGTGCTCGAAGCAGCTAGAGACACAGCGGCACAGTTCTGCCTGCTTTAGAGGCAGTTTCCGCTATGCAGCTTCAAAGTGCTGGAACAACATTCCACCTCCGATAAGGAGCCTGCAAAATTTACATCATTTTAGAAAAAAGCTTAAGAAATTCTTGCTTGATCATCAAAAGGAGCAGGAGGGTCAGATACATGATACGAGTGTTATCTAGTAGAGTGGTACGTACACATAATATTTTTTCTTTATTTATTTTAAATAGAAGGTATTATGTGTACCTACTCGTTAAATTAAATTAAATTTGTTTATTAATATAGAAATATCATTAAATCCTTGTTATGTTAGTATTAAGACACATTTCCCATCTCTACCTCGTTCTCGGTTAGTTAGTAGTTCCTTGTTAAGTCCTTGTTAAGTTCAACATTTTTTTTTAACCCAGACTAATCAAAATTTTAGTTTACTATATTTATTTAATATTTACCGATTAATACTTAAGTGTAGATCATCCGTAACGCCAACAAATGGCTCTACCGGAAGACCAGCGTTGGTTGCTTACTAGCAACCAACTCATGCTGAGGCAGAGACCATTTTGTGGCTTTCGGGCTTACATTTATTTAGATATTTTTATTTATTAGATATTTTTTGTTCACTTTTTGTTTAAAACTAATCACTGTGGGCCTGTTAGTGCAAATAAATTATTTTATTATTCTATTCTTATGATGAATATGACGGTTTAAATTTATTTAGTTTGAGAGTTTATAAAATCGATAATAAAACTACATCAAAAAATAAAATATCTATTCTTGGAAGCTTCAAGTGGTATTATACCATTGAGTGATTACCAGGAATCGGAACTTGAATATACTGACTCATATTGATACTGGTACTCACTAGCACGTCCGTTGAAAACGATAGCTGTCACCTCCAAGTCGCAGAGGATATGCTACCGACCAGATTCAGATTCAGATTCAATAACTTTATTTCTTTAGGCTTACAAAATAAGCACTTAGACAACTTAGACCGACGCTCTAATAAATATTTATTAGGGTTTCGTAATCAAAGGGTAAAAAAGATTAACAAAGTCTCCGCTATTTTATTAGATTTTGGTGGCTGTTATCCTACATAAGTTTTTTTTTGTAAACAATAAAAAATTATAAAATTTAAGAAAAAATTTATCAAAGATATTGACGGATGATATCCCTGATCGTCGGAACAATACTTATATGAAAGTCATTAAATCATTCTTCAAGTTGTCGTAGGTAACGCTAACCTAACTCGAATTTGAGCGGTTTTCATCGCGCTGGTCCTATTACGCGTTTTCTGTTATTTTTATAATCCAATCTAATTAGTAATTACGCTCTTTCTGGTTTATGAGTTTTTTTTCATTCATGACGACCACTGTGGCGCGGTGGGTGAAGGTCCGCCTGCGGCGCAGGAGGTTGCGGGTTCGATTCCCGCCTCGGGACAAATATTTGTACGATCTGCAGATATTTGTTCAGGGGTTCTGGTCGTTTTCTATGTATAATAAAAATATCTATCCATTTAATAATATTGTATTATGTATATCAGTCATCTAGTACCCATAAATAACACAAGCTCTGCATAGCTTGGGGCTAGATGACGCTGTGTGGATTGTGCGGCATTATTTATTATTTTATTATTATTATTCGATTGTTGATTTAAATTTCTTAGATTCCGGAACCTGGTTCTCTTGCGATATGAGTGTACCTAGATATTTTTTTTAAACTTACGTGATCTGAACACATAATTATTAACATAGTTACTATTTTAACGGGTATTTATGGGATGACAGTCATCCCGTGACCGCGACAGTGTGTAAACCTGTTGAAACGTCGGGAAAATTGGTAATTAAACGCGATAAATACCCATTAAAATAGTATATACTAATAATTATCAGTGTAGATTCTTTTGAATAAGTCGTATTAAGTAAATGTTTGGTATGTTTGGTAGGTGACAGATACGGAGAGCAAGTCAGACTGCATTCTGTCCTGGCAGACCTACGGACCGGACCGTTGTCTCTGCGACAAGGACCTGCAGACCGCCTTCAAGAGCTTACGTAACTTATCTGTGAGTTAACGCATCGGGACAAATATTTGTACGATCTGCAGATATTTGTTCAGGGTGTTCTGGTCGTTTTCTATGTATAATAAACAATATCTATATGTGTAACTAGCGGATAACTGTATAATAATAATGTATAATAAACAATATCTATATGTGTAACTGGCGCCCCGGCTTCGCAAGGGTTTTTAACAAAAATTAAATTTTCATGCGGAACCCCAATTTTTTTGAAAATATTCTATAACCTATGTTATTCACGGAAAATTTAGGATTCTAATGGTGAAATTATTTTTCAAATCGGTCCAGTAGTTTCGGAGCCTATTCAATACAAACAATCAAACACAATCTCTGCTTAGCTTGGTGCTAGATGATGCTGTGTGGATAGTCCGGCATTATTTATTGATTTAATTATTAATTGACTGCCGGCGACGGACCTGACGATCTAGCAGCTCGTGTAGTATACGGCCGGCGATACACGTCTTTTTTTGGCTGATGGATAGGCGTATTCGACTATCTGAAGGCTATTTTGTGTATTTACAATTAAATTAAAATAAAATAATTTATTCAAAATGACAAAACGACTAAAAGAATAACAAATAATACTAAATATTATATTTTATGATACTAAATATTACTTTAATACACGTTAATGTTTTGAAACTTACGCGATCTGAACACATAATGATTAGTAATTAACGGGTATTTATCGCGTTTCTTCTTCCTCCTTTCTTCTTCTTCTTTTCTCGACGTTTCAACAGGTTTGCACTCTGTCGTGGTCACGAGATGACTGGAGTATTGGAGCTGCCGCCGCCTTTTATATACTAGCGTTACTCACACGTACACACACTCGGACGACACACTACACTAACAGTGTCCGTGACGCGCTGAGAAGCCGGTCTGCGACGAGTGCACTTAGCTAACACTGGATTCCATGAGGCAGAGAGTCTGAAACCGTCTTCACGATTGAAATTAGGATATTTCTTAATTTCAATCGCTTCCCGAACCATTATCTTGTAATAATGCCTTTCATTACAGATGACTTGCGGTTTGTGTAATTCGCCGAAGTCGGCAATAGCTGAGCACATAGTAGACTCAGGACCCAATCACTGGATTGAATTACACAAACCGCAAGTCATCTGTAATGAAAGGCATTATTACAAGAGAATGGTTCGGGAAGCGATTGAAATTAAGAAATATCCTAATTTCAATCGTGAAGACGGTTTCAGACTCTCTGCCTCATGGAATCCAGTGTTAGCTAAGTGCACTCGTCGCAGACCGGCTTCTAAGCGCGACACGGACACTGTTAGTGTAGTGTGTCGTCCGAGTGTGTGTACGTGTGAGTAACGCTAGTATATAAAAGGCGGCGGCAGCTCCAATACTCCAGTCATCTCGTGACCACGACAGAGTGCAAACCTGTTGAAACGTCGAGAAAAGAAGAAGAAGAAAGGAGGAAGAAGAAACGCGATAAATACCCGTTAATTACTAATCATTATTTAATACACGTGCTTGAACTAGGAAACAACCGGTTTTTCAGGCACACATACATTAAACAAAATTATAAAATGCAATTGACCCAAATGTATTGAATTGAAAAGAAGCTATAGGTTTGTTTAACATGCTCAAATTCCTGGTTGCCCGCGGCTTCGCACGGGTTTTGTGCCGGATAAAATATTATTCGAGTAAAGATCTACATTGTTGCAAAATTTTGCCAGTTTCAGAAGTTTTGGCGCCACAGAGTAGCGCCATATACATATAAAAATTAAAAAAGGTAGGAACAGTTGCTTTGGCATTTAAATAAGTATGGATTTAAAAATATTGGTAGGTATTCCTCCGACACAGTTCGACAGGTTCGTAGTTAACCCACTCATTTGCATATATTTATATGACCCTGACCAATGGTGATTTTTGTTCCAGCACCCATACATAGACCAAATATTAGCTATACACAACCTAGAGAGCGGTGCCTACGTGGTTAGAAGAATACACGAGAACGGGACCCTCAGAGATATATTGTACGGAACGGAGTACGCCAAGAGCTATCTGACCAAATACGGGAACCCTAAAGTTAGGAAACCGTTTACAACGGGCCAACTGTCGCATTATGGATACCAGATATTGCAGGCGATGAAGTTTTTGCAGGACAAAGGAATACCGCATGGTATGTTTTGATTATTACTATTGTTTTTGTACTAAACAATCTTTCGTAGTTTATGAATTAAGTACCTAAGCGTTAGCTACGAACCCTATTGATATTATTCTGATTATTGAATTCTATTTGTGTGTATTTTGTTAATTGTGTTGAAAGAAAGGGCTGTTCTTCTTACAAAAATGGTTCGTTTAACTACGACATGAATCAAACTATATTTATAGCAATTAACAATACATTACCGATATAAGCGGGCCATCGTTTTGACGACCACTGTGGCGCGGTGGGCGAGGGCCCGCCTGCGACGCAGGAGGTTGCGGGTTCGATTCCCGCCTCTGGACAGATATTTGTACGATCTGCAGATATTTGTTCAGGGGTTCTGGTTGTTTTCTATGTATAATAAAAAATATCTATCTATTTAATAATATTGTATTATGTATATCAGTCATCTAGTACCCATAACACAAGCTCTGCTTAGCTTGGGGCTAGATGATGCTGTGTGGATTGTCCAGCATTATTTATTATTTATCTATGAACCATATTTGTTTTGGAAACACAACCGTTTCTTTCAATACGTATAAGGTAGTTAACTCACTTACTTGGTTTAGCTACCTGCAGTTTGTTTGCAATAATTTTCAGTTAGCTCAACCGATAATACTAGTTTTTTATTATTATTGGTTATTTTTTATTATTATTTGTTATACACAGGGAGATCTTAATGGCCGATGAGTGCATTATGTTAGTCCTTGTCAGTGCACTTCAAATACTTGTCCAGTCTATTTTAAAAGAGTTCACTGAGGGCACAGATCACTGACTCCGGCAACCGGTTCCAACTCTTCACGACGCGATACTGCAATATGTGCTTTCTTAGTTTGCTGGTACTGGCCCAAATTTAATTGTAATTTTTCTTTGGTAATTAAGGTTTTCCCCCAGACCGAGATGCGAGGAGGGACCAGGGGGAGGCCTTTGCCCAGCAGTGGGACACACCAGGCTTAATAACTAATAAAGGTTTTACCGGTTTCGACTACAATTCCAAATGTTTACCAGGGCACATCCACCCAGGCAACATAGCGATCGAGAACTCCACCGTCCAACTGCTGGATGTGGAGAACTGCCTCCTGGGGGGTCCCAGCGTGTACCGCCCGCACCTGGCACTGCGCCGGCGCTCTTTCCCTGAGAACGTGGATGCGTACTGCTTCGGACGGACGCTATACGAGATGACCTTCGCTGAACCGCTGGAAGACACTTACTTTGAGTATCCGCAAGGATTGCATGAGGGACTTGGTGAGTGGTATTCGCGCCGAGGGTTTTGAACTTTTATCATTTAGGTAGGTACGTATGTTGACGACCTCTTGGCGCGGTGGGCCAGGGTCAGCTTACGAAGCAGGAGATTGCGGGTTGATTCCCGCCTCGGGACTAATATTTGTACGATCTGCAGATTGAATATTTATTGCATATCATCATCATCATAAGCCTATAGTCCACTGCTGAACCTCTATGCGTACCCTAATGAGCGCAATAGATGGCATTATTTATCATTTGGGGGGTTTTTGAAGTTATTGTTATTGCACACAAAATAATAAAAAAAGAAAAGAAAAATTACAAGAAAAGTGATAATTTGCGGTGTTATTGCTGAAGAGCGATCTACTATAAGTGTACCTTATATGTAAGTGAGCTAGGCGCACGCATCACATTACGCCCGACTCCGGAAGGCAGATCACAACATTAATTTTTAATTTCGTTAATCGATGAATGTGTTAAGAACCTATTTTCTTGTTTTGCTGTTATTGAATTGCTCACTCGGTTTGCTGTTATTCCTTTAGATATATATATACAAACTCTTCTAATTTTTTGAAAGTCTCAAAAAAAAATCGTCGTAAGCTCTAACATACACTCTAACAAATTGCTTAATTATTTAGCCTGGTGTATCCCACTGCTGGGCAAAAGCGTTTCCTGTTTGACTACTATTTATATTTATTTCTTCCAGAATCAGTCTTCCGTCTATGCCTCTCAAGCGCATCAAAGCTCGGCACGACAACACTAGTCGACCTGCTCATGCATCCCTTCTTCTCTGTCGCACCTAGGAACGGTCTCATGAGTGCGAGCGAGACGAGGTGCTCGCTCAAGTTCCCTCTCGCGCTGAAGGGCGAATTGAACCGCGCGGTGGACTGTATTGAGGCGAGACTTAAGGCTGATCAGAAGATGGTATGTGGAGAATGAATAATGTTTTAGTAAGGAGTAAGCGCCCTTATTCATAAACAGTTAGCTTAAAACGGTTGCTAAGCAGTGTCACTCTGACTTATAGAAATAGAAGAAAACAAACGACTCTTAGATATTGCGTAAAGAAAGGAGAGATTTATGGATAATTTTTAATGCTAGAAAGGCCGCGCCAACCCCTCTAGCGGGTAGTTGTGGCTAAAATCTTCTCAAGTACGTATTATTTTTCCAACTCTCTAAATTTAAACTTGAGACGCTTTGACTTAAAATCGCTCTTGCGAGTTCAACCCTTTTCAGCTAAGTATACAAGATAGTGTATAATATATTTCAGGAGCGTATGGCGAGACGAGAAGTCAGGATACAGGAAATATTGGGCTCCGAAGAAGAAATGAAAAAGCAGAGGCGAAGAGCGGTAAGCAAATAACAATCACCAGTTTTCTCTGCGAAGGAACATATCGCCGTGCCGGCTTAGAATTTGCAACACCCCAAGTCAAGGTGGTGTATACTAGTACCATCGGATAAAAGTATTAAGTAAATAATGCCGGATAATCCACACATAACCTAGCACCAAGCTAAGCACAGCTTGTGTTATGGGTACTAAATGACTGATATACATAATACAATATATAACATAGATATTTTATCATACATAGAAAACAACCAGAACACCCTAAACAAATATATGCAGATCATACAAATATTTGTCTCGAGGCAGGAATCGAGCCCGCAACGTCCTGCGTCGCAGGCGAACCGCCGCCCACCGCACCACAGAGGTCGTCGTCGAAAAAATACTGTAATTCTATTAAGTTCTGTTTTCTACAAATCTTTCTTCATAATTAAACAGTGTGTTATATATACAGTGTGTATTAAACAATTTAACACGTGTGCGAATCAACAGGCATGAATCGACAGGTTCTACTGTAGAGATGATAAGATTTTGTTTGATCTGTTTTTGCAGAAGAAACGTGATAGCGTGTGGAAATCATCGTCATCATTAGCGGAGACGGTCCGGTCTCAGAGCGTCAGTACTGCTTCGTCGCCGACGCCGCCCGCGATGCGTAAGTATTCCGAAGATCTAGTGCTGTTTGAGGGTTGCTCGTATCATTTCATAAATTGTGTACCTATATTGTTAAAATGTCTAATTATTTGTGTGATTATATATTACTAGCGGTCCGTCACGGCTTCGTATGGGTATTTAACAAAAAAAAAACATGTGGAAACTATCTTTTTTGAAAATATTCTAAAGCCTATGTTCATCAGCGAAAATTTAGGATTCTAATGGTGAAATAATTTTTCATATCGGTCCAGTAGTTTCAGAGCCTATTCAATTTGAACAAACACTCAAATCTTTCCTCTTAATAATATTAGTATAGATGTCGGAAAGCCAGTTCGTATTTTCTTAGATTTTTGGTATAACATTATTATTGCTTGTTATGTGTTTTGTACCTAATAAAATTAATTAAGTAGGTAGGTAGCAAAGGCACCAGTACCTAAGGTTTTTCCGTTCTACAATGAGCGACTATTAAATATGATGTACCTACAATGTATCTATACTTATATTATAAAGAGGAAATATTTGATTGTTTGTTTGAATTAAATAGGCTCCGAAACAACTGGTTCGATTTGAATTTTTTTTTTACCATTAGAATCCTCAATTTTCCGTGATAAACATAGGCTATAGAATATTTTCCAAAAACTAGGGTTCCGCATGAGAATTTGTTTTTTTGTTAAATACGAAGCCGGGTCGGACCGCTAGTAGTAAATAAATAAATAAATACATTTGCCTTTCTCTCCCACAGCTGCGGAACCCAGTGCACTAGCCACCTCTCCAACAACCAGCGGCTGCGCCAACGGCGACGGCCGCTCAGCGCTGCTCGGTGCGATATGCGCTTTCGACAAATCCAAGCTCTCACGAGTCTCCCGGTGAAAAACAATCTTCAGTGCATTAGGATAACGTTTCAAATACGATGCCAGACACCTCATTGCTGAAATTGGTCTTTGGGGTCGTCCATTAATGACGTGATGGTATTTAGAAAGTTTTTAAACACCCCGGGGGTACGTGTGGTGTCCCGAGGGTCTCAGTCAACCCCCGACTTCCCAAAATCATTTTTTTTTGTAGTTACAACAACGTATCAAAAGAATTCAGAATATTGGCTCTAAATTGTATACCTAATCTAACATCATTCTATAAGTTAGAACTCGCGCGTTCGATTGAAAATATCATCAACGGATGGGTTTCGTAATTTTTCCGGAGATTCCGAAGGAGAAACCCTTTCCTATAGAGCATCCGGCAATTAATCGACGACCCCTCTCACACGATTAAATATAAAAGGTCTAAAGAATGCCAGTATTAAAGCTGCTTCAATGGTTAAATTCCTTGTAAGATATTTCATGCATTTTTGTGCATGAAGGATTCATTAATGTTTTGTTGAAAATCTTAAATTTAGATTTTTCAACAGAAAGCGTTTATTATTTGTAAATGTTATAGTTAAAAATATTAGAGATTATTGATTGTTGACTGGTGCATCCAGTGCTGATAGATCTCTGAATTTGATTAACAAGTGCTAACGACCTAAATATAAACACTGGAGTATGTACTATAGTCGTATAGGAGTGTTTTTAAAACTACGTGATCTGAGCTCATTATTATAAATATTTAAGGGTGTTTATCGCGTTGATTTACCTATTTCCCGACATTTCAACAGGGTCACAGACGATAAGTGATATATAAATATACTACTTCCACTTGTGGACAAAAAAAATTTAGAAAAATTTAGTGAAGAGAAAATCAACGTTTTATTTATTTAATTACGTTATTTATTGCATTAAATTTGACTTGTCTAAGTGATTATTTTGTAAGCAAAGAAATAAAGTTACTGAAATCTGAAGACTATTTACACCGTCGTGGAAAAATAGATAAATCAAAGCGAAAAATACGCGTAAATATAACAATGTATAGGAGTGTGTTAGTTTTATAATACTTCTTAGTATTCTTAAACTTTACTTCTTTGTTATGGCAGTGTTCTTCGAATGATAAACGTATTTAATAGAAGTCTTTGATGTACATTTTCATAAACTACATCAATGCTAACTGTTGCTGCATGGGATTGACACATCTTTGCCGCGAAACTAAGCGAATTCAGTATTGCACCGAAATGGCGTACCAAGCGCAGAGATTTACCTAGCTGGTGTCTCATTCGCGCGGGAAAGAGTTAGGATCATAGACAATCGACGACTATGCGTAAGAGCTTGTCCTACAATGGACAAGTCATGGCGAAACTTCAACAGCTGCTATGATTTCGCGGCGGAGATTGTACTAACAGCCTTATTTTACGATTATCTTTCAAAGAACACCACCCGTAATAGGTACTTTGTGTTATAAAAAACCAATGCAATTCTAATAAATTGAGCGAACAAAATATTTTACGTATTTGTGCTAATTTACTTTTATAAGAGATCTAAATTATATTTATTTAAGTTTGAAAGTGATAAAACTGGTCAGGCATTAAGTATTGAAAAAGAAATATATATTTTAATTTATAATCAGCTTTAATTATGGAGGATATAATACAAACATAGGTTTAATATTTAATATATTTGTTAGTGTAAGTTGAGAAAATATAATGATATATTTGAACATAACATGTTTCTTTCTTGAAATAAAATGCTATGTATGAAAGTTACATTTCAGACATAATATTTAGAAACTTACAACTAAACACAAATTTTCAACATAAACAATCACTGTATTATTTCGACCGTGTCTAATGTAATAAAACATGGTATACACTACACTACACATTTATCATTAAACATCAATTATTAAGAATAAATCTCCCTTATTGTGAATAATTTTCTAAACCTACATTGGATACTCGCACAATATGAACCCTATAGTTTGAATAAATTGTATTTAGTACGAGAACTCTTAACATTAAGCATATTTTTACCTAAACAACAAAATTCTTTACAGTTACCTCAACATATTCCTAAATAATATGTTTTATTCAGATATTTTCCTAGAATAACGAAATAAAATAGCTTACTTTTAAATCAAATGGTATTATCACAAGGCTGTACTCACCATCTTGCAAGACAGTTAACATTAAAAAACAAAGAAATCACCTAAATTTAAAATCAGTTATAGAATTATAAACCTGAGACACCAATATCGTATAGTTTCAGCGACTACTAAACAAAATGGCGTGTCGCATGCAGGTATGAAGCAAAAATTGTCAATACCAGAAATCTGTGTACGATAAGCACTTTTAAAAAGAACTATAACTATCTTGGAGACCATTAGGTGACCACACATGAGTTACTATCGAGTACTTCTGCTGCTAAGGTGGAACGTAACGAGAAATATGTCATTTTTATTTTCTGCTTTTAAGTAAGCATCATAAATCTAGAGATGTTTGTAAGAGCATCAATTGCAAATTAAACACAATGTCGTTAACTGATATAATCAATCGAAGTTTGTTGCAGGGCTTACTAACAAATAGTTTATAATGTGCATAAGGCTACTAATTTGCGAGGAAAGCACATAGAAAATATGAAAAAACAGAAAAGTATTAAATTTCTCATTCCACACTTATAGCCTTCTGTTACTTGAGCTACCTATCGAGCGATAGTACCCAATATGCGGTCAGCTTTATTAACTCTTAGACATCGATAATACAATTTTCTTAAACTAGTACACATAGATAAGCAAGTTATCTTTAACTCAATAGTGACTCGACAAATATGTCATTGGATGCTTAAATAATTGCTCTAAAGATAGTTTTTAGGCGTGTCATTTAGTCTAACTCAATGATGTCGTCTATATCATCGATATCGAAGTCCTTCAGCGTCATAACTGAAACAAAAAAACCAACATGTATAAAAGGTAATATTGATCACAAGACAACCGTTTATCAAGGCGTATGGTCGCGTCATACCGACGATGTGTTTATTGCTTATAGCCGTATAACCAAACGATAACAAAGATTGATGTTTCAAGTTGTAATGAAAAAAGGAGTATCTAACATGGAAGAGACCTATCCTAGAATTCGTATGGAAGCTTCAAATGATATGGCAGGATCAGTCTGGCCTTGTTTTCTGCAGACGTATCTGCAGTAAGCCGCTTTCGTATAAAAACTTTATAGTTAGGGCGAAACAAGTTCCTAGATTTTTCTCAAGTCGCGATTACTTGACAGTTATCTTTTCGTAAAGTTGATAGCTTGGTTATGTGGATGCTGGTTGCAGATCAATATAAAGCTAGTCGTAGTGGTTTTATTCTGTTTAAAGCGAATAAGCACTCACTCTTAGACTTCTTCTGAAGCGCTCCCGTGGATGTGGAAGTCGCAGGTCGCTTGTCCGCTTGCTTCTTAACGCTTGTCAATGGCAGGATGCTGTAAGTATAATCAACGTATAAACACTTTGTGTTTGATTAGAATCAATACGGCATTTTATTAACATATTTTTAAGCACCCAATTAGATACTATAGTGTAAACAAACCAGACAACATTTTTGTTCAAAGCTGAAATAAAAATGCAATTTTAGCAAGAATTTGTATACTAAAACTAATTCCTTTTCGACTACTATTTCATTATGTTAAATGAAAACTTTGAATTGAATTTTCAAACTTTTTGTATGTATATTACTGTATTATGTATGAACTAAAACTAAAATTTTCATTTATCATGATTAGTCTTCGCTGGCCGCGCCCCGTGGCGGCGCCGTTATCTCCTTATCCTATCCTTTATGTTCGAATAAAGTAAGTTACAAATAACGTAAATGAATAAGATTTACATACCTGCTCTTAGATTCCACTTTTAATGTCTTCGATCTCCCATCCAGTATAATACTCTTCGAAGTTCCGACCAGTTTGAATGGAGTTGACTTAGATGAACTTGGAGTATTCTTAGACGAACTCGGCAAAGACAAACTTAGCTTAGTTGAACTCGACTTAGAGGAATTTGCAGAGCTCGTACTCGTGCTTGGCTTCTTACTCTGTTTAGAATCGTCTAGTTTGATAGTCGTTTTAGAAGCGTCATTAGATCGCGAATTACTGGGCTTGGCTGTGTTTATTGGCTTTTTATTGCCCAGCTTCGTGTAACCAGGCGCAAAGAAAACATTTGTGAGATCAACTGTGTTTTTATCCTTTTTCGGATCCGATCGAGGAGATTCAGTCTTCAGGGTGCCGTGTTTTAACTTATACGAGCCAACGTTCGTCGATTTCGGGGACGGGTCTACCTTCTTCTTTTCTGGTTTGGCAGGCTTGTCCGGTGCTTGTATGTGGACGACGTCTTTGAGGATGGCAAGCGGGTCTTCGGGGCTTGAGGAACGAGACCGGCCGCTGCTGCTGCTGCTCGATGTCCAAGTTCGACGGGATTTCCTCTTTGCCGGTCTTTCAGCGGGTTTGGGAGGCGGGGTCGGAACCTTCGGCGGTTCGGGAGGCTTCGGAGCTGCTTTAGGTGGCGGCCGCGGCGTTGGCTTCGGCGCGATCTTGGGCGCGGGTTGCGGCGTAGGTTTCGGCGCGAGCTGTGGCGTAGGTTTTGGCGCGATCTGCGGCGTAGCTTTCGGCGCGAGATGCGGCGTTGGTTTTGGCGCAGGCTGCGGGGTAGCTTTCGGCGCAAGCTTCGGTAACCCTTTAGGAGCAACGGGCGCCCGGCTCCTCGTCATCAATTATAGTCGTCGTCAGATCCGTAGTCATATGGTTCAGAGCTTCCCTCTTCCTCTCCATTATCTCAACGAGACCCTTTTGAGTGATGCGGAGTAGGTCGCCCGGCTTGACCGTCGCCGGTTGTTGTTGCATCGGCGCGCGGACGTTGGTCTGCGTCGGAGCGGTCGGCGTGGGCTGGTGGCTCGAGAACACCATCGCTTTCCCGTTCGCAAACATAGGCATGCCCGCGAGTCCGACGGGACGGCCGCTCGCGTCGACCAGGGACATGGGGACGGGTGCGGGCTGTAACGTGACCGGTCGAGAATCGGGACCGACCATGGAAACCGGCACGGGCTGCGAGCCGGGGCCCGCCTGCACACTGGAGTCAGTGA
>OZ007538.1:1128192-1221261 GCA_963931895.1 Eupithecia pulchellata | reverse complement strand
AAACTCAAAATCATGGTAAATATCATGATAAATGACTTTAGGTACTTTGCAACATACCTGAACAGCGATATCATAGACGGGTCCGCTAGTAATCGGCTTCCCTTCACTCTGAGCTTCCTGCAACGTTTTCAGCGTACTATACTGCGCCGCCAGCCGAGCGGCCGCTTTGTCCATCATAGGGTTATTCTTGGCATACGCGCACGCGACTATCTTTATAAAGTGAGCGTTGGTAAGCAAAGACGGTAAAAGTTCGATGACCTCATCGTCGCGATTTTCTGTACTTTGGCTTGGAGTAGGCGCGGGGGCATTGACCTCAATTTCAACTTCATCATCGCTGAGTAAGATACTTGAGAGAATATCATCGAGAGGTTTCTCTTTCGCGGCCGGTTTTGCTTCTGAACTATCGTTCTAGTAAATCTCTTGCGCTGGGGTTTCTTTTTGTATAGGTATGGGTTCTATTTGTATCGGTTCGACGTCGGAATCAGTGTCAGTGCGCCAGTCGTCGACCGCGACGGTCTCGGCCTGCCACTCGTCGGCGTCATCGTCAACATCAATGATATCTTGCTGCGAGTCGAACTGTTTCTCTGCTGCTATGGCCGCTTTTCTCCGCCGCCTACCGTCCGTTTCTGGCTCCGGTTCCGGAGCTGGGATTGGAGTTGGTGGTTTTGGTGTTTCGGGCAAGAGCTGCTTCTTTTTCCTGCCCCGTTTGAGTTTGAGTACTGGAACCAGCGGTGGTGGCGGCGGTGGCGGTGGTGTCGGCGGTGCTTCGATATCGGTGAGCGGCGGCACGGGAGTATCCGGGTTCAGAACTACGTTAGCTATGCTGGTCGATAGCTCGTCATAACCAGGGCCCAGCGCCATGGGGTTGTCCGGTCGCGACCATACGTTTAACTTTGGAGGCCAGCATCGCTACTTCGTTGGGTCCACATTTGTCTTTGATGAACTTGTGTTTGATGAGAAGGGTGGATATTTTCTGGACCATCTGTTGTTGGTACCTTTCCTCCTCCTCCGCGTTGCTGGGGCCGGGCTGCGGGCCGGAGGCGATGGGAATGCGACATTGGACGACCTTCTTGTACTTCCTCCCTCTTTGTTTGACCCCGGGTTCTTCCTTGGGTTGAATGAGATGGTAGCCGGGTTCGAGCTTCGGTTTGATTGGTACGAGCGGCGGCGGGTTGGTTTGAGCCGCTTCTTGTAGCTTCTGTTGTCTAAGATGATCCATCTCTAGCCGCTTCATGGCTACGCGAGCAGCTTGCTTCACGTGGAGTTCGTTTTGTTTTTCTGCAACGAGAAAAGTTTACTGTTAAGACAGAACAACCGTAAACGATTCTCCTACAGATTAGTAGCATATACGTAAGCATACATGTAGGGGCAGGTGCCCTTGTATGTATTTGTAGCAACAAATACATACGTTTGTCTCGTGCTTCAATGTTGTTATGATTTATTCATAACATTCTTTCTATAATTTAACTTTCTGATAGAATTTACGATGACTTATAATAATATAAAATAGTTCAGAAACTATTTTATATTATTATAATTTACTTTATGACATGTAAGGAGCGTTATCAATAAATAATCCGAATCTATAGACTGTTGGTGGTACACAGTGGTAGATGTATGTACAGTGCGCGTCAGAATTAAGTACCCCCCTTGTCTACCTAATACTTTCGACTACTTCTAATTCCCTTGTAACTTGTCACAAATTTTTACATGCAAAAATTTATCAGGCCGCCGCTCAGGATCGAACTGCCCTTCCATAATACTCAAAGTCTGAAATTCCCAACAATAACAACTATTGGGTCCCACATACATTGAGATACTTATATGTGACGCGCACTGTACACACTGTTGGTGCTACACAGTGGTAGATTAGTGTACATACGTTTGTTCTCGTGCTTCAATGTTGTTATCAACTTTCTTTCTTTCTTTACACTGTTGTTGCTACAGTGGTAGATGCATGTACATACGTTTGTCCTCGTGCTCGAGCTGGAACTGCGTCCAGGCGGCGGCGCGCTCGTGCTCGGGCAGGCCCTGTTCGTGCTCGCCGCGCAGCAGCGAGTCGTGCTCGTGCACGGCGTGCACGGCCGCGTCGCGCGCCACGCGCAGCAGTGCCACGTCGCACACGCCCACCGCCACGCCCCCAGCCACAGACATGCCCATCTCGTCCACGCTATAACACATCAACATTCATTAATTACAATATAATCGATATTAACATCTTCAGCCTATATCAGTCCACTGCTGGACATAAGCCTCCCGATATTAATTATTAATAACAATACAATACATAAATGATTTACACCAGAAAAATAACAACAAAAGACATTACATAAGACAAGTATAATGGGCAGCCTTATCGCTTAGAAGCGATCTCTTCCAGACCAAACTTGGATAGAAATAATTATTTGTATTTAATTAAGGCAGGAGATGTACCAATACCAAATATTCTTAAAATAATATTAAAGACCCCTTTATTCTCAACAACCTTATAAAACATTGATCATTATCACTATTTATAATAAATAAATAATGCTGGAAAATTCACAGTGTGGATTGTCCAGCAGCGTGGATTCCACACAGCACACAGAATGTTTTTTTTTTTTTTAATTTTCTATAGCCTATGTTCATCACGCAAAATTCAATCAATCACAAAATTTATGATTCTAATAGTGAAATAATTTTTCATATCGGTCTTGTAGTTCCGGAGCCTATTCAGTTCAAACAATCAAATGTTTTCTCTTTATAATATAGCGTTTTATTAACAAACAAAATTACATTTATCTAACTAAATAACAGCTAGTATTTACGATTAAATTAATCGAGCTAACTGCAGACTGAGAGCTAATTGCGAACAAACTACTGGTAGCTCAACTGATCCACATCAATACCATTTGGAAGTGTATCCAAAATGCTGGCTGCATTGCCACGTTGTATGGCAATGCTGATGCGCTGCGCCAGATATTGACCAGCTCTCGGGGTTACACGTCGCTTCGACCAGACGCTCTGATAATTTTTGAAAACCCGGAGAGTCATGCAATAGATAAATATCCTAACCTGTATAGCTCTGTGAGCTCTGCGAGGTTGTAGTGGCGGTCTATCTGCTGCTCGTCCACGACGCGGCACGCCACCGCCTGCTTCGTTACCGAGCGCTCGTAGATCTTCTGCTCCATCGTACCCTGCACCAAACGTTATAACTGTTCATGTCAGATATGTTTTGCTGATGTTTCATATGATCTTATACTATATGAATAACAACTGTTCATGTCAGCTTTATTCATGTTTGCAGATGTTTTATGTGATGCCTTGTACTGTCTGAATGATAGATGAAAATATTTCATATTTCTAGGGTAAAAACGGTAATCCGTGTAATTTTGATGAGTGCCTAGTGGTTGAAGGGGTTTATGCGAACATAGAGGGAGCGCAATTTATGAAGTTGATGGTCAATTAAGCGGGTTTCTCAGCTACATAAACAAAGAATAGAATTGTTTCAGGCGACAACATCAAGAAACATTATGAGGGAATCTGTAGTCGAGTTTACGGTACAAAAGCTATATTGTACAAAACTACGACTAATGATGTTATTGAGTGCGGTTTGTATGTCTGCTGATGCATGGACCTCGTAGGCGCCCGGTCCGCGCTCGCGGCACGACACACCTACTTAGGTCAAACTGCTGATGATGCTAATATTATACCTGTGCACGACGTAGATAATAAGATAGTGTAGGGTAGTTATTAAGTTAGAATAGAGAATATTGTACATACTAGATTTAAGGAATGCTTGTAGAAAAGTAAAAAAATGATGCTCGACACAGCGTAGAGCGGCGCCTGGATCAGAATTGTAATATAGATAGGCGATTTTGTGAGAAAAAGTCAGTAGTTCGCGATCAGTCTGAGGCCGTCTAGAAGCTAATTCCCAGCGCAGTGCAGTGACTCAGTCTTCAGTAGGAAAACCCGCGCCGCCCCTAACCTCGCTTCTTCAAGTGCCAGTGTAACAAGTGAAACCACCTCTTTAATTTTTCCTGCCCGCAAGTTTCCCAATCCTTACAACAATACCTACGTGATCGATTGTATCGAACAGAATCCTTACCAAAGCGACCAGTCTGTAGATATAGCAGTCCTTCTTCTGTCCGAAGCGGTAGACTCTGAAGATGCTCTGTATGTCGTGCGCGGGGTTCCACGATGTGTCGAGGATTATGACGCGGTTGGCTGCCGTCATGTTGAGTCCGAGGCAGCCGGCTCGAGTCGATATCAGGAATAGTCTGGGAAGAATAAAATGACAAGTTAATAATTTTTTTTAGATAACTGTATGAAATTTGACTTGTCTAAGAGTGCTTATTTTGTAATCTTAAACAAATAAAGTTATTGAATCTAAAAATCTGAAAATTTGAAGTTTTAGACAAAACACGTTTGCAAATTAAGAATTTGGTTTGATTTGAAATTGGTAATAGTTTAACCCTTTATTTGAATGCTTTTGTGTCGTGCGGCAGTTTGAAAGTACTAGATAATAGTTTAACCCTATAATTGAAAGCCTTGTAGATATTTTTTTACTATACATGGAAAACGACCAGCAAATATCTGCAGATCGTACATATATTTGTCCCGAGGCGTGAATCGGACCCGCAACCTCCTGGTCGCAGGCGGACCTTCGACCACCGTGCCTCAGAGATCGACTTTTTTATTCCTAGTAGGTAGTAAGTTTATTATGCATTTCTGTTTAAGTGTAAGTGTAGTAATCAATAGAATTAAAACAAGTTTATGTCATGGTGCACTTTCGACATACTCACTTGGTGTTGTGATTGTTCTCCGCGTTGAACTCGCGGCACCACTTCTGTCGCACCTCGGCGGGCACGGACCCGTCCAGCCGGTAGTACTCCTGGCCCAGGCTCCACTGCTTTATCTTCTTCAGGAAGTACTCCAGCGCGTCCAGGCAGAAAAGCGATGTTGAGAATATAAGACTGCGACAAGAGACGGTTGTGTAAATAGAATTCAGGGAACAAGACGCCTTAGGATTTTAGCCTGGGACAGACACGGTTGTGTAAATAGAAATACAATTGAGGCGACAAGAAATCCCTAAATTGGGAACTGCACTTAATAATAATAATAATGCTGGACAATTCACACAGCATTATCTAGCCCCAAGCTAAGCAGAGCTTATGTTATGGGTGCTAGATAACTGATATACATAATAAATAATATACGAGTACATAAATAGATATTTTTATTACACATAGAAAACGACCAGAACACCCTAAACAAATAATTGCAGATCGTACAAATATTTGTCCCGAGGCGAGAATCGAACACGCAACCTCCTGCGTCGCAGGCGGACCTTCGCCCACCGCGCCACAGAGGTCGTCAAAGGCAATAAACTCACACTTTATCTCCCAAAGCGACGCACTCGTGCAGTATCCGGAACACCGCCACGAACTTGTTGGAGCTGTCGAGAGAGTCAAGCATGTCCCCCTCGCCGAGGTAGCGCAGCCACCACAGCTCCGTCTCCGCCGGCTTTATGTCCGCCTCCTGGTCCGCTATGGCTAGGTCATCCTCCAGCTTTTCCGCTTAAATAAAACAGCATTATATTTAATTAGCGGTCCGCACCGGCTTCGCCATCATCATCATCATCATCATCAGCCTATGTTAGTCCACTGCTGGACATAGGCCTCTCCTAATGAGCGCCATAGAGCCCTGTCTTCAGCTTGTCGCATCCAGCATCTGCCAGCAGTCTTCAGCAGATGAGAAACATTAATTTCAAAATTAGACATTTTTAAAGAACCTTGACGATGATGTTATGTTATGATCATGACTAAGTAGGTCCTAACATCCGGTATTCCTGTGTACTTGATACCGGTATTCCAGTGAACTGGGTTCCGGTATTCCTATGTCAAGTACAACGGAATATTGGAGCCAAGTTCCGGTTACCTCGGTTTAGGTGTTTGACATTGTATAGGTTCCATTTCATCCCATTCTCTAAATCTTGAGTCTACTGGATTGCAACGCTTTAATGAATGCAAAATTATGTTAAAAACACTTCAAAGTCAAAATCAAAGTGCTTTAATTCTTTTAGACCTTACAGAACACTTGGACATACCAAACAAACAGACTAAAAAACAATCAACAAAAAAGATTTTACCTTTAATTTTATCCTTCTTATCCCTCGCCTTCAAATGAAAGTTGTGCAGCACCTGAGGATGCGACCAGATCTTCTGCAGAATATGGAAATCCTTCAAAATATGCTTCTGTTTCTGCGTTTTCGCGTAATAATCTATATAGTGATTGTACAACTCCCATTGACATTTGGTAAGTGGTATGAACACGGTGTATTCATGTTTCTTTGGTAGGTAGGGGTAGAGGACGGAGGCCTCTTGCCTTTGGAGGCAGCCTTCTAAGACTTTGTGGAGGATATGAGTCCGGGCTTTCATTAGTTTGATGTCTTCTTCCCGCGAGTCTCGGTGCTGGCCGTTCATTATTGGGTTCTCAAATCTGTAATTATCAGGGAATTGTAATCTTTGTCATCTATTTCAATACATAAAAATGAAAAGAATAAATCAATTTATAATAATTCAATAACAATACATATCAAAGAACGCGCATTAAGCTATTGAGGCTCAGATAATCGGATTTTTTTTCAAAGAAGACACGTTTTCTTATTATTTGAGTAGATAGGTATTTTCAAAAATGCTCATATTACAAATAAAATCATTTAGGTATTACGTTTGTATGCGAAATTTATCCGTCGCCAGAGCCTTAAAAGCTATTTGTGTCAAAAGTCGTTAGTTTTATTTTTGTGTATCATTGTTAAATAAATAATTTTTTTTTTTTTTATAAAATGTAAATACATTTTTTGAATTCATTGAAAAAGTTGTGGATGTGACGTCTCCAAAAAAAGTGGTTCAGTATGTTTTAACAAGTCACAAATAATTACGATAAAAACTTACCGATTAGAATACTCAGAGTAGGTTCCCAACAGATTAGGCTTGATAAAGTTCACCATACAGAAATACTCTCTCAAATTATTCTGCATCGGCGTCCCCGTCAACACTATCCGTCTCTTCGTCACCACTCGACTCATCGCTACAGCGAGGACAGAGCAGTCATTCTTCAGCAGATGTCCTTCATCACATATAATGATATCCGGGCCAGGGTCCAGCAACGCTGTGCGGATTTTGTTGATGATCGTCGGCCGGATCTCGTCTATCTCCGGGTCGAGGGTGGTCAGACTTCGGAACAGTTCGTATCCGATTATGAAGATTCCGCCGCCGTTGTACCAGTCTTCTAGTTGGTACGCCCGCTCGTAGGTTTTGCGGAGTTTTGATAGCTCGAACACCTTTAGAAAACAGAATCTTAGATTAATCGAAAAGCCATATAATCGGTGTACTAAATCAAGAAGAGGTGCTATGTTTCATGTTTATTAATAAGCTTTACGTACGAGCAATGGTTTGTTACCTGCAATTTCCTTCTTATTTTTCGAGGCTTGAAAAAGGACATGAAAAGCTTTGAGTTAGGGTTTAAAGTAACACAGGTAATATTGTGTAAAATAATTGGTTTGTTTAGCTGCCGTATCAATAAGTCAGATTACCATCACGTCATGTATTCAAGATTCGATTAGTTGTTTTTACATATCTTTCAGACCCAGTAGGATGATGATCTGCGACTGCACGCAAATACAGGATACGACTAGCTGAAGGGATATCACCATGGTGTTAAAGGAGGTTTATGTCCAGCATTTACGAGTATGTATAGCAGGCGTCAATCTATGATTATTGTGTTATGGCCGACGAGCGAAGGGTCGTCCTATGCACTCTCCATCAAATTCATTTCCTATGCACCCTAACTCATCATGGTATAGCATAGCTCGTTATTTTGTTGTAAACGAGCTTCAAACGACTTTAATGTACACAAAAATTACAAGCAACTCTTGTTCTAGTTTTAGGTGTTTGTAGTTTGGTCTAAAAGCACCTTTACAAAGCCACGTTTAGTACCATACCTTGATCTCATCGGTAACGGGCCCTATCCACTTGTGTATCTCGTCGACCCAGTTGAGCACCGTCGACAGAGGGCAGCACACTAGCACGCGTTGCATGTTTGCTCGAGGGTGGGTTAAAACCTGTAAGTAA
Organism: Eupithecia pulchellata; assembly: GCA_963931895.1. Lineage (NCBI taxonomy): Eukaryota > Metazoa > Arthropoda > Insecta > Lepidoptera > Geometridae > Eupithecia > Eupithecia pulchellata. Next base: position 1,213,147 of record OZ007538.1, on the reverse strand, counting down.
CAAAATATTATGTCGCCTTTTCTACTGTCATGTTGATTTTGGATTTTTTATTTTTGTAAATGGTTTCAGATAAAAATGCTCATAGAATAGTATAACTTTCACAGTGGACGGCAACGGACATTGCCTTCAGCCACCAGGTTCAAAAAAGATCCTCCAAGTGCAAGTGTAACTCGTGAACCTAGGGTTTCGAACTGTTGTAGATTAGTCGTTTGTATACAAATACCAATATTAGTTACTTCGGAGATTAGGGAGTAGGTTACTAGTTTCCGGTAGGTACCTACCGGTACATTTTCAACTCATTAAATGTTTTTCAAACAGTATAACACTTGGACAATTATCAATATCCAAATAAAACCTTAGATTTGAAATCTTACTCAATGAAAGGAAACCGATCTCGAAACCATAAAAATGGTTTGATAAAATATGTAGGTACTACCTAAGATACCTAGAAAAGACGGTAGTCAAGAAAAGACAAGTTTTGAAAATGCCTGCATACCGTGTGTAAGAGAGCCAGCACTATATTTTACATACCGTGTGTAAGAGAGCCAGCACTATATGTACCATCCGTGGGTAACAGAGACAGCACTATATGCAACATACCGTGTGTAAGAGAGCCAGCACTTGCAGCGTCTTGCCGAGCCCCATGCAGTGCGCCAGGATGCAGCCGCCGCCGGGCTGCCCCTGGGAGATGCGGTGCAGGCTCTCGAAGCACGCGTCCCACATGAACTTTACACCTTCGTACTGTGGATATAAGATATAATTTAGATAAGCATATTAGGGTGGGGCTCAAGATAGTTTTTTTTTTTTGCCTCTCGAAAGCAATTGCATTGCTTTCGAGAGCCATATTAGGCTGGGGCCGAAAGATAGTTATTTATTGTGAGTCGCCTAAAATACGTACCTTCAACATATTTACAACTCATTGTATGGCACTTATACAGGATGGAGGTTGCGGGTTCAAATTTGTACGATCTGCAGATATATGTTCAGGGTGTTCTGGTCGTTTTCTAATTATAATAAGTAATATCTATCTATGTAGTCGTATATTACTATGTATATCAGTTATCTAGTACCAATAACACAAGCTCTGCTTAGCTTCGGGCTAGATGCTGTGTGAATTGTCAAGCATTATTTATATATTTAGAACTTGGCTGCTTTTGGCCATAACTTAAACCGTGGACACAAGTTAATTGGCAAATAAATTTTGTATTGGATTTTTGTATTTAAATCCAAACAATGCAGCGAACGAACCTGATGCGCCTTCATGACCTTGGTGAAGAAAGGATGAACAGAAACCACCGGCCGCTGCTCCTCAAAGTCGTACTCCAAGCACACCTCGTCGTTTATCACCAGCACGTTCACGCCTTCCTCACAGCCGAGGACTTCTCTCTGGAAATATCATTAGGCTATAGAAGGTGTGATGGGCAGTGGTCTCGTCGTAAGAATATACCCTCCAAACTAAATAACTATTGTTATTGTTATTTACTATTATTACTGTTATACTTATTGTTATTGTTAACTATTGTGAGTCTATTCTAGGGGATCCTACTAGAAGAAGGGCTGCTTAGAAGGATTTGTCAATTAATTCAATTTGCGCAAAACTTAATTCAATTAACGAAATTTATATTATTGTAAAAAATTTATTGAAAAATAAAATTACAATTAAATAGACAAATTAGAACTACTATTTATTTACAAATTAAAACAGTTGAGCTAACTGCAGAATGTTGCAAACAAACAACAGGTAGCTCAACTGATCCACATCAATACAAGTCAGAAGCGTTGGCAATGTTATTGTTGAAATTATTTGAATATTTTTAAACTCCATTTTTTTATTAGAAATATTATTCAACTCTTTTACTACTTTCACCATTCCGGGAATGTTGGGTATTTTTTTATTTCAATTTATGCTTTTAGAATCTTTTTATATTATACTAGCGGTCCGCCCCGGCTTCGCACGGGTATTAAACAAAAATTTCAGAAATTATACACACTAAAACGATGGGTTTCACAGTTTTCATACGGATCTTTACTTTTTTTAACAGCATTGGGGTTTTTGACATTGACTCGACATTCCAAAACTGACACTGGCCGTAGAGAAAAAGCAAGCACCGTGCGCTATACAACCTCTTTTTCTATTCTGACGCGCCATAATAGAAAAAGAGGTTGAATATACAGCCCACGGTTCAATTATTGAATTTTTCATGCGGATCCCTAACTTTTTTGAAAATATTATATAGCCTATGTTCATCACGGAAAATGAAGGATTCTAATGGTGAAAGAATTTTTTAAATCGGTCCAGTAGTTTCGGAGCCTATTCAATTCAAACAAACAAACAAACATACAAACAATCAAATCTTTCCTCTTTATAATATTAGTATAGATCCACTACGGAAAGAGAAACTCAAGTAGGAAGAGAGAAAGAGACAAGTCTCTTTCCATACTTGAAAACTACTGTTGCCACGGCATTGACTGGAGCGATTGTTTACGATGTTTGCTTTGCTACTGTACAAGGTTATATCAATAGAAATGTAAATAATTATAACTAAGTCTTACCAATTTATTCTGTCTCATGTTCAGTCTTCTCTTTCTCTCAAACTCCTCCATATTTGCCACGACAGTGCTACGTGCCAGCGATTTCTTATCAATAACCTGGAAATAATTGATTTGTTTCAGCCTTTTGAGTTTAGAAAAGAAATTCCTCACTCTCCCTCAGCAAAACACATACAAATACAAAAGTATTGCGCAGTGCTGTGAACTGTTACGTAGGAACATTTTATCGAATGTAGGCGTAATCTATCCTGCCTCTGTGTGCTGGGTATAGGTGGTATGTATCCCCCCCCCATTTGAGCTTACCTCAACTCCCCGTTAAAAAATCTGAAAAAACCCCCTGTGTTCGAATATCGAATTGCTCGAAGGAGTTCCTACACTGTATAAGTCTTCTGTGTAACAATGGACCGTGGAAGCAGATTGCGAAGCATATGCAAACAGCGAATCACAGGATACATACTTCATCATTTATTTCTGCAGTGAATAGGTACTATAAGGTCAAGTAAATGCTACTTGGCCATTGTAGAAGTTATTATAGTGCGTAAACCCTCGCACTCTGGGTAACCTCTAGGATATTTAATATTTTTTGGGATAAATATTAAATTTCCATTGTAGAAGTATTGGCTATTGTAGGACTTACCGACCTTTCTAATGTTACGTCTTCCTTTGAAGAGGCCGGCGGCGGCGCCTCGTTTGCCCCCGACGACGCCATCCACGCCTTCATTGTAAAGCTCGTTTGATAGAAATCTGAGATCGATACATGAGTACGATTAATATTCAAGAGTGTTGTAGATCGGGCCACATAAATACAAAGGTACACTTATGGTGAAGTTCTAAGAGATATTATAATAATTAGGGTACGAATAATTGAGAGACTTGACCGTAGTTAACATTAATACAATTCAGTTAAAGCCCAGTGGCCGAGAGGCGGTTTTGGGACTACGTCGATCGACTTGATTAGTCTACAATAAGGAAAGACAACAGTTAATCGTGCAGTTACCTAATGTTTTTCGCTGTTCGAGCCGCTTCTTTATATTGTCATGTAGTTACCATAGTTGAACATATGATAATGAATCATGCAGTTACCTCAGTTTTTGCCGTTCGAGCCGCTTCATTCTATTGTCATGTAGCACCGTATTATATGATACATATGATAATTAATCATGCAGTCGTTGTTTTTACCGTTCGAACCGCTTCTTTCTATTGTCATGTAGTTACCACAGTGGGAAATATGATGATAATGAATCATGCTAGTTACCTCTCTTGTTTTTACAGTTCGAGCCACTTCTTTCTATTGTCGTGTAGTCGAACATATGATAATCAATCATGCAGTTACCTCAGTTGTCTTTGCCGTTCGAGCCGCTTCTTTCTGTTTCTCCTGTTGCGCCCCTGATTATTCTCTCGCTTGTTCTTCCGCTCTGCTTCATTACGTCTCTCTATGAACTCGTTGACTAGCTTAGCACGTTTCGCGTCGTCCGCGCTGAAAACAAAAGTATGGATGTTGAACTGGTAGAACGTACAGTTTGCTGGTCATTGGTCTAAAATATTCTAAAGAAATTTCTGTCAGCGGCCTATTGAGGCCCTCCTGACAGGTAATTTAATTAGAATATTTTGGAGTCACAGAAGCTTTGAGCGCGAAAAATTACAGTTCATTAGGACTGTGGGTGCCGGTGCGAGAGCGCTACTTGGTAAATAATTGACTTACATTTATACCGCCATTGTTAATCCGAAAATCCAAAATGTATACCCATTTTTCGTGAAATAAGGTTAAATATTTTAATGTGACACTAATATTATTATTTGTTTACAAAAGTACACTTCTCTATTCCAAGTCTAAGATTCAGTAAGCGGGATTACAGCTTACTGAAAACTGAAAAAAAACCCCATCTTAAAAATACTAATGTAGTAGATAAGGAAGGATCCCGTAACAAAAGGTTAAATCGTGCTTCCACGATGTTAAGTTATGTTAGCTAGCAGTCCGCCCCGGCTTCGCACGGGTATTAAACAAAAATTTCAGAAATTATACACACTAAAACGATGGGTTTCAAAGTTTTCATACGGATCCCTTACTTTTTTTAACAGCATTGGGGTTTTTGACATTGACTTGACACTCCATAACTGCCACTGGCCGTAGAGAAAAAGCAAGCACCTATTCAACCTCCCTTTTTATTCTGACGCGCCATAATAGAAAAAGAGGTTGAATTCAGATTCAGATTCAGATTCAATAACTTTATTTCTTTAGGCTTACAAAATAAGCACTTAGACAAGTCAAATTTCAAACTAGAATATACACATACATATAAACAAGAATATACAGCGCACGGTTCAATTATTGAATTTTTCATGCGTATCTCTAACTTTTTTGAAAATATTATATAGCCTATGTTCATCACGGAAAATTTAGGATTCTAATGGTGAAAGAATTTTTCAAATCGGTCCAGTATTTCGGAGCCTATTCAATTCAAACAAACAAACATACAAACAAACAAACAATCAAATCTTTCCTCTTTATAATATTAGTATAGATAGTATAGATATAGATTGGTTCGGTTTGGTATAATTTCATTTGACGAGATTCTATGACCCAATATTTACGTAAGCATGGCAGGCTTTTTGTAGGAGGAAGGTCAGAACTTTGCTTACTTTTGCAGACAAGAGGGGGGGGGGTCCTCTTTACGTAATTCTTGGTCTCTGAGAGATATATTGTTTTTTTTTCCCAAAAGGCTTATGAATCTACGATGTTTATATTTGTTACTTCACTGTACACAAGTATTACTAAGTGAGGCAGATTCCTGTTTATAAAATCTGAGAAGATAATGAATGTATTAAACTATACATACACAACATTGTCTTTCTTCCCCATCCGCTTGAGAAGTTTCTCTTTGGTTGAAACCCACTGCTTCTCTTCCTCGGAAGAAGAATCGTCGTCATTTTTGACGCGTTCTTTGGTCTGTCTTTTTGAGGTTTTCTGTAACGAGTAAAACAGTATTTAAACAGACTAAGTACATAGTTAACCAAGCGGCAGGTAAATGTGGACTAATTATATTTTTTACACTCATTTGGGTTCTGATGATTTTGAAGAAATAAATGAATGATAATTATGGATATAATAATCAATAATAATAAATAAAATATAATTACATAAACATACCTTGGTATTTTTGGCCTCATCTTTCGGACTAGTATCTTTCACTTCAGTTTTAATAACGTCTTGTAAAACGATGGGTGCATGTAGCAAGTTCAACTCTTTATTCATCATTTTGTCGGCGGTCAGCATAAGAGACTCAGAGTCTTGATTGTTCACTTTGGTCTTCGATTTAGGTCCAATTTTCTTAGTTTTCGGCTCAATGTTTATTTTCTGAGCATCAGGGTCTTTGGGCTCTTCCTTTATTTTCTTTCCGGATTCGTCCGAATCACTGTCTTGTTCATTCATCAGAAGGTTCTTTGCCAGGTTGTTTTCCGAAGAACGTACCGCCACCTAAAATAAACGGACATTTTAACAAACATTTAGATTTATTCCTATTATGTTTATGCCCTAAATTAAAACACTAGGTTAAGTTTTCACTGGCAGTTAAGGAAAGTAATGATTTATAGACTCTTTTCATGCCAAACCTCACAAAAATAGGAAATACTAACCGGAGGTGGAGTCTCGTCTTCTGGATTAGCGCCTTCGTCATCATCTGAAGGCACAAGTTCATCGAAGTGGTCAGAGTAAGTGGGGCTCGAAGCCCTTGAAATATTCTCAGAGTTCAGTTCACTTGAACCTTCTTTGTTTGTTTTCGATTTACTTTTTGTTTTCCCACCTTTGATATCCTTGAAGTCTTTTCCACTTCTATTCAAAGACTGTAAGTTTGTGAGTCTGAAAGGAAGCATTGTTATTAATTAAAGTTTGACAATGAGTAACAATTATTATAAATTATTTTTTAAAATAAAATACCTGTCAACTTCATGGTCATTTACATCTTTATCCATTACATCTTGATATTCGTTATATATCTCAACAAATGATTCCGGAAGTTTTTCTAATATTATCTGAGCATTTGCATAGAGCTTAGGGTCATTTGGATCAACATTATAACAGTGCCAGCCATGACGCTCTAAGAAATCTTTATGTTTGTCATTATCTTGGTCTGTTTCTATGTTCTTTTTATTTTTATGTTTTTTAGGTCCTGGACGCTTTTTAGGTTCATCGTCAAACATTGGCAAAGTGGGTTCACATTCTAAGAGCTCCACAGGTTCATCTGGATTTATAATTGGACCTGTAGCAGCTTCAGAGTTTGCTTCGCTGGTAGCTTCGTCAACAGCGTTGTGATCTTTATTTTTGCCATGATCCTCTTCAACATCAGGTAAAATTCGATTATAAACAAATCGCAACAACTTTTGATAGTTTGTTGTTTGGTTTTGATCAATAACACTGAATCCTGAAAACTTTTCTTGATCAGCAACTTCTGTGCCACATAATGTTTCAGTAGAATCGACATTGTTGCATTGAACTAAGTCTTGTTTCTTCTTTATTTTAGTAATGTCTGTACTAGATTGTTTATTTTTAATGGTCTTTGTTTTATCTTTGATATCCTCGCCTTTTTTCGTTTCATCTTTGTCATCATCTACTTTATTGAGCATATACAGGGTATCAGAATCCGAATCAGATTCTTTATCTTTTTTACTTTTATCTTTCCTTGGAGCTAATGAGTAGTAAGATTCAGAATCAGAATCAGATGACTGAATCTTTTTCTCTTCTTGCCTTATTTTTTCTCTCATCCTCCTTGTCAACACAGCAACTTCATTTTCAGGTATTATCTTATCATTTACAGCAGGCATTTCTTTTGTTACCACCGGGGCTTCTTTATTAGTGGTCTTTGCATCTTTTTTATTTTTTTTCTTTCTCCTATCTTTCTTTTTACCGACTTTTTTAGAACTTGTACCATCATCGGAACTGGATTCCATGAGGCTGCCTTTAGCTTCAACAAGATGCAATGGCTCAAAAGTGTGAGGCACTAACAAGCTCATATTAGGGTCATGTCCTGGGTCTAAGTCTGGCTCATGTTGCCTGCGTATTCTTAAACCACTCTGGCTAAATATTTCACTATCATCATAAGGCTCATCAAATGATTCATCCATTGATTGTATCATCTTGTTTTTATTAATAAATTGCTCAAATGACCCCAAATCATAGCCAGAACTACTATTTATCAGTGATCCATCAGTTCGTATCAATGGATCCATCAGTTCCCTTTTCGTGATTATTTCATCAGGTATATGAGTCATTTCGTTTAATGCATGTAATCCTTGATCAGGATCACTTACCACCATCGGTTGAATTGGTTCTGATTTAACAATGGATGTATCTACTATGTTATCTTCAGCAAAATCTTCTATAGGTTCTCTTTTGATGGGCGGTGTAACTTCGTCAGGTTCATTGAGTGTTTCATGAGTGTCTTCCATACCCTCCGTAGTATCAACTTGTGGAGTAAAGCAGGAACGAAATGCCTGCACCTTGAGTTGGGATGCCCATCCATTATCATCTGCCTCGGTCTCTGCATTGTAACCAATTTCATCATGATCAATATAGTCATTGTTATCAAATCCATCTGAGAAATTAGAACTGTCTTGAGATTGCTTTCTTATTCTTACATGTTCATGAAGACAGTCAAATGCTTCTTCTGACAATGTGTTTATACAGTTAATTGTGAAATTTTCGTTTGTTTCATTTTCATCATTTGTTATTGTATAAATAGCAGAATCAGTTATTTCCTCAATGTTGCTTGGATAAAGGTTATGTTTGATGATTTCAAAAGTAAGACTCTTTAATGATTTGATACGCCTTACATCAGCATGTGCTGAAATGGCTGGTTTTTTTGTAATTCCTTGCTGGTTTTGTATTAGTTCTACACAAAGCCTGAATAATGATTTTGGATTGTTATCTTTATCAGATAAATATAATTCTTCGTCACTCATATGAATATCATCTAGATGAATTCCATCATCAATATTGCTATAGTTTTCCATTGAACTGTCATTGTCATAAGTAAAATCATTTTGTATCGGTGTCGTTTCGATTTTTTGGTGAATTTCTGATTTAAAAAATGTTTTCACAATTTTTTTGTAACATATTCTTGAGAGAGGTGAAACTGCCTTGTATATTGGACGATCTTCTAGTTCTTGTTTATCGTTTTTATTGTCATCATCAAAGATGTCATCATCATCAGTCCAGTAATTAGCTTCTGTACTATCTGTGTTATTTACAGTTTTATGTACATCACTATGTTTATTATGGAGATTAGTTCTTAAAACTTCCAAGGACAGCCGAAATAAAGTTACAGGCCCTTTTGTGTCACCCCCATCTGTAACATTACATGTATCATTCTCAATTTCCATGTTCTTGTTATGCAAGCATTTGAGTATAGCTTTAGCGCATAGGCTGAAGAGTGTTTTCGGACTTTCATAGAATTCAGTTATGACGCCATTTTCTTCAGGTATTTCATTAATGTTTTCAGTTGCAATGACAGTGTTAGCAGCATCCAACTCATTCACAAAGTAATGGCATACATATTGTCTTTGGATACAGGTCCAATCATTGTTTATGAATGGTGCACATGTAAGTAGGGCTTTATTACGATTGTATCTTTCGAAAAAGTCACTTACCATTTTTTCGGTTATCACATCAGGTGGTTTCTTATTTCGGCTGTCCTGGGCTAAAAAAGACTGAGTAGGAGTGACTTTTTTAACCATGACGTTTTTGTTTATCCAAACTGCATGTCTTCCTTTGATTTCTAGTTTCTTTTTTCCTGGAACAGGCTTCTCTGGAGCGCTTGGCTTCTTGGCAATTTTTATAGAAAGTTCTTTGTTCAGGAAAACAGTCTTTGGGTTCACTTTAGGTGTTTTTTTTTCTGGTTTAGACTCTGAACCGTTAGCACCAATTACTTCCACAATTTCACAGTCACTATCACTATCATTGTTTCGTGTTGGAACAATTTTTTTAGGAACTTCTCTACACAATGATAGTTTGTGCTCATCTAGGAAAGCTTCATACTGATTAGCCAAGTCTTCTTCCATTTGTAACAAATTGTGCTTTGCGAGTTTGAACAGCAAGAATGATTTCCTCACACAATAGTCCATCTTGAGTGTATCTGTCACATTTTCAGGGTTAATTTTTTTCCTCATGAAATCCTGTGATTTTTGTGACATCAGTTGGCCCAATTCAACAGTAGTTTTAACCACGCTAGATAAAAATTCACATGCTTTTTCAGACTGTCCAGGAGTCAAATCAACATTCATTTTCATTGGAATATCATATGGAGCACTTGTTTGTACACCCATGGTTGATGTACTGGGTTTTTTAGTTTGAGTTGATATATCAATAGTTTTTTTAGATTCTAATTGATTAACAACAGGTATTTCGAGAGGTACTATAGTCTCAGTGCTTTTTTTAGTTGAGACCTTCTTTATTTGTAAACTGCTATTTTTATTTGATGCAATGAAGTTTTGGAATTCATTTGATTTAGCCCATGCTTCCGCTGGTGGTCTTAAAGACTCGTCTATCTTAATCACTGTACTTGCAAGGCATCCTTCTATATCAGCATCATCACCTTTTGGTTTTATGATACTCACAAGAGATTTATCCAAAGATTTTGGTGCAGCAGTACTTACTCCTGCACTTCCCATAGTGACCGAGTTGTTTGGTTTTTTTCCCCTTTTAATAGGTGACATACCCAATGGTGTTTTTCTCCTTTTTCCTAATTTATCATCAATATCTTCATCTTCACTCTCTTCTGATGAGGACGACTTTATTTTTCCACCACCTTTCTTTTTACTATCACTTTGTGGGACATATTCATCATCAGAATAATATTTAGTTCCCCTTTTCCGTTGTTTAGGTTCATCATCAGATGATGCCACATCAGCAAAAGGGTCTTCTTCTTCCGAACATTCATCATACACAAAGCTTTTCTTTGCTACTCTTCTCCTTTTAGAAGTGTCTTCCACTAACAAGCAGTCACTACTATCAGCTGTTTGATCAGTTTTATTAACAATGGAAGCATCTTTTACTACTTTATCTATATTATACTCAAAATCTGGCAAAGATGGCATTTTTGAGTTTCTTCGTGTTGAGCTGGCACCGGCAACTTTAGATATAGTATTGTCAATAATATTAGGTTCACCTAAGGTTGGATCACATTCTGTGTTATCAATTGGCAATGATCCTTTTGAATCATCTAGAATTGGCTCGTTTGCCACAGGATTTAGGGTTAATTTATTCTCACTTTGCTCACTCTCTGGTACTGATGTGATCTCACTATGTTTTAGGTCTTTTTTCAATTTGCTCAGACAAACATCATCAGCATCACAACTTCCCTCTTCATTGGTTATGTTAATTGGAATTGTTTTATTAGACTTTTCGCTCTTTCCTTTTTTTCTTTTAGAAGTGTTTGGTGTCACAGTTTTTACATTGTCAATAGGAAGTGAATCCAGTTCTATTTGACTGTTGTCTTCAGGTTTAGTAGAGTCCGCAATTGTGTTTACACTTTTTGTAAAACTGTTAATCTGTTTATTAGCTAGAGGTGTTTCCGTTTTGGGCTTTCGAGCTCTTGTAGATCTGCCTCGCTTACCTTGTTTTTGAACAGGTGTTACCTCATTGGTTCCATTGTCATGAGTACTACGTACTGGTCCACTGGTACTTTCTGTATCATGAAGCAAAGTCAAGTCTGCATTTGTGGAGTCAGGTTCCGATAAATTCTGAACTGGAGGATTTCTTTTCGGTCGACCACGGCGTCGTTTAGGTGTTACAGTTTCTGCTTCAGAATTATTCACTGCAGTCATGGGATATTTGGCAGTATTTGGTATTCTTCCACGTTTCGTTCTTCGAGGATAGAGCCGTTCAGGATCTTGAGAAGATGTATCCAATATATCATTGTTTTGATCTAAGGTAGTGCTAAGGAAAGAGTCCTGAATCACAGAAGCACTATCTTCGATTACATAGTTTTGGTCTCCTAGACCATCACAAGATCTATTGAAATTTTGTTGATCTGTATTATCAACATTGGACTCATTGTCTGTTGTAACCGTAAGGTTTTCAATAACATTATTCTGAGAAATGTCTGAGAGATGCAGACCGGTACCATTATGATTGTTTACTTGGGCTTGATCGTCACTAAAAATCGTATCCAATACCACTTCATTATCGTATGGAATTTCGTTTAACTCATCGTTGAGGTAAGGAACAATGTTTTGCTGAGGTTCAGTTGCAATATCAGAAAGTGTAATAAAATCCCCTTCTTCATACAAGGACTCCGCTTGAAATTTATCAAAAGCATCCTCACTTGCAGTCAAATGGTTCGCGTCCAAATTACTTTCCGACATGATGGTTGTTTCGCTTTGCCACTATCGAACAAATACAACTAAACATTATTGTTTACCGTACACACTTTTATTCTTTCACACTATACGAAGAAAACTCACTGAGATAACAATTAGAAACACAAATATGCAATTTTAGCATCACACACACGCGATGGTTGGAAAAGAAAAGAAAAGCTACCAAAACGAAAAGTCAGTTTGCTTTCCTATCTTGCCGCTGGCCCCAAGTGGCGCTGTGTATCAAGTACGGTGGTATTAAATTAGGGCTGTACCACCATGTACACAGTCATTTTCTATTATTCTGAAATCTAATAGATAACTAAAACGACTGAACTACGTATTAATAAGACATAGCTTCACGGTTTCCTTTCACTATGAATAAAGGCATCAAACCAACATTATGTAGGCTCAATTTCAAAGCGTCATTAGTACAATAGCATAGTGCAGCAGCAATCTTAAAAAAAAAAAGTTAGAGCAGCCCAATTATTATCTATGTCCCTTAACTTTGATCAGGGGATAAATCAAAGGGGTATATTTTATATCAACGAATTTAAATACCAGTATATGACCAGTATAATATAATAATAATAGATAATAATAGTAATGTTACTTCATTCAAATATTTAATATAGCATGACATTTCGTTTCGCGTCATATGCCATGCTATCAGTAGGTACAGGTAGGTACCTCAGTAGGTACGCAGTACTGTAAACATGACCTGTTAAGACGCGCTATGCGTATTGCGAATGCCCTGCCATTAAATACTTGTATGTAGGTGTACCTAGGTGTACTTACTGAATGTTCTGTTCAGATGTATGCTGATGTAGGTGTGTAATGTAATATCGATGGACTGACGTTTCATTATTTCCTAAACGAGCAATTCTTGCGCATCTATGTACTCATATACATAGATAGTTAAGTATGTTTAATAAGCAGGTAAACATTACGTATATCGGCAAATGGTCATTTAAAAAAAAGTTTGTTTATTCATTGCCTAAACTAACTTTATTTTAAAATTTAGAGTTCAACACAATCCCAACTCCGTACAATCCTAATACTTTAGAGAATTGGGACTCTGTTGAATGACTGCATGATGGGCGAAGAAATTTTTCGTTTATAATTTATTATTTGTATTAAAAAATCCGAGCTATACTCAGTCGCTCAGGTACTACCTATACCTACCTACATAGGGTAATGAGTTTCGGATAATACCTACCTTTTGCTATTAGATGACATTGAATAACTACATAGATAATACCTATTAAGCTATTAGTCTTTACAATACTGACCGACTGACACCTGAGCATGAACAGAACAGGGCCAACCACGCCGATCACAGAGCATAGCGCTGCCATGTGTCATGCTAAATTTTGTCGAGTAATACATACTGTTTCAGTACGCGGTCGTGCTTTATTACGCGAAATTCATTACTCACAGTACCTACACACCTCTAGGTACCATAGATTTTTATAAAACAAAAGTTACCTATACACAAAAAAATTGACCTGCACTGCACCCGTTATTTGTCACAAAACGATCGGATCCTTAAAGAAATATCTATGATCGGATCGGATTGCACAAGGATTGCACCAAGGGAGGCGAACTGTCTGAATCTGACAGATAGATCTAATGCTATGTTGCGAAGCGAACGCCGAACACAGCGGCCGAACTAACGCATAGGAATGGAATGGGCCTCGCTTGCCTTCGTTGGTCTTTTTTGAACGGCTTCACGAACAACAATGGTCGTCCAGCGAACAAACGCTCCGTCATCGTCGTAGCAAGAATTCATTTCCAATAAACACATTTACCATTCCCAAAAATTTCGCTAGCTTTTGTTATATTTCTCCTGTGTTTTCTAACACGTTTCGTAGATAGAAAAAAAATACAAATAAAATTATACCGTCAACGCTCATTCAAATTGAGGATACGAGCTGGAATCAGATGCCAATGATCGTTTATTATGTTACTCAATGTATTTGGACATAATTTTAAGCACCATCATTGTCGATAATGAGCTTGCGGTAGAAGTTAGAACACTTCCTTCGATCACGTGTGTTAGGAGGTGTGTACGCAGCATTAAATGGAGATAACGTTGAAATAACATTAGCCTTTATAATCTACGCTACCGTACGAGAGTACGAGAACTAGAACAAGTCTGACATGGTGACATGTAGTGGACTGGACAGGACAGTGTGTTGTGATTGTACACAATACAGTTTTTCAGCTTGTTTTCTGTTTTATGTATTCTACAATTACAATACAAATAAATTAATTGGGATTGCACAGACATCACGTTTGGCAAAACATTATATATTGGACAGAAACATCAAATGTTTGATCACCATGTATTTTCCTATAGGATGGCCAAAAGTTCTAAAACCTGTTGGTGCTGATAATCAAATTATCATGCAAATAGTGTCTAATCGGGATAAAATTTTGTTTGCATCGCTCACTGAAGATTCTCTTACAGTCTGGTTTTGTAAGGTATGGTATTCTACAATTTGAAACAAGGTACCTCAATTTTATCAGAGGAGCAACTTCTGACAACATGAGGTACCTTTTACATAGTCTACATTAAAGTCTGCAAGCCTTCAACAAATTGTAAATTTTAAAATAATATTATATTCTTACTACATACAATATTTAAACAATAATATATTGTTTCAGCCAACTGTACCTATAGTATATCATAAGCGCAATGAAGAATCTTTGCAGAGACTTGGTCTCAATGTTGGAGTGGAATGGAAGCCAGATTCATCTATGTTATGCATTTCAGTAAGTTTTATACTGTGGTAGTGAATCTAAATAGTTGCTATATAACTGTATTATCTATTGTAGCATTGATAAAGATACATTTATAGAGCTCCGCAAGAACAGCATAAACATAAATTAGGATAGACATAGGTATACAATACAAAGTACAATATGAAAGAATGATGCAGGTAAGAGTAGGAGAACACAAATTACTAAACTAATAAATTAGACAGTTAGTGAATAAAGAACATACATTTTAAATGTGCCGTGTGGTGATGGCATAATATAGAATTTCACCACCCCAACTCTTCCCGTGGGTGTCGTAAGAGGCGACTAAGGGAAACACACCGGGGGGCGGGCAGCAGCGTCCTCTGCAGAACTACTCCACTAAACTGCGATCCCCAACCCGCATGCCCAGCGTGGGGATTATGGGCAATAACCCCCAATGATAAGAACCGCCACAAAATGGCCCCCAGTTCCCGGCCGCCTCGCTATTCCTGGCCATGGTAGCGGCCACGGTAACGGCGGGGCAGGGGGTGCTAGGAATCTCCGGGCTACATTAGGCTACCACACCCCACACACACTGACCCTGGCAACGTTTAACGGACGCACTCTGAGGCTTGATCACCATCTAGCGCAGTTGGAAGTGGAGCTAGAGAACATTAAATGGCATGTTCTAGGGTTATGTGAAGTCCGTAGAGAGGGGGAGGACACTGTAACCTTAGACTAGGGCCATCTTCTCTACTTTCGCGAGGGTGATAAAACATCCCAGGGTGGCGTAGGTTTCCTCGTCAATAAGGCCCTCTCTAACAACGTCGAAGAAATCTCCAGTGTGTCGACCAGGGTAGCGTACCTGATCCTTCGGCTGTCTAAGCGCTACAGCTTGAAGGTCATTCAGGTCTACGCACCGACCTCGGCACACTCGGATGATGAAGTGGAGGATATGTACGAAGACATATCCAAAGCCGTACATCACACCACCAAGGCTCACTTCAACGTTGATATGGGGGACTTTAACGGCAAGGTGGGAACCCAGACTGGCAACGAATCCCGAATAGGCCCGCATGGTTTTGGTGTTCGAAATCACAGGGGACAAATGCTTGTCAACTTCCTTGAGAAAGAGGGGCTGTTCTTAATGAACTCTTTCTTTAAGAAACAGTCCCAAAGGAAGTGGACATGGCGGAGTCCCGATTCTGTGACTAAAAATGAGATCGACTTCATCATGACGGATAGCAAGCATATATTCAGAGATGTCTCAGTGATCAACAGGTTCAATACCGGATCTGATCACCGACTCCTTCGAGGCTCTCTGAATATAAATTTGAAGCTTGAAAGAAACCGTCTGATGAAGTCCACGCTCCGACCGAACCCAATCCAAATCATGGCGGGCACCGAGAAGTTTCAGCAGCTTCTCGGGGATAGATTCGCTGCCTTGGAACCCACTGATGACGCTGACGAGACCCTACACAATCTGGTAGAAACGCTGAGGGACGAGGGCATCAAGTTTTGCAAAAAGCAGCGTACTGGTAAGAAGTCCAAACTCTCGGATGAGACTCTTGGGCTGATGACAAAAAGACGAGAAACCACCCAAGCGACTTCGTCAGAGAGGTCAGACCTAAACAAGCGAATTGCGAAGATGGTACGACGCGACCTTCGGAGCTCTAATACACGCCTCATTGAAGAGGCGATAGAGCGAAACCGAGGGTCCAAAGTATTCACTCAGCAGCTTGGAAGGAGCCACCTGACGAAGCTTTCAACGCACGACGGAAGGACCGTATTGTCGAAGCCGGAGATATCGGCCGAGATAGAGGACTTTTATGGCCGTTTATACGCTGCACATGCTCCCCGTTCCCAACGAGACGACCACGATTCTAGAGCCACCTTGATACGCCACTATACCGACGAACTGCCAGACATCAGTCAAGACGAGATCGTGTTAGCTCTGAGGCAGCTTAAAAATGGAAAAGCCCCCGGTGAGGACGGAATAACATCAGAGCTTTTGAAAGCAGGAGGATACCCTGTTATACAGGAGTTACAGAGCCTCTTCAACGCCGTCCTTCACAGTGGGAGAACTCCAAAGGCGTGGAGTGGGAGTTTGGTGGTGCTCTTTTTTAAGAAGGGAGATAAAACCCTTCTTAAAAATTATAGACCCATCTCGCTCCTAAGTCACGTCTATAAGCTTTTCTCACGAGTTATATCGAACCGTCTCGCCAGGAGACTCGACGAGTTTCAGCCACCGGAGCAGGCTGGGTTTCGCGGAGGATATGGTACCATAGACCACATTCACACAGTGAGGCAGATTATACAGAAGTCCGAAGAGTATAATCAGCCCCTGTGTCTGGCTTTTGTGGACTATGAGAAGGCCTTTGACTCCGTTGAAACCTGGGCTGTTCTACAATCCTTACAGCGATGCCAAGTAGACTATCGTTATATCGAGGTGCTGAGATGTCTCTACGAAGCCGCTACGATGAGTGTCCGAGTACAGGACCAGCAGACTAAACCGATCCAACTGCGCAGAGGAGTGAGGCAGGGGGATGTCATATCCCCGAAACTGTTCACGAGCGCGTTGGAAGATATGTTTAAGACGCTGGACTGGAAAGACAAGGGCATCAACATAAACGGCGACTACATCTCATACCTGCGATTCGCTGATGACATAGTCTTAATGGCGGAGTCGCTAGAGGAGCTGAACCGGATGCTGGACAGTCTAGCTTCAGCCTCCCGATGTATCGGTCTTGGCATGAATTTGGATAAAACCAAAGTCATGATCAATGCCCACATTGATCCAAGACCGGTGATCGTACATGGCCACCTTCTCGAAATTGTTTCTGAGTACACTTACCTCGGGCAGATTTTGCAGTTGGGTAAAAACAATTTCGAGAAGGAAGCCAAGAGGAGGATCCAGCTAGGCTGGGCAGCGTTCGGAAAACTACGTCGAGTCTTCTCGTCATCCATACCGCAATGTTTGAAAACGAAAGTTTTTAATCAGTGCGTCCTACCAGTCATGACCTACGGAGCTGAGACGTGGACACTCACGATAGGGTTGGTCCACCAGTTCAAAGTCGCTCAGCGCGCTATGGAAAGAGCTATGCTCGGAGTTTCTCTGAAGGATAGGATTCGTAACGAATACATCCGACAGAGAACTAAAGTCATCGACATAGCTCAGAGAATTAGCCAACTGAAGTGGCAGTGGGCCGGCCATATTTCGCGAAGAACCGATAACCGCTGGGGTAAACGTGTTCTTGAGTGGAGACCGCGACTCGGTAAACGTAGTGTAGGACGCCCTCCGGCCAGGTGGGATGACGATCTGCGAAAGACTGCTGGCAGATGCTGGATGCGACAAGCCGAAGACAGGGCGCTATGGCGCTCATTAGGGGAGGCCTATGTCCAACAGTGGACGAACATAGGCTGATGATGATGATGATGATTTTAAATGTAAACATAAATTAGTACCTACTTCCCTACTTACACATACTTAACATAGTGTGTGCTTCAAAATGATAATCTACCACAGTTTGATAGTGACAAATCTGTATTTCAGACCACAGAAGGGCATCTCATACTGTATAATGTTGAGTCTCACAGTGAGAATACAGCATATCAACAGTACGACCCTCCGACTGCCAGCCTGCGGCGAGACTCAGCCGAGCTGTTTGTGAAGGAAGTTATTCCATCCTTAAAAATCACTCTGGTAATAAACGACAAGGCTTACCTATCTTTAGAACTTACTGGCCTAAGCAGTTTATGAGCTGTGGCAAAATTTGCAAATAGTTTTTTTACACTTTTTCAAATGCATGACTTAATGGTATGCAAAACTTTATCATGGGATCTGTTAAAGCTGTACTAGACCAAGCAGGGATTTTTATCTGGGTTCGAGTTAGACAAAATTTAATTATAATTGTTATGAAACAAGTATAATATTGGAATTTAAGTCTTCCAACTTTAATAGTTGGATCACTTTGATTTTATGTACTCAATGTGTGTCATTTTATCTATTCTTGTCTAACCAAAAACTTGCTGTGCAATAGGCTGGTCTACTTTTGGTATCAATTTAAGCATTTTGCTTTCTGCTATTGTGGTAAATCATGATATTTTATAACTGATATTTAGATAGATACCTAGATATTTAGTTTATTTGGTTCACAGACATAAATCAAAAACAAACATAGAAAATCCCGATATTATTAAGTTCCTCTTGTTTCTATCCCTACCCTGTTCTTTCCAGTTCCTTTTCTCAATAGGAATTCCAAAGACAAAGGAATAGCATAATTCTGCGTACTACGTGGGCGAACTAGACGCGATTTCAAAATGGCAACCACATACATTTTCGAATTCGAAATTCGAAAATGTATAGAAGCCTTGAGATAGGTGGAACAACATTTGATAGACAAACCTTATTTCAGTTCAAAGAAGTCCTAATATGGGACGGTCAGATCACCCGTATGTGCTGTATATCAGGCACGGAGATCTTGGTGTGCACCACTCGCTCGCATCTCCTGAGGTACCGCTGGGATGGCACACAGAATAGAGATTACTGCCTGGACCTGGGACGGATACCATTCTCTATTAATCAACAGGTTTCTAAAGGTTAGTTCTTCATATACAGGGTTATTAGCTGTTTTAGTTTTCGTAAGGTGCGTAATATGAATGGTCATGTCTCTGCACGTCGGATGAGTATCGGGCGAAATGCAACGAGAACGAATAGATTCTAAGTTAAAAGAAGCTATCTCGCGGCGCACACGTCGTCGGAGGAGAGAAAAACTAGACGTGACCTGACAAACTGGATCTTAGTGACGTTTAACAGTGAGGAGTGGTACCGAGCTGTACTATAGTCCATTGGAACAAGTGGTAGACTAATTAGGCCTATCTCATCAGCCGATGGCGAAAGTCCTCCCTAGCACGGGGATTGTTATCTAGAGTAGAATATCGAAAAATTACGTCACTTTCTCATCGAATGCGCAAATTATTTGAAATTCATTTCAATAATGTATACGCACTGAATGGCAGTGCGATGTCATTATTGTAAATTATTCCCTAGAGAATAATTTCCGGTATGTCCGTGGTGTGTTGTTTTATAATAACCCATTTATTCAATTGATAAGTTTAAAATAATCGAGTATTTTTTCAGCTGAGCCAATACAAGAAGACAATGTGCATGTTAACGACATTGAATACTCTCCTCTGGTGTGTGGTTTTGGTATAACTCTAAACGACGGCCGGGCTGCCTACCTCACGGCTCCAAATCTCAAGTTTGATCCTAATGTAAGTGGTAATACAGCTTCAAATTAGTTACTCATAGTTGAAGCATTGGCTGCCGAAAGATAATAGATAACCAAGAAGTTTCCTTGAAAGAGTATTTAGAACAATCTCTTTGATTATTTTAATTATTCTAATATTTTGTGTAACGCTGTGGTTTACCTCAATAAATAAATAAATAAATAGATTAAAGCCATAGACAAAATAAATTATTGAAGAAGAATTTACAAGTACTTTGTCGAATGTGTTTATTTATTCCAATACTGAAACTATTGAAGAAATAAATTAATGAATATTTTCGTGACCAGATTGGTTTGGACACAGAATTGGGGGTAAGAGGGTTGCGATTGCTAGATCAGCGTTTCCCTATCTTGTTGTTGCTAGACCTAAGTATACAAGAAATTGAGTTACCTACAGCTAGCTAGCTAGACCCCGAAATAACCCTGTATTGAACCACTATATTATCACAAATGGTCCATCATGGCCAGTGTCATAAAACCACCAAATAAAAATTGTTTTGTATTAAAATTCCTAAATAAGTTCTATGAGTGGCCCTAAAAGTGTGTACACAGTAAATTTGCACAAAATAAGACCTTGAAACAAGGAACTTAAAGTAATAATTTGTTTGTCTTTCAGGCAGTTCAAGGTATATGGGCGACGGGTATTGATGACGCCACTTGTGCTAGAGTCAACCATAAGTTTAGGCTAATCGCTATTGGGCGGAAAAAGTGAGTACTCATCATCATCAGTCCACTGCTGGACATAGGCCTCCCCTAATGAGCGGCGCCCTGTCTTCAGCTTGTCGCATCCAGTATCTGCCAACAGTCTGTCGCTGATCGTCATCCCTGGCAGGAGGGCTCCTCGGAGTCCTACACTACGTTTACGGAGTCGCGGTCTCCACTCAAGAACACGTTTACCCCAGCGGTTGTCGGTTTTTCGCGAAGTATGGCCCTCACACTGCCACTTCAGTTTGCTGATTCTCTGAGCTATGTCTTTTGTTCTCTGTCGGATGTATTCGTTACGAATCCTATCCTTCAGAGTAACTCCGAGCATAGCTCTTTCCATAGCGCGCTGAGCGACTTTGAACTGGTGGACCAACCCTATCGTGAGTGTCCACGTCTCAGCTCCGTATGTAGGACACACTGATTAAAAACTTTCGTTTTCAAACATTGCGTTATGGATGACGAGAAGACTCGGCGTAGTTTTCCGAACGCTGCCCAGCCTAGAAGGATCCTTCTCTTGGCTTCCTTGACCTCTTGACCTCTATGGCGCGGTGGGCGAAGGTCTGCTTGCGACGCAGGATGTATAATAAAAAAATATCTATGTGTCTAAATCTAATTCATTGTATTAAGCATGTCAGTCATCATCAACTTTATTCATAACAATATAAAAATCGTGATTTAAATGCTAATAAATAAATAAGAGGACTATAGCTAATAATATGTCCGACAAGATAAAATAATAAAATAAAACTTTTTAAACTTTCACGATTTGTTGACATATTAAAGAATATTTATCGGGTATTTATCGCGTATTAATATTTATCGGGTATTTATCGCGATGGAAACGTAGGGGAAAATAAAACAAAAGGTACGCGATAAATACCCGATAAATATTCTTTAATAATAAAATAGCTTAAAAATTACAATCAATAGTAGTACATTCATGAAAAGAAACAATAATAATAATGTTATCGGATAATTAATGTAGTACCTATAACACAAGCTCTGCATATCTTGGGGCTAGTTGATGATGTGTAGATTATCCAGCCTTATTTATTTATTGACTGTTTACATGTATACAAGTACGAACTTAGTTAGAGCGTGGTTGAAACTTAGTCTAAGAAACAACTTATAAATAATAAATTATGCCGTGTGGATTACACAGCATCATCTAGCCCCAAGCTAAGCAGAGCTTGTGTTATGGGTAAGATTACTAGATTACTGATATACATAATACAATATTATTAAATAGATAGATATTTATTATTATACATAGAAAACAACCAGAACCCCTGAACAAATATCTGCAGATCGTACAAATATTTGTCCCGGGGCGGGAATCGAACCCGCAACCTCCTGCGTCGCAGGTGGACCTTCGCCCACCCCACCACGGTGGTGGTCAAACTTAGGTCCTATACACTGTGCCTACTGTTACTACTAAGACCTTTTGAAATTATTTTTTACCTCGTTAGGGGAGGCCTATGTCCAGATGTGGACTATTGTAGGCTGGTGATGATGATATTTATTTGTTTTGTTAATTTCCCAGTTCACAAGTGGACGTGTTCACGATAGACGAGGCGACGGGCGGTCTAGAACTATCTCATACGATGGTACTCAGTTCTAAAGACTTCCCCGGGGAACCGGGGCCTATCAAATGTATGCGGTAAGTTTCAATTCATTTAATTATTCGTTTATTTTTTGCTTGCATGTTATCTTTATTATATATTTTTGATCTAAGTGAATGTTTAGTATAGTTTTCACTAGGTTTCACTTTCAAGGTGCATGCCCTGGAAGAGCACTGCAAAACTGAGTTCAAATTTATTTATATCAAATATAATTTAAAATATTTACAATAATTTAATTTAATTATGTTAGTCACATATTGATCCTACCATGCAGGACCTTTGCTTTGCGGGTTCGATTCCCTAATCGCGAAAAATGTTTATTAGATCTCCATATATTTGCGCATAGAGATAGATAGACAATATTTTATTATACCACACATAGAAAGAGAGCATTACGAACCGACATGCAGTAAAGTATAAAAGGCCGCCTTATCGCTATGAGCGATCTCTTCTACACAACCATAGTAACCTTACAGCACTAACAGATACTGTAATGTTTTATAACTTATTTCCAGATGGACGAGCGACGGTCGCGGCGTAGCGGTGAGCTGGGAACGCGGCGGCGTGTCCGTGTGGAGCACGTTCGGAGCCCTGCTTATGTGCTCGCTGGCCTGGGACTACGGCCTCAGCCAGGACCTGCTCAACCATAACCCGCTGGTTGTTTCCAGTCTGGTATGTACGTTGGCTTACGATAAATAGGGTCATCATCAGCCTAGAATAGTCCACTGCTGGACCCATAGGCCTCCCGTAATGAGAGCCAGAGATGGCATTATTTATCATTTGGGGGTTATTGCCCATTATCCCCCTGCTTTGCATGCAGTTTGAAGATTGCAGTTCGGTGGAGTTGTTCTGCAGAGGGCGCTGCTTGCCCCTGGTGTGTATCCCTTAGTCGCCTCTTACGACACCCACGGGAAGAGTGGGGGTGGTGAAATTCTATGCCGGCACCACACGGCAATAAATAAATAGGGTATTAATAAAGAAAACATTGAATAGTTTGACGACCTCTGTGGCGTGGTAGGCAAAAGTCCTCTTGCGACGCAGGTTGCTGGTTCGGTTCCCGCCTCCGGACAAATGATTGTACTATCTGGAGATATTTGTTCAGGGTGTTCTGGTCGTTTTCTATATATAATAATAATAAATAAATAATAATAATAATAAAAATGAAGAAATGATAAAATAATGAACATTTATATCTATTTAATATCTTGTATTATGTATATCAGTCATCTAGTACCCATAACACAAGCTCTGCTTAGCTTGGGGCTAGATGATGCTGTGTGGATTGTCTGGCATTATTTATATTTATTTGTTACAGGAATGGGCTACAGAGGGCTACCAGCTCTGGATGGTGAAAGTGGAAAGCGATACCAACACTAATCTAATACAGCTAGATTTCATGAAGAGTCCACTGAGCGTCAACCCTTGTATGGTAACGTGATTTTTATTAAATAATTATTAATCGACTTTTTAAATTCTATCAAGCATCTTTGGATACTTTGGGGCTTACTACATTTTTTAAATTCTATCTAGCCGAGCTTTGTAACTTTAGAGCTATACATTTTTTTTTAATTCTCTTAAGCTCGAGCTCTGTATAATTAGTGCTAAACTACATTTTATTAAGTTCTATCAAACCGAGCTCTGTATACTTAGGACTAAGCCAATTCCTCCGAACCCGGTCTTTTGTGAAATTCAATTAACACTATTTATATTTAGATATCGATTGTGTATGTCTTAAGCAGTAAATTACTTTGAAGTGTTTGAAAATAATAAAATGCATTGTTTTCATATTTTTTATTTCTTTAAATGGATTTTCCAGAATTATTTATTTAATTATTTCTCAACAGAGCAACCAAAGGCACCTCTACCTACAAGCAGACGATAAGCTCTACGTAAACCTAGAAGACAACCTAACAAAACGAACCAAGATCTCAATAATAGACTCGTCCGGCGACGGGTACGACAACGGAATGGACCAGCCTAACTTGGAATATGAGAGCAGTGCCAACTACAGGGAGTTTGTTGATGACAACGAGTGCAGGAAGCAGTGGATTGTGCTACCGCTGCCGGCTACTTATATCGCTACTAATTGGCCGTTGAGGGTAGGTAGATTGTAATCAGAACAATTTATAGATTAGAGCACCTTTGCAAGAAACTTGGGATGCTTATGGTCTCATAATACTCTACGACAACTTTAGATAAGTTGTCGTAGAGTATGTCTTTTCATGATCTTTGATGGATAGAAAATATTTTTTATTATAAAGAAATAACACATTGAGGAAGAAAACCTTACAAACATATAAAAGGCGGAAATCGCTATGAGTGATTTCTGTCCGAGTCTGTGTAGGAATTCGTTCCACGGTCAAATTGAACCCGTAAACTTCTGCCTCAGTTACAATTACGCCGTTATGCTCCATGGCTTTTAGATTTTAATGTGCACTCTGTAGCGACCTCTGCCATCTACCCCCAAACTTTTTATGTTAGTTGTGTTGATTTTTTTAGGTATTTTAGGGTAAGACTATTTTAGACTTAGAACCCGTAACTTTCTGTCTCAGCTTACTATTTAGCCGTTGTGCCTCAGAGGGCCCACTCTATCTGTGTAGCTGTGTAAAAAAGACACTATTACGTTGTCAATTTCCCCACAGTACAGTGCAATAGATGAGGAGGGAGTGAACGTATGCGTAGCGGGCCGCACCGGGCTGGCGCACTACAACTGCCTGTCGCGGCGGTGGAAACTCTTCGGCAACGAGGCGCAAGAGAAAGACTTTGTGGTCACTGGCGGGATGCTGTGGTGGCGGGAGTATATTGTCATTGGTAAGATTTGTTAGTGGGGGCATCCCTAGTAAGAGTGTAGCACAACACTAAATCTAGTTTATAGTCTATGGTTATATAAGAGATTGCATCAGCCATTGTGTGTTGAAAAAAACTATGGCTAATGGAAAACCAGTGAATAAAAAAAGTTTATAATATAGGAAAAGGTTTTATTTCCTCCTCTGCGCATTCCCTTAACACTACATATAAAACAACAGCTATTTTTTACATTATTATTAAATATTGTCATGTACCTCAATAACATTAAACATAGATTTCGACAGACAAAACAAACTTGTAATAGACACATAAATGATATATGTATGTATTATTTTCCTTGTCGGTTTTTCCATTTGTAGGTAAACAAAAATCTCTAACACTTTATTATAATAAGTTTTCTAAAAATTTTTATGAAATTTGACTTGTATAACTGTTTATTTTTAAGAAATAAGCAATAACTTTATTGAAATCAGAAATCTCACTGTCTTCCACAAATCAGGTAAAGTTCACTTCATTACTCAAACACCGCTTATCTCTTCTTTCCGCAGGTTGCTACAGCATTCTCGACGGTCACGACGAGATTCGCTTCTACCCGCGCGACGCGAAACTAGACAACAAGTTCGCGAAGATCGTCCGAGTGCAGTCGCAAGTGTTCGTGGTTGACATTCTGGACGATCAGCTGGTGGTGTTCGGGGCGGACGCGCTCGTTACTATCTATGAGCTGAGCGTGGACAATAGTGAGTCTTATTGTATTGTTGATCCCCAACCCGCATGCCCAGCGTGGTGATTATGGGCAATAACCCCCAAATAATGATGCCATCTATGGCGCTCATTAGGGGAGGCCTATGTCCAGCAGTGGACTATTATAGGCTGGTGATGTTGATGTTGATTGTATTGTTCTTTAGGTTGATTTTCTTTTTCATGTTCCTTTATATGCCAGTAGCGGTCCGCCCAGGCTACGCACGGGTATTTCAATGGAATTTTTCGTGCGGATCTCTAGTTTTTTTAAATATTCTATAGTCTATGTTCATCAGGGAAAATTTAAGATTCTTAGGGTGAAAGATTTTTTCAAATCATTCAGTAGTTTCGGAGCATATTCAATTCAAACAAACAATCAAATCTTTCTTCTTATTAATATTAGTCCAGCTAGATAGAATGAATTCAGGCCTATGAGAAGTTAATAAGCCGATGAAAAATGACCTATAATCTAACTCAGCACTAACAAAATTAACACATGTATTTAAGGTTTAAATTTCGTTTATTTTTCAGTTCAATATTGTAGATTAAGTTAAACTATTCTACGCAGTGTTCTGCAAACTCTCAGTCCGCATACAATTCAAAGCGTACACACAGATAATCTCAATCTAAATATTTTGTAAACTTCCCCAGTCCCCTTTGTTTTTTTTTTCGGCGAGGAAATTCATTTTCGAATAAACTGGTCTGGGGGGGACCAGAATTATGTGGGACTCGACGCCCTGAGAAGGACGTAATACCCACTAAAACCTCTCCGGTGACACTCTCTTGCCATTTTTGGCCGAACCACGGGAACATAATAACCTTCGCGGCCCGACTGGCGTTCCCCTCTTCCTCACATATTCATGGCCGGCAAGCCCACCATTCCACACGCTCGCCGACCCCATCTATTCCCCAGTCCCCTGAACTAATAGGTTCCTATTCCAGCCGGCGTGATAGATATGAGATGCGTGCAAGCCGTCGACATATCCGCACTGTCTCACCCCGCGTGCGTCGTCTCGGCCGCGCTGTGTCGCTTGCAGGACCCGCCGCACAGACACCGCGCCTCGCAGCCGCTCATACACACGCAACGGCAGCCGGACTCATTGGTGAGATGTAGTTTGTCGTTGGTGAGATGTAGTTTATTATTGGTGAGATGTAGTTTACTAATGTTGGCATTATTGGTCTATATATCAGCGCTGTCTCACTCCGCGTGTGATATATACGACCTCTGTGGCGCGGCGAAGGTCCGCCTGCCACGCCGAAGGTTGCGGGTTCCATGCCCGTCTCGGGACAAATATTTGTACGATCTGTAAATATTTCTTCTGGGTGTTCTAGTCGTTTTCTATGTATGTATAATAAAAAATATCTATCTAATTCTAATGTATTATGTGTACGTATATCAGTCATCTAGTACCCATAATACAAGCTCTGCTTAGCTTGGGGCTAGATGATGCTGTGTGGATTGTCCAACATTTTTTTTTATTTGATTAATTATTGCACAATGATGACCATTGTTTATGGTGCGGTAACGAACTAGTTATTTCCAGGTGATCAACGCAAGCGGCCGGCTGATGATGGTCCAAAGGGAAGAGTACGACGTCGACGAAGACAATAATCCCGTAAGTAACATGTATTTTTTTGTACAGTAAGGTACGCCAACCGCATATATTTTTATGCATTCTTTCACATAAGCACACGCTAATAAACAAGAGGACGCGTACACGATACGGTGGAAACAAAATAATTCATTCATTAAGAATGGGATAAACTAGGTTCGCGCTAAACCTGCTTATTCATAATGAATTCGTCAAACTGCAAAAGTTTTTATAGTAAAATAATAGTTGTTGATTACACCGTTATTGCTTTTACTAACATTGTGCAGATCACAATAGGCCTATCAATGGCCACAGCGATACTAAAGCCATCAAAGGATAAATAAAAATAAGCATTTTGCAGAATAATCATTCATTAGCAGACTTTCATTAGCCAGTTGTTCAATGGATATTATAATATCAATTAAACAAATATTATGTATTTGTGAAATATGAAAGGGAATTATAAGATTTTTTTGAATTTTCAATGTCTGAGCAGCATTTTGTGTCTCTGACAGTACCAAGGAATTCCTTTTGAAAAATTAATGACGGTTTAACATGATTTTGGCTGTTCAATATAATGTTTTTGTCGCTGACCGTACTAATTACTTGCTAATGTTTGCAACATTAATGATGGCAATTTGCTGCCGCCTGATTATTATACATTTATGTAATAGGGTTTATTGATTGTTACGTGTCAACGAATCGGGCAACACTAATTGTACGGTTTTTTATGCATCAATTGTTGCGAAAAGTTTAACAATATTAACAGGTTCCAGTAAAGAGGAAATATGTACTATGTTTATTTATGTTCTAACCATTTGAATTTGGAATACATGTCGCGATGCTCATGTGTTTATAGTTTAGGTTGTGTTTTAGGTAACTCAAAAGTTGTCTTCTTATTTCGAAAATATGAAGATAAATGTGACAACGCATGTATCTCGTTTTCCAGCTATGCAAGTAGGTAGACAATAGGCTGCAAACATTCTGGCTTCAAGCATAGATTTAGTAGCATGTGAGTGTATACCAAGCCTTAAGTCCTTGCGTGAACCAGACTAAGTCAGATAAGTTCTTAGGGCAGTGGATTACTTAACTTGCAGTAAAGGGGTCGACATATCAAAACAAGATAATCTTTTTGAAATATTTATTTCGCTCAGGTACACTTCGTCGCTTTGGGTACAGCAATTAACTTCTAAACAGACCTATGTGTATTTTTGCACGCGAATACCGTGCAAGAAGACACTAGCGCCGCGAGTAACTAAGAGGTTACCTATACACGGAGAAGTTAAATATAACTTATAATACATTTGCAACAATGTGTCCAGTCCGGTCTGTTAAGACGGCCCCGACGTGACGTGACGTGAGATAAGGTATACTTTAAGAAAAAATTTACACTCATCAACTCCGAAATATCTTTCATCATTAAAAAGAAAAAAATCCCTATCGATCCTTCGCGGAAGAATAGAGGTTATCAAACGAGTTTCTATTTATGAATCTGCCTATCATAACGCAAACCAATCAACGTAACGGCATCGCCGCACCTCTTTTGTTTTTCACTCTAAGCTTTGATTAGGCAAGAAGTTTCAGAATCTTGAATACGAAACGCGAAGTCGTATGCGTTTATATGAAAAGGACAAGTGATTAAGCGCTGTCTGAAACCGGTCTGGATACATTGAACAAAGAGTAAACTACATCAGTGCTTGGTTCTAATAGTGACGGTTTTATCAGCAAGATTGATGGGCCCGGTTGCCCAGCGGCGGACTTTTCCCTTACCGCCCCAGGACGATCCTGATAGATGCACCCACGGCCCTGATTGAGGGAGATCCAACCAGGGTAGGATGTCCAGTTGTGGAATGATTTGTTGGTTTATAATTGGGGCATGCTCTAAAATCGGTATTTGGTCTATGATTGGTCCGTGGTCAAGGACTGGCGCGATAGGGATAGCTTCTTGAGCTACCTCCACGATCGGAGCCGGTTCCGCGACAGCCACTGGTGTTATAGAATGAACGCTCGGGCCGGTCCGTTTGACGACAGCGTTGAACCCTCTGATTGGATCAGCGGTGTATTCGACCAATCGGATGTTGCCGTCCGGTTCGACGAGCGAATAGGCGCCGCGGACGACGTCGCCCTGGCGGGACTCCCATTGAGCTTTGTTGTCACCCGTTGATGGGTCGTTTACTGCATAGTTGAATCCGTAGTCGGAATTCGGCTGGAAAAGGTGTCTTATGTCAAGAATCAAAAAATCTAAATCAAAGTGCTTAATTTCTTTTAGACCTTACAGGAGTCTTGGACTATGTTCAGATTCTGATTTTTAATTTGCACTTTAGAACAGTGCAAAGCACAAAAGAAAGGTTTACCGATATAAATATTGATAGAAAGGCAAAACAAACATCCTCCATGTGTGATAGTACTTGTGGTTTCTGTATCACTTCTTCCTTTAGTTTACAAATAATGAAGAGAAAATCAATAACATCTTATTTCTTATTTTATAATAATTTATTGGGACATTTTTCTTTCCTTAGTGCTGCACTTTGTAAGCCTAAAGAAATAAAGTTATTGAAATTTAAATCCGAGAGAGCTTTATAGTTCGCTTTAGCTTAAGTAACAATTAATTTACTTAAATACTATTTTGGCATAATTTAACGTAATAAGTAACTTACAATACTGTCGACGGCGTACAGGGGTCCCCCGATTGGGTTCGCCGATGCGACTGCGACGGTTGCCAGAAGGCATGACAGCTGAAAGTAAAAAACAATTAATGACATAAATAACACTATGAATACAAAAGTCAACGTGACAAATTGTATGAAAGTCAACGCGCAAAACTAAAAAAAAATTGCATGTATAGCAGTTGGTCATACTTTTGCAGTTACACCTAGATGTCTTGGCAATAATATCGAATCTACTTTCGAAGTAAGCTAAATGCTTAAAAGCTATGATTTCAAAAACACAAAGATAATATTATATGATCTGCAGATCAGGCAATAATTTTTCCTAACAAATCGAACCCGCAACTTCTTCATTTAATCGCACTTCACTTGCCACGGATGTCATCAATTTCTTAGCGACTTCTTCCCTTAACATTAGTAATTTGAAAAACCTTATTTAGAGGGTAGTAGACCCAGGGGAAGTAAACTGGGAAGTAATACGAGGAAGTGTCATTACCGCAAAATATGTATTCATATTTCCTGACGAAGTACTCCAGTGAGTCGACAAATGTGTACTGATGCTATATCACTACCTACTTGCTTATTTATACTACACTAATTATTCGACCTGGCCCGCCCTGGTTCGTCAAGCATCTTCGCCCCGATTTGTGTCAGCGATATTTTTTGTAATTTAATTTTTGCATACAACCTGTTCCGTTGTATGAGTAATCAGGTATGCGGACAATTATGAACTAATACAGTTATTTTGTAGGTGATTATGCGTTTGGAGGATTTGGATGTTCTATAGGTATCTTGTATAGTGGCTTGGTAACTGCCATCGTTATCGTGACGCAGTAAGTTTTTTAAATAAATTATTCTAGTTGGTGTACACAGCATCATCTAGATTCAACTACTAGAATATCTGTGGTGTGATATAGAGAGGAGGCTTATGCTCTCAGACGGTTGAGGTATATTAACACAACACCAGCTGATTCTAGCATTTTAGTTAAATAATATTATAATTATGTGTAGTATTCTTTGTAAGTGTAACGATTTTATTCTGTTTGTACTTTTATTTACTTATGTTTAACTACAAATAAACGCTTTGATTTGATTTGATTTTCCTTATTATTAAATGCGAGGCTTTGAGGATTATCTGTGTACTAGCTGACCCCCTCGCAATTTCATTTGCGTGGACTTTAGGGTAAAAAATCTTGACGAAATCAGCTAATACCCTATTTTAAGAGTCTCAAATTCCTGAAACCCGCTTTAAATATCATGTATCCCGTAATCCCGTTATAAGCGTTTTCGACATTTCAATACGGAGCCAAACTACGAATCTCAAACTTGAATAACCCATTCCACCCTATTTTCAGGAATATTTTAAAAAATCCTGAAATACGTGTTCAATATTTTTGTTTGTTTAGTTTTCTCTGTAAATTTCAAGCCAATAGCGTCAATGGTTGATAAATTTTACCACAATAACCTCAATAATTCGACTTCCTTTTTATACTTATAAAGTAACATTTTTGAAAAATCCTGAAACACGTAATTTGACTTATAGTTTTTTCAGTACATGCTGAAAGTTTCAAGTCATTACTATGCTATATTAAAAAGTTATAGACATTTCAATACGGAGCCAAACTACGAATCTCAAACTTGAATAACCCATTTCACCTTATTTTCAGGAATATTTTGAAAAATCCTGAAACACGTGTTCAATATTTTTGTATGTTTAGTATTTTCTGTAAATTTCAAGAGAATCGGGCCACCGGTTACAGAGTTAGAAAAAGGACCAAAAAAACTTCCACCCCCTTTTCACCCCCTTAGGGGTGGAATTTCCAAAAATCCCTTCTTAGCGGGTGCTTGTGTTGTAAAAGGAACCTACATTCCGAATTTCAGCTTTCTAGCTTCAGCGGTTTAGGCTGTGCGTTGTCGCCAGAAAATCGCTCGTTCCTTTATATATTAAGATATTTTACAGTTAGAGCTCCGGGGATTGTTGTCTAGGGTAGATCTAGAAAAATTACATCACTTTGTCATCGAGTTCATAAATAATTTTAAATCCATTCCTTCAACTTCAATATTTTACGGAATGTACCTATGGTTAGTTGTGGTCACCAAATCAGTTTTTTTTTTCAAAGAAGACACGATTTTTATTATTTCTGTAGATAGGTAAGTATTTTACAAAAAGCTTATGGCTAGAACCTAGATAAATACTGTTCTAATACAAATAATAGCAGATCATGGTAAAAATATGCTCAAATTACAAATTACTTTGGTATTACGTTTTTTATGGGAAATTCATCCGTCACTGGAGTACTTAAACCGAAGTATATGTTGGAACTCTAGTAGACCCCTGTCGACTCCCTTGATCACGAATGAAATGAAAAGTATTTAGTGCATCATAATGCTCGAAAAAGCATTTAGTATTGATGCTAGAGCTGTCTGAATGCTACTTGCTATTTTACAGTATTTTGACTCTGTGGTCTGCGACGCAGGAGCAACCTCCTAGGTTCGATACCCGTCTCGGGATAAGTGTGTGTAGGATCTGCGGACCGGCTGAGTGTTTCTTTGCATAATAAGTAAAATATTATACATAGGTAATTATTGTAGTAAAGATTTCAGTTATCTAGTGCCCATGACGCACGCCTACATAGCACAAGCTCTGCTTAGCTTGGAGCTAGATGATGCTGTGTGAATTGTCCAGCATTATTGATCTTATTTACCTATCTGTTGTACTTCTTGCTCCAAGTTATTTATCCGTGAGGAGATTCGATTATTGAGAATATTAGCGTACACTCTCTAATAACTTTATAAATACCTTTCTTTTAAAGCCTCCGCTTTTTTTTTACATTTCAGTGGCGGTTTAACCCGACGACGGACGTGCTGGTTAAGTGATTGCCACTCAAGATTAGTCCAGCCTGTACCATTTTCATTCGCTTGTTTTAATTTAGTCTTTGTTCGTTTAATTTGTCATAGAATTTTTAAATTAGCTTAGTGAACGGCACTGAGGAAGGTAGCAATTATTCTATTGCTTCTGTAAGAGCTAAGCGAAGTGTTCAACCTACCTTTTTAGTCAATAATATTTATAGACTTTTCCTCTGAGAATAAAAAACCCTTACCTGGGCCTAAATTGTAGGATTTTGAGTTGAGGCACTGATAAAATAATATTGATGTAACTATTCAGGTATAAAGGAGACTTCGAGTATTCCATTCCGTTTAGGTACATTAAACATTTTAGACCTTCTTAGATAAATTTAAATTTACCCATGGACTTGGTCTTATATTCTCATCCTAAAGTTATACTTCATAGATTTTTATATATTTCGCAATCTTCTTCGTATGTAGGGTGAAAAAAATTCATGTGCCCTGAAGGGAAACTACTTCAAATCTTTAAGATTAATTATTTTACTTAAAGGAAACATTCCTTTAAATGCATTTTGAATATTCCATTCCTGATTTTATTCTAATCTACTTCATAAGGTCATACAGGTAAATAAAATGATTTAAGGATATCGTTAAAATACTTTACTGGTCGATAATTTAACGGCTCGTGAAAACGATGTCTTACATGCGCAGAGTTTACACCGTTTATGTAGTGTGTTTACATTGCATAACCGACATTATTATACAATCTTTACAATCATTATTATTTACTTCTACATAAACAGAAGTATAAATCTAGACCTAGTTTAATTTTTCTTCTTCCTTATAACCAGAGTCTGTCCGTGCAGTGAAATAGGCCCAGTCTTCCATTTGAGTACTTTTCCGTTGACTAATTTCTTGCTATAGATAGTTGCGTATGGTCCTGGAGGCAGTAGCCCCCCTAATGGCACCCATCCTCCGTAAGAGTGGGTAAGGGGATCCCAGGGTAGACTCCACTTGCCTAGCGCTGCTGACGGCAGGATCGGTGTTATTGGGCCAATAGGCGCTAGTAATGGGACTGTTGGGGCTAGAGGCAGGTGTAAAGGCAGGATCGGAGCTAAAGGCAAAGGCCATTTGATCCCTTTCAGTCCTCCGAAACCGTAGTTCAAAGGTCCTACAATCGGAGCCAGCGGCGCAATGGTCTTCGCGATCAAAGGCGTCGGATGCAAGTTAGGTCCGATCTTCTTGACCACAGCGTTGAAGCCAGTCAGGTCGTTGGCGGTGTAGTCGACTGTGCGGACGCTTCCGTCGGGTTCTAAGAGCGAGTAGGAGCCCTTTACGTTGCCTCCGTCTCGCAGCTCCCATTGGGACTTCTGGTCGGCGGTTTTTGGGTCGTTCACTGAGTATTTGAAGGCGTATCGAGGATGGTCCTGCAAATATCATTTCAAATATCACACATTTCTCCCAAATCTCATTTTGTGTTAACTACGATGTGTCTGCTTAACTAGGGGCTAGATGATGCTGTGTGGATTATCTAGCATTATTTAT
The DNA here is from genome assembly GCA_963931895.1 of Eupithecia pulchellata. Classification (NCBI taxonomy): domain Eukaryota; kingdom Metazoa; phylum Arthropoda; class Insecta; order Lepidoptera; family Geometridae; genus Eupithecia; species Eupithecia pulchellata. The sequence continues at coordinate 1,178,690 of OZ007538.1, read as the reverse complement.
GAGTGCGGTTCGCTAGGTTCGTAGTTAACTTGCTAACATTTATTAGCTTCTTATTTGATTTGAAAAACCTCAAGAACATTTTTCACTGAAAAGTTTTTAACCGATGTGACATGCAAATCACTGATCGCAAATTGGTTAGATCACAGCCGGATATATAAACAGTGGTGGGTGCGAGTTTGATTCCGTCGGAAGCGAAACTTTTGATGAGCCAATTAAAACCTCATTCCAGTCGTAAAGCTACTAGAATTAATGTAAGGCTCGATTTATTTAAAGGTAACTTACAATGATCCCAGTGGCGGCTGGTTTTGCATCAGACACGGGAGCACCACTAACAACTGCAGCTGTTAGAGCCAGAAAACAAATACTCTGAAAACATTAAAATTATGAGCAGACCGTTCAGTACTAAAATATTACCTAGCCCTTATTAGATACGGGAGTCTCAGACTTCCGAGTGGCCATCGCCTATAGGCCGTGCCTGTCTGTGGGACGATTCAAATTTGAAAAATAATCTACATAATTTCACAATGGGGTTCATATCTAAAGAACTCTATGCACACATTAAATAAATCAATGAATTATAAAAATGAGAGAGAGAGAGATGTACATATAGTATGCTAGACAAGATCATCTTGTCTAGCTTGTAAACCATATTAGTTTTTAAGGGATACTGATCTTAATGACATTAAATTGCTATCATTACCAGTAAAATTAATTTCATTATGTCGGTTGTTGAGCCGTTTAAAAACAGAATGATTGGCAATCACTAGAGCATCCTTTTATAAGCGTTTACATGAAGTATTGACAGACCTGCGTAACCCGTTGTAGCAGTTTTCCTACGACCCGGTATACGGGTCTTCTATATGCATAGGCCAAATATGCTTTAAAATATTAGGCGATGAATTGGAACTGAAACCTCAATGCAACCAAGCAGCATGCAACGTGTGACGCACGACTGTGTCAACACGTTTTAGCCGTCGATAGCGCAGTCGTGAATGTTTCACGCATGGTTTCCTCTACAAGAAGCAAGATTAAGTTGCAAAACTGTTGACAGGACGAATTAAACGACAGTAAAATATACCACACAGTGGCGTAATGCTTTATTTGTGCTCGTAAACTATTAGTCTGACTTATTGTTAGCAATATAAATATCTAATTAACTAGTCAACAATCACATTTTCGGGGTTAATTAAATCTTCAAGAAAGTCATGGCAGGTCAATAAGAGTAATTTTCAACGCTCAGTGTTTCCATCCATCAAGGAGTGAGCCATCCCACGGCGTGCCAAGGCCAACCGGTCCAATGGGACCCTTCAAACCCCCGTAACCAATAGGTCCAAGTGGTAGGCCAATAGGTCCCTTTAAACCGCTGAGTCCAATTGGTCCAAGCGGCAGTCCAATGGGCCCCTTCAAACCTCCGAGTCCGATTGCTCCAAGAGGTAGGCCAATAGGCCCCTTCAAACTTCCGAGCCCATAGTCACTGACAACCGGAATCGGTGCAAGAGACGGTCCAATTGGGCCCTTCCATCCAAGACCACCTCCAATTACGTCATTGTAGCTGTAAGGTCCAACGATGGGGCTTTTGATGACGGGCAGGATTGGCGATTTGATTAGAGGAACCGAATAAGCAGGGGCTATTGGCAGCACTGGCTTAATGATCGGTGTTACTATCGGAGCTGATTTGACGAGCGATGCTGTTGAGACCGCAGAGCTGTAGCCGTGGCCGAGTCCTACTGGGCCAGTCAAGAGAGGAGCTCCAGCTAGTGCTCCATATTTAGCCACGGACCCGACGGATATCGGGCCTACACCGTGTCCGCTGAGGAGTGGGATCGGGGCTTTGTAGATAGGAACGGGTCCCGTCGGGTGTAGGGACGGGCCGAGCTTCTTAACCACAGCGTTGAACCCTGATTTGTCATCTGCCCAGTACTCGACTATCCTTAGACTACCGTCCGGCTCCACAAGCGAGTATGCCCCTGAAAGAAGTATTTAGTATCATCACTAGCGTCACAGCAACAACAGTCAGTCAAAAAAATAACGAGGATATTGGGACCCTTTAGAAGCTGGCACCAGGGGCAGCCGATCTGGTTACCTCTCCCCTAAATCTGACTCTCCTACAAAGACTAGATACAATTTCTCATGTGTAATTTTAATTACCTTTTACAACATCACCATCACGTTTTTCCCATTGAGCTTTGTTGTCTCCAGTATGAGGGTCTTTAACCGAATATTCAAAAGCATATCTTGGGTAAGCCTGTGAACAAAAAACTTATGAGATTTTCATCCCTATAACGTTGTTGCAAACTTTGCAAATTTGAAATTTTAGTTAACTTACATAATAATCTACTGAGGCATGTTTCGGCGCATATACTAGAGGTTCTAGACCCAAGCCATCTGCTAGGATAGACGGCGCCAGCGCCAAAATGCAGCATATCTGGAACAGTCAAAACACGTCACTTGGTTTTCATTTCAAATACTTAATACGAGTTAGGTTGCACTGACCGCCACGTAGGTATTCATTGTAAGACAGATGCTAGATGTGAAATGGATATGCAGGAGCGGTTACGTGTATTTTATAGGCAATCTGAGCAGACCTTCGGTTCCTGACGTTTGCCGGATGTGGAACGTTACACACATGCACGGCATTACTCGTGGGGAGTTGCATCGGCTAGGTTTCATAGAACAGCCTTCGGAAGGTGAAAACGCTGCATCGTCCTCATTTGTTTAGATGATTTTGGGGAAAGAAGAATTTAAGTTTTGTGTTACAAACAACGTGTAGGTTTTTTTGCTACAAATACTTTGGTAGCTTGACGAAATCCTTATGAATGTTAGCGGGTTAGGTACGAATCAAGTTTACGTTGGAAGAACGTAAAGTTTTTTGTAAATATAGGTATAAAGTTTGTTTTCATTAGGCCATTGACATGAGGCTTAGTTAGAAATGTCTCTATGTTGTCAGGTTTCGCCCTTGAGTAACCAATGATAGGTGAACGACAGCAGTGCCAAGAATGGTCCTCCATGCGTGTCACGCCTTGACGCAATCTAGGCGAATAACTTAGCGACTTCTTGCTCCAGTTGCGCGGCTCGCGGTGCAAACACGCTCGATTATGCACCTCTATGCTCATTGAGTCAGCAAGAGTTGTATAATCCAATTTCTGATACGATCAGCACGAACTTGAATTTATGTGAACTTGTAATCGAACGGCCTATGTTTTGTTGCGTTGTATAACTATTATCCGTCCTAGTTCGCATATAAATTACATCCTTCCTGAATATTGAATCCGACCAATGTAACAAGTAGCTTAGAAATCCGATTTTGGCGTAATTGTCCTATTAGCCATCAATTATGTGTGAATTTTCGAATTAACTGCGTTGAAACTACGTTGTTAAAACCGATTTATGGGAAAATGCAGGAAATTCATTGTCTTGTTGGAAATCCCGTTTAAATATCAAATGGCAGCGAAACTTTGACATTAGAAGCGATATTTTAACAGGCTTCCTGTTTTCCAAAGGTGGGAATTTGTGCAATAATTTGCAGGCGGACCAGAATTAATACATTTTTGTAAAATCCTTTTGCGGTTTCCAAGAAAGGAAAGTTGGCAGAGCTGTTTATATACTTCCGTACCATATCTTAACGGCCATGTGATTTTGTCACCGTTGGTTGGTTGCATACATCGTTCCTCCTGGCTTAGAGAGAAACTGACATTTTACTAAGTCTAATGTATAGCTATACCACAGATAACATGACTAACTGTTGATACTAAGAATCCTATGTTCTCGTTATTTTTATTATTTTTCTATCTTATCAAACTACTAACTATGCAATGCGGTAGACGCTGCCTTATGTAACACAGTTTTTGAAACTAAATCAGAGGGCAGAACCTGATTAGAACTTTCAACTTTGTTGTTTTAAATATCATTACTATATCTGATTGATTGGTATTATCTTTCTCAGTCAAGAAAGTATTTATAAAAATGATTACACTACTTTTTTAGTGCTTTATGAGCTAATATTAATACCTAATCTGTAAAGAATATATACATAATAGGAACCTACCTCTTCAATCACTCTGTCTATCAAAGAAACAGCATCAAAATCCGGTGCTTAGTTTTAAATATCTAAGCTACTTAGATAGACAGCGGGAATCGACTTTCTTTACTATGTAGTGATGTATATGTGAGAAAAATACTTAAATAAATGTAAATATTCAAATCTTCATCCACAGGCCTACAGCTGCTTACCAGCAACGGTCCTAGCATCGTGCGTGGAAAGCGTATGGGCCTGCGGTGGGTCTTCCCAGACCCAGCTGTCCCGGGCGCTATGGCTCTGGTGCGGATCCCTCGGTGCCCGCGTGTGGCTGCCGTTATTGCCGCGAGACGCGACCAGACATCCCGACTCGGGCCGGCACACGTTCATGGCAAAACGGATCATGTTGCCGTTCCATCTCAATATCTACCCTTTGAGTATGTATTAAAGTCGCATCAAAAACATCAATTTGGCAGCTCCTCGGCATGACGTCATCGGTCATGCGCAGTGCCTCAGTTCGCAATGTCCAAACTAGATGTCGCCACTAGTCGCGCTTACGAAGCGTTTCTCGAATTCACCTACAGCATCCAACACCTGAAGATTAAAATTAAAAATGGTTCAATATATACATGACACATTAGGGGAGGATAATAACCTTTTTGGTCGTGCACGTTGTGAAGTTTTGCCACGTTGGATAGAGATGCTAAATTGTCAACCAAAGCCTCATAAAAGCCAGAATTCCGATCACCTGTGTACTTTACAAATAGCTTTGTAAGTACATATAAATGCTATGTTGTTATTGTCCACAGCCATCCTCTTCGACGACGCCATCCTACTGGGCGCTGAGAACGACACGACGCTGTACGCCTCTGATTCTAACTCTGTGTTCTCGCTGCCATTCTGCGTTGTTAATAGAACGGTATGTAACTAACCAATCTATGTATACTTCTATACTTATATTATAGAGGGGAAAGTTTGATTGTTTGCGTAGAGTTAAAGATCTAAGCAAGCATACAAAGGGACAAACAGACAGTCAGCGAGAAACGACTTTGTATTTAATGTTTTTTAATAAAAGTTTAGTTAGATATAGAACCCGTTTAGTATATTGTTATACAATACAACCATGTGTAAACAAATAAACATCTTTATCAATCTATCATCATCTGAATCTGAACGGCATTTCCGCCGCATAGCGTGCACAGATTCTGTCGTATGGGAAGCATACATATAGCCTCTCATCAGAGAACGCATGGAGGATAATAGCTTCGTTCTTTATTTGAGCTAGCATGTATGTATTGTTACAGAGTCAAGTATACCTCCACCAGATCCTGAGGCAGCTCCTCCGTCGCAACCTCGGCTACCACGCGTGGGAGATCGCGCGCTCCTGTTCCCAGCTCGCGTACTTCCCGCACTCTTTAGAGTTACTCTTACACGAGGTTAGTACACTGCATTTACTAACAAACTTTAATTTATGATTATAACAAGACTATGACAACACAGATATGATAGATAGATCTATGCCATCTATGGCACTCATAAGGGGAGGCCTATGTCCAGCTGAGGACTATTATAGGATGATGATGATGATGATGAAAACACAGCACTTGAAGACGTCGTATTGTAGGAAATTAAATATTTACCCCAAAAATTTTCGAAATCGGCTGGACTCGAACCCTTGGCCCTCCCTCAGTACTGCGTCACGAAATCAAGGTTTGGATAAACTTCAATGTTTCTCCTGAGGGGGAGCTAACGGTGCTATAGTCCGAAGAGAGTCCCAAAGATTTTCGTAGAATTTCGTTGGGTACTTCATTTCGTGCGAGTGCGAGGGCTTATGCACTCGCACGAAATGTAAAATAACAAAAAACGTCGTATTTTCAGCTATCGACGATGTTTCCAGAATTCAGCTAACCTACAACCTATATACATGGGCACTTACATACAAGGGCAGAAGCGCGATTACAGTAATGTTTGTGCTGGTAGTCGTGAGATGTACTGTACTGTATGTGTACCTACTGAATGACATTCAGAATAAATCGGAATTTAGACGAGAACACACCTTTTCATTTGAGCGCCTCAGCGCGCTGTCCACCGAACCTTATATGGCGACCCTGCCAGGCGCGATCGGGTTCGCGCTACATACCGTGTGTCATTTTGTGAAGTGCGCAGTGTTTTAAAACTTAAAAGATGGGTAAATCTTACTCAAAAGAGGAGGTCATCGTTGCGCAAAACGCCTCCGGCGGGTCTAACAGCGCCGACATAGAGCAACTGAAAACCTATGCCAGTTTCACAACCTATTTTATGGGAATAATGTTAATTATCGTGATGATTGTCGTCGCATGCGTTGGCTACAAACTCTACCAAAAATGCCACAAAAATTGGATGCAGAGGGAAATCGAAGAGCATTATATGATGAGGAACAACAGTTGGTTCCGGCGTCGTCGTGAAATTGGAGGAGCGCAGGCAGAGACCGCGGGTGTCAACGTTGCATGAGCTACGTCCTCGAGTCAAGCTCTTCACGTTTTTTTTTTTTTGTATTATTAGCGTAGCGTAAACTTTAACAAACTGTAGAAAACTCTTTAAAATTTAGTGATGTGAAAGTGCAGTGCGTGCGGAAACTTAGTGCGTCCGTCGTGATGAGAGATATGCGAAGCGGTAAACGTGAGTTTTAGTAAATAAGACTAGAGACATATACACTTAAGAATAAGGTTAATGGAGGAATTACTTAAAAGCTATCATTCATGCCTACAAGAAATAAGGACTTATTTAATAAAAATTGGCCCTAAAAGAAGAAGTGATTCTGAGATTTGTAATAAAAAATTAGAGGAAGCCAATGAATTATTCGATTGTTTTAAGCAAGAATTATCAGAGTTTAAGAGTAAAAAGTTAAGTAATGAAGATATAATTTTAGTAAATAGTTATTCCGATAAGATAAAAACATTATTCGATAGGATTTCTGATTTATGTGCTGAGAGTAAAATAGTTATAAAAGTAGACAGTATGGAGACTTTTAACCTAAAGACCGCCGTGTCCTTACTACCGATAATGAACGATAAGGAAGATGTCACTAAACAGTTAATTTCGGCAATTGAGTTATACGAATCTATGTTGAAAGAGGAATCGAAACCCTCCCTTGTGCAATTTGTACTAAAAACCAGATTATCGGAAAGTGCTACATTGAGATTATCACAGAAATATGACACCGTTAAATCGCTTGTTGATGATATGCGTAAACATTTGTTGACCAAAACATCTTTTACAGCCCTACAACAAAAGCTATTAGGGTGTACACAAAATCAAAAAAGTATAGACGAGTTCGGTAAGGAAATTGAAGAGTTATTCGTTGGGTTGACTGTATCTCAAGCTGATGGCGATTCAGGCAAATATGCAATTTTAAAGCCACTAAACGAAAAATCAGCTATCAGACGGTTTGCCAGTGGTTTGCGAAACAGTCAGCTTAGCACTGTTATCACAGCTAGGAATTACGACACTTTGAAGGATGCAATACGTGGAGCCAAGGACGAGCAAATGTCCACAACAACTTCGGAAGGCAGCGTCATGAAGTTTCAGCGAGGTAAGCCCTTCAATAATAATAACGGCTATAGAGGACGAGGTTTTCGCGGTTCGAATCGTTACATCAATCATAACTCGTACCGTGGTCAGAATAACAGTCAGCGTGGTCACCCTACTCGAGGGAACAATCGCGGTACGTCGAATGCAGCGAGATCGAATTACGCGACGAGAGGTAGATATCATAATAATTATCGTGGTTATAGGGGTCACAATAATTATTATAACTCTCGTATGTACCACATGACTTCTAATGGACAGCAAGACTCGGCAAATGCTGGTGGTTCGACCAACAGTACCAATATAACAGCCAGCAATAGGGTTATCCAAGAACAAAACCCTTCGATTCAGTTTTTTCGTGAATAATAATCATACTTATTCCGATGCATTTACTCATTCTCAAATTTGCTATTACAATAATTACAATTCTATTGAATTATCGCTTGGTAACAGTACGTGCAATTGGTTAGTTGACACGGGAGCATCACTTTGCGCCGTGAGACATGACACCTTACGTAAATGGAACATTCCGTTCCATGCGGGACAACTTAAGATAAACGGTGTGTGTGGTCAATTATGTTCGATTGGATATGTTGATTTGAGATTGACTTTTATGGATGAGGAATTTATACACAGGTTTCATGTGTTCGACGGATTATGTTGTCAGAGCGAAGGAATATTAGGCTTAGACTTTTTGAGGAAATACAAAGGAATAATCGATTTAGAGTTAAATACCTTAAAATTATACAATAATGACAATGAGGTATGTTTACCATTACAACCAGGTAAGAGCGGCAGTAAATATATTAATCTAGCGCCTAGATCGGAAACGATTCACTTTGTGTCAACACACTTGAAGGAGGATTGCGTAGTCTCTTCAACAGAACTATGCGAAGGAGTAATCTTAGCAGGTTCCATTGTTCGACCGGTCAATGGCAAAATACCGATTAAAATTTTAAATACACGAGAGGACCATATTAGCCTAAGTTTTTTTAATCAAGAACTGAAAAAATTAAGCGACTTTGATTTATTTCATTTCGATAAACCGGAAATAAATGCGAGTAGAGTAAAGAAATTATTAACAGAATTAAATTTAACTTATTTAAACAGCGAAGAACAGTTAGAAATTGAGAAAATATGTGCTAAATTTTCTGATATTTTTTATTTGGAAGGAGATATGTTGTCGAAATGCAATATTTATGAGCAATCTATTCATTTAAAACCAAATTCTGTGCCTGTCTATAAAAAACAATACAGGTTACCGAAAGTTCAATGTAATGAGTTAGAGAAACAGATAGAAAAAATGCTGAAGGAAGACATCATTGAAGAAACTATGAGCGAATGGTCCAGTCCTATCCTATTACTACCAAAAAACTCGGGAAATTGCGAAAAAAAATATAGGTTGGTTATTGACTATAGGAAGTTAAATGAAACAGTTTCGGACGATCGTTTTCCACTACCTAACATCGTAGAAATACTCGATTCGCTTTCGGGAGCAATATATTTCTCTCATTTAGATTTACAGAATGGATATCATCAGATTGAGTTAGAGCCAGAGAGTAGGAAATGTACGGCGTTTACTTTTAAAAAACAATACCAAATGAAACGTATGCCGGTAGGTCTTAAGACATCGGCTAGTGCTTTTTCGAGAGCTATGACTGTAGCATTATCTGGATTAAATTACGAAAAGTGTTTAGTTTATTTGGACGATTTAATTTGTTTCGGTAGAAATTTGGAAAGTCATAACAAAAATCTTATTGACATATTTATTAGATTGAGAAAAGTAAATTTAAAACTAAATCCAAAAAAGTGTAATTTCTTAAAAAAGGAACTTTTGTATTTAGGTCACGTAGTAAGTGCGGATGGTGTGAAACCAGATCCAGCCAAGATACAAGCTATTCAAAATTATCCTACGCCTAGGTCTTGTGACGATGTAAAACGATTCGTAGCTTTTGCTAACTATTATCGACGTTTTATTTCTAACTTCGCGGAAATCGTTACACCATTAAATAAATTATCGAAGAAAAACGTGGAGTTTATTTGGACAGACGAGTGTGAAAAGGCATTCCAGTTATTAAAACATAAGTTGATATCACCTACAATTTTGCAGTACCCAGATTTTTCAGACGAAAATGAGTTTAAACTTTATACAGACGCTTCGGGTATAGCATTAGGTTCAGTTTTATGCAATAAAGATAATCGACCCGTAGCATATGCAAGTCGTAGCTTAAACAAATCCGAACATAACTATCCAACTATAGAAAAGGAAATGCTCGCAATAGTTTGGTCAGTTAAATATTTCCGACCTTACTTATTTGGAAAAAAGTTTCGAATATTTACAGATCATCGACCTTTAGTTTATTTATTCAATATGAACAATCCATCAAGTAGATTAACTAAATTTCGCTTGATTTTAGAAGAATATGACTTTGTGATTGAGTATATTCCAGGAAAAGACAATGTAGCTGCAGATGCACTGTCTAGAGTGATTGTGACGTCAGAAGAGTTGAAAGAGATGAATAAACGAGTTTTAAATGTAATTACAAGAAAACAGACGAAAAAAAAATGAGAGAGAGATAGAAAATAATACAAAAATATCTGACACGTCTATTGATTTCCGGCCTGATCAACCGAAAGTCGTAGAATTGTTGAAAAAGCCATCAGACTCTGTTGAGTTAGTAATTATTTCGGAGCGAAAGATGAATAAAATAAGAGAAAATAAATATTTTCTATTTGTGTATGACGAAGAAAAATCAATTTTATATACAACATGCCCAGACTTACAATCATGTAAAGCGCGAGTCGACTACATGAGTCAGCTGGAGCAAATATGTACTGAAAAAAATATTCAAGAAATATTTTTAATAAAGCATGCAAGTGATGAAGAATATGTGAAATGGTTAACCATAGAGATAAATAAAATAAAGTGTTTACCACAACTTTTTATAATAAAAGGACAAAAAAGAGTAACTTCTAAAGACGATAAAAGAGTTATTATGAACGATTATCACATCCTACCTACGAGTGGTCATGCAGGTATTAGGAGAATGTTAAATAATATCAAAAAATCATATTATTGGCCAGGGATGGATCGTGAAGTAACAGAATTTGTGAATAAATGCAAAAAGTGCCAAATGCAAAAGCATTCAGTGCCTATTAGAGAGCCTATGGTTGTAACCACTACGGCCATGAGCGCTTTTGATAAAATATATTTAGACATAGTCGGGCCCTTAGATAAGGATTATTATGATAAGGTTTATATTCTAACTATTCAGTGTGAGCTTAGTAAGTATGTCGTAGCTGTACCGTTAGAACATAAGGATGCTGTTTCCGTGGCAAAAGCGTTTGTAGAAAATGTTATTCTAGTATATGGTGTCCCAAGAGAGATAGCAACTGATAGAGGATCAGAATTCATAGCATCTACAATGCGCGAAATTTGCAAATTACTCAATATCAAACAATTATTTTCTACTGCTTACCATCACGAATCAATAGGAGCTTTGGAAAATTCTCATAAAAATCTTAACGCTTATTTACGTATACAGACTGATAACGATCCTACAAAATGGAGCACGTGGGTTCCGTATTGGTGCTTTGTTTACAATACGAGTGTTCATACATCAACAAACTTCACGCCATTTGAATTGGTTTTTGGTAAAATTTGCAATCTGCCCAGTAACTTAATCACTAACGTAGAGCCTTTGTATAATTCAGATAATTATCCATTAGAGTTAAAATTTAGATTACAAAAATGTCACGAACAAGCAAGGAAAAATTTGTTATTGTCTAAAGAGAAAAGAAAATGTATATATGATAAACAAATTAACCCTATTGTCTACAAACCAAATGACTTTGTTTTATTAAAAAATGAAAATAATTCAAAATTACAGAACGTTTATAATGGTCCATATTTAGTTGTTGAGGATATTTCACCAAATGTTCGAATAATTAAAGGCAATAAAATAGAAATTGTTCATAAAAATAGAACAAAATTGTTTAAAAATCAAGAGTAGGTAACTATTTAGTTTAACTAATATTAAAATCATTTAATCATCAATGTTTATGTTTTATGCTTAACTTTGTTTATAGAATATTTTATTTCAATATTAGCTTTGTTTATAGTTTACTTTTATATGTAAAAGAAAAAAAAAAACTGTCTTACACAATTTTTTTTTCTTCTGGGAAAGGAGATGAGATGTACTGTACTGTATGTGTACCTACTGAATGACATTCAGAATAAATCGGAATTTAGACGAGAACACACCTTTTCATTTGAGCGCCTCAGCGCGCTGTCCACCGAACCTTATAGTCGATACGGAAACAGAACTAAATGCAAACCATTACATAATTGCCATCTTTTGTGATAGAGTGTGTTATTTTAGTAGTTTTTGGTTTAGTAGAACAAACAGTTATTATAATAAATATTATTTCCAAATAGTATAAAATAATAATAATAATAAAAAGAGATAAGATTTGATTGTTTGTTTGAACTAAATAGGCTCCGAAACTACTGGACCCATTTGAAAAATTCTTTCACCATTCGAATCTTATATTTTCCCTGACGAACATACGCTATAGAATATTATCAAAAAAGACAGAAACGTCGCGTGTGTAAAAGAAAAACACACAACGTGGCTCGCTTCGCTCGCTGCAAAATAGCATGACTCGTTTCGCTCGTCAGTGTGAGTGTGCTACTCACTTCTCTCACCAATTCGTAATGTAATTGTGGCGATCGTTAGCGGCACCCTTTATCAAATTGTGGTATAATGATGAAAACAATGATAATTAATAATAAACAAATTAATTAATTAAAGGTGCTTGAAGAAGAAGCCACTAGCAAGGAGCCGATACCTGACGCACAGCTGCCGAGTATTATAGAGTTTGTGCACGAGTTCCCGGTTTATCTGCAGGTGAGGGAAACACACACTGAAACACACGTAAAACAATGTTTATCCAAACAAAATACATCTTAGCTTGGGGCTAGATTATGCTTTATTAGCATTATTTTGTATTATTATGATAACCATCTATGGCGCTCATTAGGGGAGGCCTATGTCCAGCTGTGGACTGATATAGGCTGACGATGATGATGATTATAAAATAAATAAATAAATAATGCTGGACAATCCACACAGCATCATCTAGCCCCAAGCTAAGCAGAGCTTGTGTTATGGGGTACTAGATGACTGATATACATAATACAATATTATTAAATAGATATATATTTTTTATTATACATAGAAAACAACCAGAACCCCTGAACAAATATCTGCAAATCGTACAAATATTTGTCCCGAGGCGGGAATCGAACCCGCAACCTCCTGCGTCGTAGGCGGACCTTCGCCCACCGCGCCACAGTGGTCGAATTATGAAATATATCTGATAGTCACTCAGCTGACTCGCTAATGTAATGACACTCATATATTTACTTCCTTGGTTTTCTTAGTGCTATGTTATATACTTTCTGCGTTATGTCTTAAGATTTTCGTGTTATATAATTTTAAGTTAATAAATAAATAAAAAAGTAAGTATTCCGTATTACTTAGTAAAATACATGCAAATAAGTTTTTTTAACTTACCAATAATAATCAAACTTGTTTGTGCAATTAATCAATCTAGGTCTGCTTGCACATTGAAACTATCACGAATTGCCCATTCGTAGAAATAATACCAAAGGCGTGGTCGTTGCGAATCTGTTGCACATCTCTTGCATATTAATCGCACAACAACTGAATAAAACATCGTAGAATGTATATGTGACCTTAGACACTTACTTAGTGACAAATTCTTTTCGAAATAGTACATATAAACATTTGTTCTTTTAGTTTTTGTTCAGTATTTTATATTAATTAGGTCTATATTATTTCTATTAACACGTCAACTTACTTTGCATCAGTTTAAGCATCCTATCAGCGAAAACCCGCCAACAAACATATTGGTCTATCCAGGCATGCACTATTTGTATCTAAATATTTGTTAAGCTAGCTGTTAATTTCTTCAAAATATTATAAATCTGTCAATAAATTATTTAAGTGTATTAATAAGTGTCTCCAAAGGCGTGGAGTGGGAGTTTGGTGGTGCTCTTTTTTAAGAAGGGAGATAAAACCCTTCTTAAAAATTATAGACCCATCTCGCTCCTAAGTCACGTCTATAAGCTTTTCTCACGAGTTATATCGAACCGTCTCGCCAGGAGACTCGACGAGTTTCAGCCACCGGAGCAGGCTGGGTTTCGCGGAGGATATGGTACCATAGACCACATTCACACAGTGAGGCAGATTATACAGAAGTCCGAAGAGTATAATCAGCCCCTGTGTCTGGCTTTTGTGGACTATGAGAAGGCCTTTGACTCCGTTGAAACCTGGGCTGTTCTACAATCCTTACAGCGATGCCAAGTAGACTATCGTTATATCGAGGTGCTGAGATGTCTCTACGAAGCCGCTACGATGAGTGTCCGAGTACAGGACCAGCAGACTAAACCGATCCAACTGCGCAGAGGAGTGAGGCAGGGGGATGTCATATCCCCGAAACTGTTCACGAGCGCGTTGGAAGATATGTTTAAGACGCTGGACTGGAAAGACAAGGGCATCAACATAAACGGCGACTACATCTCACACCTGCGATTCGCTGATGACATAGTCTTAATGGCGGAGTCGCTAGAGGAGCTGAACCGGATGCTGGACAGTCTAGCTTCAGCCTCCCGATGTATCGGTCTTGGCATGAATTTGGATAAAACCAAAGTCATGATCAATGCCCACATTGATCCAAGACCGGTGATCGTACATGGCCACCTTCTCGAAATTGTTTCTGAGTACACTTACCTCGGGCAGATTTTGCAGTTGGGTAAAAACAATTTTGAGAAGGAAGCCAAGAGGAGGATCCAGCTAGGCTGGGCAGCGTTCGGAAAACTACATCGAGTCTTCTCGTCATCCATACCGCAATGTTTGAAAACGAAAGTTTTTAATCAGTGCGTCCTACCAGTTATGACCTACGGAGCTGAGACGTGGACACTCACGATAGGGTTGGTCCACCAGTTCAAAGTCGCTCAGCGCGCTATGGAAAGAGCTATGCTCGGAGTTTCTCTGAAGGATAGGATTCGTAACGAATTCATCCGACAGAGAACTAAAGTCATCGACATAGCTCAGAGAATTAGCCAGCTGAAGTGGCAGTGGGCCGGCCATATTTCGCGAAGAACCGATAACCGCTGGGGTAAACGTGTTCTTGAGTGGAGACCGCGACTCGGTAAACGTAGTGTAGGACGCCCTTCGGCCAGGTGGGATGACGATCTGCGAAAGACTGCTGGCAGATGCTGGATGCGTCAAGCCGAAGACAGGGCGCTATGGCGCTCATTAGGGGAGGCCTATGTCCAACAGTGGACTAACATAGGCTGATGATGATGATGATGATGATGATTAATAAGTGTACGGATAACGAAGTCCGGCGTATGAACTCGCTGAAAAGTCACAAAACAAAACTACCTATATCAGTTTCAATAAACATCCTTCCTTTTTCAGACAGTGGTCCAATGCGCGAGAAAGACAGAGATAGCGCTATGGGCGTACCTCTTCTCGGCTGCTGGGAAACCAAAAGAGTTGTTCCAAGAATGTCTGCAAAGGAAAATGCTGGATACGGCCGCTTCGTATCTTATTATATTACAGGTACTTTCGCACTAGACTAGACATTTATTATATTACAGGTACCTTTCGTACTAGACTAGACATTTATTATATTACAGGTACCTTTCGTACTAGACTAGACATTTATTATATTGCAGGTACCTTTCGTACTAGTTTAGACATGTTTTTTTATTATTCATTGTTTATTTCGCGATAAAATACACAGTAAAACATTTAGATATACTCACTTGTTGTCAGTTCTTTAGTTGTCATCTTGGTTTCCATGCTGTTGTGTTTTATCATTGTTTGAGTGCTAACCAATGTGTGCTTATTGCAGCTTACAAAGGTATTGTGTTACTTTTTACGTGCTATTCAAGCTTTTTGGCATTTTTCGTCTTTCTTTCTGTGAATACTATCCTTTATAATTTTTCACGTGGATTTTACATAAACTTCTTTATTATATACAGAATCTAGAAAGTTCGGCAGTAAGTCGACAGCTGGCAACACAGCTTCTAGACACGGCGCTGCAACAAGAGAGGTGGGACCTAGCCAGAGATCTCGTGCGGTTCCTGAGAGCTATAGGTGAGTGACGTAGCTAATACAAATTGTTTAAGAACCTGAAAATTTGACAGTAAGTCGACAGCTTACAAAATAATTACTATAGACACGGCGTTATAAATATGGGATCTAGGACAGATTCCGCAGGGCTATAAGAAAATTAGAATGAGTAATGATCGTAAAATGAATCGTTGAAGGTGTTAGTTTTATGTCATAGTCAGACAAAACTGACAGCTTCAATGTACTTGAGTAAAATTTAAAACAATTTTTTTCTTATGAAGAAAGAAATGTGTTTTTTTGTTCACACCGATAGATACACATTAGTAAAACAAAAACTAGAAAATATAGTTTTTTTTTAAATGGTGTAGTGATGCACAGACTGTTTGTATAATATCTTTTTATTTCAGATAAACAGATCTATATTTGCTTAGTAAGCACATCTATACTAAGATTGTTCGTATGTTTGTTTGAATTAAATAGGCTAAGAAAATACTGGATCAATATCAAAAATCTTTCACCAACAGAATCCTACATTATCCCTGATAAACATAGGCTATAAAATATAAAGTATTTTGAAAAAAGTAAGGGATCCATATGAAAACTTTAATAATGTAACTCAACGTGTAATTGTGTGTAAAAAACTTGAAATTCTGTAAAATACCCGTGCGAAGCCGGGGCGGACTGCTAGCTAAATAGGTCCTTATTTGCTAAATAAATACAAAAAATATAAAAATGGAAAGACAGAGTTAGTTTAGAGGCGTTTCATCAATCTTATGTTAATAATTTGCCAATAATTGCAGATCCAAACGACGTGGACTCTCCCAGAAACTCTGTGAACGTGCAAGCTAAATACGGACAAATAGTACAGCAGACTGTTAGTCCAAATGCTGACGACTTGTCCGTCATCCTTGGGAGCATGCAGGTTTGTAGTCTAACGAACTGTTTTATCATAGTCTTATGGATTAGAATTTAATGCAAAATATTTATTTGTGGTTCTGCAAGTGAGTTTATGCTTGTAAAATGTTTATAGTTCCAGCTCCTCCAGCCATGTTTCATCAGATCTCTCTCCCTGTCCAAATCCACTGCCAATCATCGAGTACATATCCAGTAGAGGCGCCATACAAAAACCGCGCATCTCTGTAACCCGTCTGTGGTTTAGCACTTACTTATTTAGAGAAGGAACTTGCTGGTTCAGGCTATCGATATCGATACTTCAGGTCAAGCATGATATCACACAATACCGATTAAGATGTAATGTTTTAGCTTGTGATATTTGAACGATTGAGTAGTTTTATTGCTAGCTATTTGTAAACTTATAAATTAGGTACCTTTTTGAAATACTTTTTTGTATCTAGGTTTTTTTGATTGTTGTGTGTAGAAGGGTCCCGTAAGAATTTTATTGTACTTTGAGGAACTGTTATTACATCGGATTACATTTTTTCGAAGATTTCCTACACAACGTTATATCGAAAGATATTTGGCAAAGCCTACAAGACGATAAAACTGGATTCCGACGAAGTAAGACACCGTCGTTTCTCAAAAATTTTCAAAAAAAGGCATTTTATAATAACACCATATATAATACTATTGTACTCATTATTATTATTAGTGAAATATTAATTAAATGAAACAAAGTAGCATTATTAAATTTTAAAACATAAACAAATGAGCATTATTTTATTTAAAATCATTAATCGTAAATATGAAACTCGCCAAAACATCGATATAAGAATCAGTTTTACCCCATCCCTTTTTAGGGTTTTGCCATCGGTTGCAAAACCCTTATGAAATCGCTTTGGGTCTGTTTTGTGTTTTGAATCCTTAATATCTCAGAAACTACTGCAGCTATTGACTTGAAATTTGAAATAATAATACATTTTGTGCGCCCGCACATATTTATAGAAAAATAAATGAAAATAAATGAAAAATCAAAATGAAGAATATCCATACAAATTTTGAAATCGAAATTTTAAATGGAACGTACAAAGTCGAAAGTGGTATCAAATGAAAGGTACTCGTTTGTAGATTTCAAAATAGTTTTTGAAATTTCGGTAGATTTCATACTTTTTAAAATATTTTGAAAATGGTCAAAAAAATGACCGTTCCCCCCCCCCCTATCTCCGAAGATTGCAGAGCGATCGACGTGATATGTACCAAGTGTTTGTAGGTATTGATCTATATTTTATAGGAAAAATATAAAGAAGTCTGTAAAAATAATACTTTTTGAAATGTGGTCAAAAAAGGGCGGGAAAAATTTCTAAAGGGGTGACTACCCCCCCCCCCCGAGATGGGTATCAAATGAAAGGTATTGGTTTGTACATTCCAATGCTGTTTTTGAAATTTCGATAGATTTTATACTTTTTGATATATTTTGAAAAAGGTCGAAAAATTGACCGGTACCCCCCCCCCCCCTCTATCTCCGAAGATTGCAGAACGATCGATTTGATATGTACCAAGTTTTTGTAGGTATTGATCTATATTTTACAGGAAAAATATAGAGAAATCTGTAAAAATAATACTTTTTGAAATATGGTCAAAATAGGGCGGGAAAAATTTCTAAAGGGGTGACTACCCCACCGAGTTGGGTATCAAATGAAAGGTATCAGTTTGTACATTTTAAATCAGTTTTTGAAATTTCGATAGGTTTTATACTTTTCGAAATATTTTGAAAAAGGTCGAAAATTTGACCGTTCCCCCCCCCCCCCCTCTATCTCCGAAGATAGCAGAGTGATCTATATAAAATGTACTAAGCGTTTGTAGATATAGGTCTATATTTTACAGGAAAAATATAGAGAAGTCTGTAAAAACAATACTTTTCGAAATATGGTCAAAAAACGAATTTTCATACAATGGGGGCTATTTCATTGAGAGCAATATGAAATCAAAGGTATGGATTTCGACAATTCAAAACAGGTTTTAAAAATCGTCTAAGTTTCATACTTAGTGAAATACGTAGAAAAAAGTCGAAAAAATAATTGTAGGTACCAACCCACTTACCTAGCCACTAATCTCTGTAGTAACTGTAATAGTAGGGTTCCACAGCGCCACGAAACCGTTGTTCTCAAAATTTTAAAGTCCATACCCAATGTATTCCACTGCGCTCGAAGAATATTTAGATAATAAGATTATTGAATTCATTAATTCCACCGTGCTCCAAAAAAAATATGAGAAGAGTAATGTATCCTGGATAATCCACACAACATCATTTAGCGACAAGCTCAGCAAGCTTGTGTAATTCGTACTACTACAATATCTGTTATACTTAATAAAGTATATATAAGTATCACATTAGATGATTTATTTTTGTGTACGTAGAAAAGGACTAGAACACTCGACAAATAATCTGCAGATCTTACAAATATTAGTCCCGAGGCGGGAATCAAACCGCAACCTCCTGCGTTGTGTAAGCCCACCGCGCTAACAGGTCGTCAATATACGTACCTACCTAAACGACAAAAGTTCAAACCCTCGGCGCGCGAGTTACACTCGCACTTGTCGTACTTGTTATCAAATGACATTGCTTCGGCCAATGACAACAGTTGACACTTTTTATTTTATTATTTTAATATATCACATTAGATTAGATATTATCTATTTAATTAAAGACATATATAGAAACGAAGCGCTTTAGTTACTTTATATTTTGTTACACCATTAATTGGCAGCATCGAGTACGTATCCAGTAGAGTTGAAATGTCAGATATGATTGTTAAGAAAATATTCAGCCAAAAACTACACAGAATAAAATATATATTTTATTCTGTGTAGTTTTTGGCCAAATTTGGCTGAATATTTTCTTAACAATCATATCTGACATTTCAACTCTACTGGATACGTACTCGATGCTGCCAATTAATGGTGTAACAAAATATAAAGTAACTAAAGCGCTTCGTTTCTATATATGTCTTTAATTATATAGATAATATCTAATCTAATGTGATATATTATATCAGAATATCTAAATTTGAACGTTCCAGCTCGCGGGCGGTCGCGGGCGCAGCTTCAGTACGACGGTCTCCCCCCGCGAGCCGTCGCCACCGCACGCGGCGCCCCCGCCCGCTCCCCCCGCGCCGCCCCCCGCACGTGCCACCGCCACAGTCAAGAGGAAGAAGTCCGTGCCCGCTAGAGCTGACAGGTCATCTATACTATACTATAAAGTGGGAAGATTTGATTGTTTGTTTGAATTGAATGGGCTCCGAAAACTGGACTGATTTGAAAAATAAGCTTGCAACTGTCTGCAGTTAACTCAATTGTAAATACTAGTTCTAATTTGCTTGTACTTGTATTTTTCTTTGTTGATAAATGATTTACAACTACATTTTTGATCCTGGTCGTTCCACCAAGCTCACTTGCCTGGAAGTAGTAGTAGTTATTCGACACGTTTAAATAAGTCTAGTAAAATAAAAAATAGTGTTTAAGTAGGCACAATATTTTCATTTTGGTAATTCAGGCACACCTTGATCTTTAGAATCCAAGATAGAATTTATCTTGTTTTAAATATATGTCTTGAGTAACTTTGAATAATTATTTTTATTTTGTTCACCGTCTAGAATGATTTTGAATATATATATTTTGTTAACAGAGAAACAACCTACGGCACCGACGAAGAGTTCTTCATAGACGTAATGATACACAGATACGCGCGTATCCTACTTTCCTCCGCGCGTTTGCTAGCGCTAGGCAAGATGGCGGCCGCGCTAGACCTCCACTTGGTCGCGTGGCTGGCGAGAGAGAGAGACTCTTCGGCTAAAGTGGACAGTGCTGTGTTGTGTCTCAAGAGACTGCATGAAGACTTCGCTTGGCCGTATCCCGTGCTGAACCAGGATGCTGATTATTATATGCAGAGGAAGACCAGTACGGTCGCTAGTGAGTATTTAAATTTGTTGATAGATTCAAGATGCTATTATTTGTAAAATTGTCATGTAGTGAAATCACAGATTTCAAGAAGTTTTAGGCTTAGAAAATAAGCATTTATACAAGTCCAATTATAAACAATAAATTTATGAAAAAGAAAAGTGCTGGGGTGAGTGTGAGTACCAACACAATATTGTAATACATTGTGTAAACTTTCTAAATAAATATGTTGTTATATTGCCAACATACAAGAGAATACCAAGAGAACACTGTTAAGTCTTTACATTTATAATCATCTGAGCCGTAGGTTATTTTTAGGGACGTAAAGAGAATAATTTTCTATACGGAACTCTAATTTATGAAAGTATTCTATAGTCTATGTTCATCACGGAAAATTTAGAATTCTAATAGTCAAAGAATTTTTCAAATTGGTCCCAGTAGTCTCGGAGAGTATTCAATTCAAACAAACAAATCAAATCGTACCTCATGAAGTAAATCTGCTGTATAATATTTGCTCTAACAAACATTTTATATTCACTTAAATTTTATGCCCACTAGTGATAGAAGGACACACTTTAGGAACGTATAAATTAGGTACTTATTTTAGGTGCCTTTGTAATATTGAGTACTGACTCAAAAAGTCACTGATAAAAAGAACCCTGCATACTGATGCAGTGTTCTAAACAGGCCGAAATTGTTAAGACGGTGCTTATTCAAACATGATTATTTTCCAAGATGGCGGAAGACTTTGAGAAGTTTAATCATCATCATCATTGGTTTTCTTCTTCAAACACTTTTTTATATTTTCAACTCAACTCTGTTAGCTCTGTGTGAGTTGAAGTCGGGTAGCCTCTAGGTCTCTTGGTGGAAGAAGTAGCCTGTCATCTATTTTGGATTGAAGGATTATCCCATTTTTTATTTGTCCTTAAAGTTCTTTATCGTTTTAGAGATCTTGTGGCTTCGTGGGTGCATAAAGGTCAACATCACACACATACACAACATGAATTTACATACCTACAAATACAGAGACTGCCTTTGAGTTATACTGACAAATAAGCCAATATCAGCTACAACATCAACATCAACAGCCTATAATAGTCCACTGCTGGACATAGGCCTCCCCTGATGAGCGCCATAGACGGCATTGTTCATCATTCGGGGGTTTTTGCCCATAATCCTAAATATAAATATCAGCTAAATCCACAAGTTAATACAGCGTATTTATCCTAATTCTCAGGTTCATACACGCCTTCTGCTGAATCGGACAGCCTTTGCGGAGATAGCGGTTATATGAGTCTGCCTCTACGCGCCGCATTACCTCTGTCTGGAGTACCCATGTCGCCGGGACCTGTCAGGTAATTACAACTATAAAAACATTATTTTTGTATGGTTGGGTCTAAGAGACCTGTACCCAGCATTGGGTAAGTGGTGTCGGATGACCTTGAATGATTAAATCAAAGAAATTAAACAAAAATGGGTTCGTTACGCGTCGTAAAGAATTTTTCAACTCGGCCCAGTAGTTTCGGAGCCTATTCAAAACAAATAAATAATCAAATGTTTCCGATTATAATATTAGTATAGGATATAAATAAATAAATAATGCTGGACAAACTTGTTAGTTAATGTATTTTAAATATTGTATTTTGTATATGGGCCGTGTGGTGCCGGCATAGAATTTCACCACCCCAACTCTTCCCGTGGGTGTCGTAAGAGGCGACTAAGGGAAACACACCGGGGGGCGGGCAGCAGCGCCCTCTGCAGAACAACTCCACCGAACTGCGATCCCCAACCCGCATGCCCAGCGTGGGGATTATGGGCATTAACCCCCAAATGATAATGCCATCTATGACGCTCATTAGGGGAGGCATATGTCCAGCAGTGGACTATTATAGGCTGGTGATGATGATGATTTTGTATATCAGTTATCTAGTACCCATAACACAAGCTCTGCTAAGCTTGGGCTAGATGCTGTTTGGATTGTCCAGCATTATTAATTCATACCATGAACATGTTGCTACAGTTCCGTGGGCGAAGGCAGCGTAGCGGAGGGTGGGGTGGCGTGGGTGGGGGAGGCGGGGGAGGAGCGCCGGTACGCGGCGCTCATGGAGAGGCTGCACCACCACCAGGCCGAGAGGGGGGACAACACGGCGCATGTCAGGCTGAGGTGACTGCCAGACTACTTTACACACTGACAAATTATATACTAAACTAGCGGCCCGCCCCGGCTTCGCACGGGTATTAAACAAAAATTTCAGAAATTATACACACTAACACGATGGGCTTCACAGTTTTCATACGGATCCCTTACTTTTTTAACAGCATTGGGACTTTTGACATTGACTTGCACTCCATAACTGACATTGGCCGTAGAGAAAAAGCAAGCACCTTGCGCTATTGTATATTCAACCTCTTTTTCTATTCAGACGTGCCATAATAGAAAAGGAGGTTGAATATACAGCTGACGGTTAAATTATTTAATTTTTCATGCGGATCCCTAACTTTTTTGAAAATAATATTATAGCCTATGTTCATCACAGCAAATTTAGGATTCTAATGGTGAAAGAATTTTTCAAATCGGTCCAGTAGTTTCGGAGCCTATTCAATTCAAACAAACAAACAAACAAACAAACAATCAAATCTTTCCTCTTTATAATATTAGTATAGATATATGAAAGAATTACAATAAAAAAGACTAATTAAAACTAGCAATGCTGATGTGCTGTGTCAGATACTGACCACTCAGGTCTGACGTTACTCTGACCGGACTAAAAAACATTTGCCTAGTTCTAATTCATTTTGAATTGGCCAAATTTTTGACAATAAATTGACGAATTGTTGCATACCTAATTAGTTAGGTATTATGAGTAACAAGGTAAATAAAAGTTACGTAGTAAGTAAGCTTAAAAAAATCGCTTTTGATTTTGACACAAGATGGCGCTTCACAAAAGTCTACTGTTAATGTCCTAAAATAAACAAAGAAATTTTACTGTGTGTTTTTTCGGAGTATTTGACATTTGAGTTTCATACAGCGCCATCTATCGTAGTCTAGCGCAATCCCATTCAAAAAGCTCTCATTGTACAGTCATTTGTCAAAAGTCCGTTACTGAAACTCAGTTAAATTGTATCTACACAGATACTTCCTGCAACTAATGACGGAGGCGAGCTGCGTGGAGTGGGCGGCGATCATCGCGATCGTTCTGCGGGACGCACTCGCCGTGCTGCGGACGACGAACGCGGCGCGCGGCGCGGACGTCAGCCTCGACGCCGTGCGCCGCCTGCGCCGCGTGCTGCAGGACGTCTGCGCCTGGACGGACGCAGAGTGGTACGTACAGACACTGACGAATGTACAGACAGACTGATGAATGTACAGACAGGCTGACGGATGTACAGACAGACTGACGAATGTACTGACAGACTGTTGAATGTATAGGCAGGCGCTGACGGATCTACAGACAGACACTGACGAATGTACATACAGACTGTTGAATGTATAGGCAGGCGCTGACGGATCTACAGACAGACACTGACGAATGTACAGACACTGACGAATGTACAAACAGGCACTGACGAATGTACGTAGTCTTTAAAAACAAGCGTCATTGTTTTTAATGAATACGTACATACGTGCGAACGGCACTGACGCAATTTGGCTAAAATAAAAAATCTACCATGGATGTTAGATATTATCAACACAGCGAATGCACTTCATTAAATACAAATGCATATCGTTTATTAATATTTCTAAACTTACGCAATAAGAACACATTATAATAATAAAAGGTGCTCTGATCGCGTTAATACAATTTTGCGTACATTTTATATTTTTTTAAGTATTTATCACTTTAGTTTACTTATAATAAATAAAAGCCAGTTAAAGTAGTACTAATTCTGCACGTCGTTTCCCTGAAATATTGTATTTACGATAATGCTATTCGACCACAATATCTTGGCAATTACAATCAGTGTCCTTATGTAAAGTTGATCAATTAACCTGCAAAATACTAAGTCAAATTCTTGTATTTCCTAGCTTAAATACAAAAGAGTTATATTCTACAAACACACATCGATCACCATTCGCTTGGAAATAATTGATACATTTCCAAGCGAATAATGGTAAATATTTCATCTAATGTTTTATTTCTTTCCAGCTACGGCTACAAGCCGTTCATGCTCGCGATCAGCAACCAAATACCATTCCTTACGTCGGTGATCAACACGCGCGAGCGCCGGATATCCATGGTCACCAAGACCCGGATCCGGACATCCAGCACCGGCTCCCTGACAGAACCGAAGCCACAGATCATGCATATGCACAGTCTGGACTCGAAGCTACCGCAAGCTGAGGTTAAGAAGGTGGTGAGAAAGGAGTCTCCTCATACGATGCCTGAACCGCAGCCAACTGTGGAGCAGAGAGTTGTGCCTCCGGTGAAGGAAGATGCGTCCTCGGGCTGCGTTGTCATGTAAACTTATGGACAGAGTACGTCAAGAACTTTGTAAGGGCTGTAGTACACAAGGTGTACTCCTACGTATCCACTACCAAGCGCTAGACGCGAATTAGATAGGCGTCTAGAGGCCTAGGGCTGTCCAAAGCATAAGGGCCGATGTTGATGTCACGTACGTGGTTAAATTTTCGGAACGTCGGAAATGGCAGTCTGGAGTTTCTATCATCTAATAATTGTACGCGGTGATTCTGAGATGATACCATTGTCATAGTAAAGCGAATCCAGAATTAGGCGCCTGCACTGGTTCTAATTGTTTACTTATGTGGTGGATATGACAGCTAAAATAAGATGTTTCTCAGCTAACTAGCAAACATATTGTATCTAGGATTTTTGTTACTATAATGTGTCAGCCCTCGCACTCGGGGTCTCTAAATAAACTAAATGTAACTATAGTCTTTGAACAGGATTGGAAACAGTTCTGTTTCCCTTGTAGGTGTAGGTAACTGCGCTAGAGCCCGAAGAAAGTCCCAAAGATTTTCGACTAGTCGTACTTGATTTCGCAGCGCAGCTGGTTAGTACATACGTATCGAGTGGAGGTCGGGGGTCAAGTCTCGCCGAATTCGATTTTTTTGGGATATTAGTAAATTTCAGTGTTTATAAATTTTCGGGGATTTCACGTTTGGTAGGTGTGGACGCCTGTGTACCTCAGGTGATCAATAGTCAAGTTGGTCAGGTTGTTTTGAGGTTTCGTATTTTAGCATTTAGGTTAGATAGGTTTTTCTAAATTCGGGTAGTTCAATTATTGGTGCAGTGTATAGGTTAATTTGTGGCTAGTATTTGACACTGTATCCTAGTGTACGAGTGGGAAACAGGTCGAAATGGCGATTTCTATGAAAGATCTAGGCTCAGAGTCAGCGGTCACTCCGCTGGTTAGTTTTTCGTGCCAAAAGAGTGGATGTAGCGACCTCTTTTAGCATTACCTGAACTACTAGGTCAAATGTCATTAGACGCGCCCAAGAAACATCGGAACCGGACCTAAGCGCAATACAATATCCCCTAGATGTCCTTAATACAAAATGAGAAACTTTTGAAGCGTAAAAAGAGAACAATTCCTTGACCGCGCAAACGCTTGTTTCAGTTACAACTGACCTATATACGATTACCCGACATCTGTTTTGTTAGACGGTAGTATTGCGACGCGACGTTCCATGTCGGCAGGCTAGAGACACTGTGTCATATCCCATTGAAAAATTATACGTCACGATGACGTTTCTAGAGGTATAGTATCGTCAAATCAACGTCGGACCATATTTCTTAACTTATTCTACGCCCCGTCTGTATTCCTGTTTTAAATGGACTTCAAAAAAGGAAGAGGTTTTATAATCCGATATATTATTATGTATGTTTTTTGTGTATGTTCGTCGATTTCTCAGTCAGTTACGAACTGATTTCATTGATTATAATCATTCATCATTCACAAATCTACTATACTATAGCAAAATAATTATTTTGCTATACCTAGTATAATGAATGATCCCGAGTATGATTTTTTTCGAAATGGATTAGTAATTCCTGAAAAATAAAAATACTGTAAATATTAAGAAATTTCAAGTCGATTTTTGGAGCTAGATAAATCATAAATCATCATACATACATACCGTTCAACTAAACTAAGTATTAAAAAAACAAATTATGTATTAAGTAGTTCGGTTCACCGAATCTCAACGATAATCGGGTTACAAGTACTTACACTTGTTATTTATCTTATGAATTTATGTAAATTATTAAATAATCTAGTAAAGTATACCTACTTAATGTAGATGATATTGTTAAAATGAATGGTAGAAATGAATTTAGTCCTTAGGTCATATTTCGTAGAGTACCTATTAGATATTGAGAGATAGTATTTATTACAAACTGGATTCTGCCCGCCCCGCGCCCCGCATTGTCTCTATGGAAACGTTTTAAAGTAATTTCTATACCATGGAAACAGATTTGGTCGCATATCTTTGATTAAAATAAACAAGTTTATTTAAAATGTTGTCTAAAGCGCCTTTCAAAGTCGGATCCGTGTTGTGGCATTAGCGTTAACATATATATAGATTTAAATTTATTTATAAGGTGTTATAAAGGATATAGGAATTACAGTAGATTTTTTATAGTAGAATTGTATTACCATAACAATAATCTTTTTGGTTTTGGTAATTTATGTAGTTTAAAATTCATTGAAAAATAACTATAAATAAAAAGGGTGCAATTTTTATTTTATTATAATACTTATAAATCTTTCAATAATGCTCAATCCCATTTTAAATCTAAAGTACCATTGGAGACATGTAATTAAAAAAAACCTATATTAAAAATTAATGTCATCAGCTTACTTATGAATATTAATGGAGTCTACACACCGAAGCCAGCAACATCGCCGACATACTCGGGGTTTTTCTACCATCAAAATCGACAGGCCGCAGCGCCGCCGGCGCGGGTCGCCGACAACTTGATGAAAACATGTCGGCTACCTATAATATTAATACATGATAAAATGTCGCACCAACCCACCCCGGTTTTGTTGGCGACTTAGTTGTGTAGACTCTATATTACTGAAAGATATAAAACTAATTCTTATATAGTTACTAAAGGAGCTTCTAAAATAAAGAAACATATCTAAAACTTCAATTTACATAACAAAAGTTGCTCCATATATATTTCTACATTGAATAATTTAGATTGTTTATTGTAAGCCATCTTAGTGCCACTTTTCAATAGAAAATAGTCAAATGACCACCAATGCAATTTCTAAAAATTAGGAGAACTTGTTTGTGTTGTTTAAAATGTATCTAGCCAATCAGTACAAATTAAATTATTATATTTTATGACCATACCCATATTAGAAGTATTTATTTCGTCTTATAAATATTTATGAACCAATTGATGATATTATTGATTGATATTTTAAATGGTATCTAGTTAAATTCCATTATTAGATTATGTACCTCATAATAGGTTATTAGTTTTTTGAGTTTTTCTAATATTAGGTAATTAGGAAAATTCGTAGCATTCCAAACTAGATAAATAGAATCGTGAATTTAAATCGCAATAACAGGCATTCTTTAAATGCCACATTTTTAGGTCAATTAATCAATGTTAGTATAGTATTAAGTACTTTTAACGTAAATTTGTAAATATTTTTATTAACTTGAGTCTCGAAATGTTAAAGCAGGTGCTAATAATGTTCGTAATTTCTAGAAAATAGTCGATCTAACTCATTGATTAAGGTGCGCATTCGCTACCTCAATCGGCTTCTACTAAATCCTACAGAGCTCTTAGTTGTATTATCAATAATTCAATAACTTGGTGTTTTAGTGGTTCCACATTTTGTCAGATTGAAAGGTTGCACACACAAACTTGAAACGAAGCATCGTCACCACCTCAAATCAAGCTGTACCTACATTATTATTAGTATGAAATTCTACTCATGTCGCGCAGGAAGTAGCGTATTATTTATTTATTATTATTGTATTCATCACCAGCCTATAATAGTCCACTGCTGGACATAGGCCTCCCCTAATGAGCGCCATAGATGGCATCATTATTTGGGGGTTATTGCCCATAATCCCCACGCTGGGCATGCGGGTTGGGGATCGCAGTTCGGTGTAATTGTTCTGCAGAAGGCGCTGCTGCCCGCCCCCCGGTGTGTTTCCCTTAGTCGCCTCTTACGACACCCACGGGAAGAGTTGGGGTGGTGAAATTCTATGCCGGCACCACACGGCTTATTGTATTAGACAAGTGTAAAGGTATCTACATCGAAGTGGTTTTTACAATATGCGTTTAGGTGCGGAGAGGTGAACAATAAGGCGATCTTAATTAGTTTCCGATGTGTGCGACAATCATAAGGCTTCGGCGACAGACGAACTTATAATGCAAACGTAATATCAAAATGATTTGAGCATATTTTCACCATCATCATCAACAGCCAATATATTATAGTCCACTGCTGGACATAGGCCTCCCCATTTTCACCATGGACTACTATTATTTGTATTAGAATAGTATTGATCTAGGTTTCTACCGCAAGCTTTTTTGAAAATACTTACCTATTTACACAAATAATGGGAAATCGTCTTCTTTGAGAAACAGATTTTGCTTAATTACATTTCAGTTATGTATTTTAAAGAAAGTTTGTAGTAGGAACCTAGATGAATACAATTTTAATACAAATAATAGGAGATCATGATCATGGTGAAAATATGCGAAAATTACAAATTATTTTGGTATTACGTTTGTATATATTTGGGAAATTCATCCGTGTCTCCCGAGGTTAAAATTAATACCCTATAGAATTTCAAAATGTTGGTATATACACATAATATTATATTTATGTAACCTATGTTGACATATTTATAATTTTTTATCTCTCACCATGGTGTGTTGTTTCTATAATTCTTAAATACTATTAAATTATTTGCATATAAAAATTTGTTTAGTGTAATAAAATCAATGAAATCTATTTTGTAATTTTTGTAAGTAGATATTTGGTCAATTTGTTGTTAAATAATAAATTTAATCGAAATAAAATATGTTGTTTTTTTTTACTTCTCTTGCCATCGGGTCATTATAATGTAAGAAACATTCTATTGAAGCAAATTCTAGTAGAATTCGTCTTTGTCCCTCCTACATAAAGACTCGAAAACGAAGGACTGCTACTTCATTATGAATGTAAGCGGGTTAACTACGAACCTATTATATGTTGTAAGAACACCAACGTTTCATCCCTTAACGAGGGACTTCATCAGGGTGAGTGCGGCTCGCGTCGCGCCCGTATCGCCTCAATGCGCTCACATACTCTACTTCGTTTTGTTTCAATTTATTTTTCAATGTTATTTCATATCTCAAAATTTTAATATCTATGACATTGTTTATCAGACATACATTGCATACTGAACAGAAGAAAACATTGAACCATAATTTATACTAAAACACCTATGTATCTTTTTTACTACGTAGAAAGTTACGGATTCGATTCCCGATGTCCCGTCTTGGGACAAATATTTGTATGATCTGCAGATACTAGTTCCAGGTGTTCTGGTCGTTTCCTATGTATACCTAATAAAAAATACCTATATAGCTTTAAGTGAATCAGTCATCAAAAGGTATTATAGAGTAAAAAAGAAAAAATGAATAATGTATGTAGGTATGTACCTAATGGTATTGCTGTGCTATGTATTATCTATATGCAAAAAGTTTGCTATAGATCTTTGTTAGATACCCTTTTCACTTAAAGTAGACAGGTAGGTACTCTTCAGACCAAGCTGAAGTGTCTAGATGAAGGTAGTTCTAGACATGGAAAAATAGATAGTAAGGGCTTAGGATAAATAGCTCGAACTGATCAAATCTTGTCTGGTGTACATGGATGTGTATCCATGTAAACCAGGCAAGTCAGATTTTCGAACTAAGACACAACACAGTTTTATTAGACATAAAATGCATGCTAGTTTAGCAAATTTTTTTGAGTTAGGTAGGTACTTAGGTCTGGTGGACTCAATTAAATCGGATAGTAGCGACATCTATGTAATGCATTTTGCAACGTTACGTAAACTGGTGATGTGAGTTATTTTCACGCTGGCCAAAAGATAGCAGCACAGCACTGATAAAGTTTTTTATTTGGACCAATTTCCAATGCTGTCAACTTTATCGTGTTTACCAACTCAACGGGAGATTTTATGGGTTTTCCAGTGTAAACATAATGAATGATTATGAGCGAGATCGGAATAGGTAGAATTTTTAAGTAGGTACCAAATTATGACGTCATGTCATATAATACGCTACAACGATAGCTTAGTATGGGTAAGTATGCCTTATGATCTCGGGATTCATATACTATTATGAATTACGAAACATTTATTTTCATTCCAATAATATAATAAGTTAAACAAATATTATAAAAAAGATAAAGTGATTGATTCCTGCCCGGTATGTCAGATAGTAGTTTTTGTTTCTCAACACAGCGTGTAGACCGCATAGGCTTTTTTATTTCTCTTTTTCTTGTCTATATACTCTACCTATTCCGATCCTTGACTAAGAGTAAAAGAAGCAGGGGGCGCAGGGTGGCGGGGGGCGCGGCGGCAATCAGTAGGGTTTTTACATTGTGTTATAATATTTTATTATGAAAGAATAAAAATAATGTTTCATAAAAATTTCAGTGTCATGAGATTTTCGTCAGAGATTTTTGGTAATTGACTAACCACGCAAACGTTCAAGTCACAACTGTTGCTTATAAATATTTTTTTAATCATAAGAAGTTCAGGGGAAAATCTAGACTGAGTTGGAATCCGGAAACAATAGTGATGTTGAGTAGCGTAGCTGTCAGTCAAGTGAAGTGTCATATCAAGACGTTCCTCGAGCGAGAGAATGTAGAAACAATTGATTTTACACGTTTTTACAGTTGTTTTTCTGAGATTATTTACTTTGTTTATGAGAATTAACTTGGACGCCGTATAACTGTCACACGATGGCAGCCACGGCTCAGCACGAGCTGTCGGTGGCGGAGTTACGAGCCGAGATCGAGAGGCTCAGTCGAGAGCTCGACCAGGCCAGCAGCGAGAAGATTCAGTCAGCGCAGCTGGGACTAGTGCTTCTCGAGGAAAAGTCCACCCTCCAGCAAAGATGCGACGAACTAGAGTCCCTCTACGAGAACACAAGGCACGATCTAGAAATCACACAAGAGGTTAGTGGCCTACATTTTATTATAATTATTTTCACTCTTCATGCACGGCTACTTTACACTGCTGAAACGGTGAAAAGATTCAAATATTTCATGTTCACGTTTTTGTGAGCTACTTTAAGAAATTTCCTTGATGCTTATTCATAAAATTCCAGTTGAACAACCTCACTGCAGCAACTCTTTTGGGCCAGGCTAAGAGACTAAAATGATACCTTGCTCTGCATACAATGCTTAAATTATGAAGTTGAAGGAATGAATTTCAAAAATTTAAGTCATCAAATCGTAATTTATCTTTTTCATCCTAGATAACTATCCCCATGCTTGGCATTCTAGTCTTAATAACATACTCGATGACCCTCTGAACTAGCATCACAAATTATTTCTTTTTTCTCATATAAACTATTCTGTATAACAAACAAGTGAAGCCTGATGTTACAGATATAGAGTATAACTGCTGGATTGTCTAGTCTAGAGATTATAATGTACAATATTTATAGTTGGACTATAAATATTATACACAGGCAGCTCTTAAGCTGATGTGTGCATATGTTAGTACTTCAGTGCACTTCAAATATTGTTCCATTCTATTATTAAAAGACTTAATTAGGTACTACTCTGAATTATTTTTAATTAGGTACTTTTTCTCTTATTAACTTTTCTAATAATAACAAATCTCTTTGCAATAATCCTTAAACTTTCTATCATTATCACAAATGGCTAAGTTACCTCATATTTTAATGGATGTTGCATATTCTATTACACATTAAGTGGGCTCCTTTCACCATAATATATGCATTTTAATACCAGCAAAGTATAAATTCAAGTAATGGCTCATATCATAACTTTATTGGCATGAATAAAAATTAAAACATTGTTTAATTTAAGTGAATAAAACTGTTGTAACATATTAACAGGCATAAGTATCCACTAAAGGGTGTAAAGGCATCAGCTTTCTTTCCATATAGTTTTAAGTCCCCCACTGCAATCACCAATCCAGAGGAGATTATAGTGATCTCTCCCCCGCCCCCTGCTGTGGGAGACACATGTAGTAGTGCACATTAGTGTGCCGATGATAAATAATATAAATATTATAAATAATGCCTGACAATACACACAGCATCTCTAGCCCCAAGCTAATCCCAAGCACATCTAGTGCCCATACCCATAACACAAGCTGTTATGGTATGGGGTAGATGACTGATATACATTATACAATATTATTACATATATAGATATTTTTTACTATACATAGAAAACAACCAGAACACCCTGAACAAATATCTGCAGATCATACAAATATCTGTCCCGAGGCGAGAATCGAACCCGCAACCTCCTGCGTCGCAGGCGGACCTTCGCCCGCCGCGCCACCAGTTGTTGAAATGAGAAGAGCATTTATTTCCTGCTCTCTGGCTGTTGATACTGCTCCTAAGCATGCTATGTTAAAATATCTATCATTTTACTCCATTGTTCTGCAATATTCAGGAGTAACTTTAGGATCTGTTGACCAAAATTATGGGTTAATGAACTTTAAAAGCAGCTGTGTCAACAAAATTTAACTAATACATCTGAAAACGAATATTATTGATACTACACTCACTAGTGATGCCTTCAAATGGGTCTTTTCGAGATTAGGTACTTTAACAAATTGATGATGTAAATGACTGATGACATCTATAAAACATCTTTCCATTAACATTTATAAATTCCTGTGTACATTTGTAATGAAAATCTGATCATTGTAGAATTGAATTTTTTGTCATAGCAGAGTTTCTGCCATTGTTAAATTTTTTGCTTCAAGCTATTGTTGAAGATTGTATTGGGAGCTGCCTTGAAAGTTTTAAATGTATGTAACAAAAACAAGATACTTGTTACTAGACACTTGTTACTACTATGCTAATATTAGTAGAACATAATTGATTCAAAAAATTTACTAACATCTATTTAACCTACACTGTGTTCAAGCAAATAAAATATCTTTATATTTACTAAAAAGAACTCCATTACTTATTGACCACCTCTGTGGCATGTGGGTGAAAGTCTGCCTGCGAGGAGGTTGCAGGTTCCTCATTGGGACATAATGTTTGTACAATCTGCAGATATTTGTTCTGTGTGTGTTCTGGTCTTTTTTAACATACTTATATAAAAAATATGTAATAATAAACTCTGAATGAAATTAATGACATATATCCTATATAACTAAGTATATTAGTCATCTAGTATCTATAACACAAGCTTTGATTCGCTTGGGGCTAGACGATAATGTGTGGATTGTCCAGCATTATTATATGAGGACTCTTATCCTGACCTGTTCATTAAACCGAAAACCCAATATAAAATCCCTATGTTCCATCATCTCTTCAAGAAATTACCTGTTACATTAGCCATGAAAGTCCTGGTATGATCACTTTAATTGTCTCATTCAAATAAAATAAATTGTGACCTAAATTGAAAAACAAAAATAAAATGTTACGTCATTTGAAAAAATAAGTTTTGCCTAGTTCAGGCACGTGGATTTCCTTATCCCATAAGATATACGATTAAGTATTATTTGTTAGCCCTAAGTTATTTAGAATAAATTATTTTATTTTTTTTCGTCTCGAAGTATCCTATTACATCGGCCAAGAGATTCAAGTCCTGTAGGCCAAGCACGGGGATTGTTCTCTAGGGTAGAATGGACAATAATGGCATCGCATCGCCATACATTGCGTACATTATTGAAGTTGAAGAAATTAATTTCAAATAATTTACGCGTTCGATGACAAAGTGACGTAATTTGTCTCTATTCTACCTTAGACAAGAAAGCCCGTGCTTGCCCTACTGGCGTGATCACTTTATCTCATTAAAATATAAAATACTTGTAACCCTAGCTCTAAACATGTCCCTAATAAAGAACCCTCGCAGGCCCTGATGAAGCTGGACACGAGTCAGAAGGTGACGACCCGCAGCGGCATAGAGCAGGAGAACGCGCTCCTCCACGAGTCCGCCGCCATGGAGAGTTCGCTCACGCTGCAGATCATTGAGCTTGAGAGCGAGACTAAACAGGTGAGGGAATCACTATCATTTCATCATCATCTACTATAATAGTCCACTGCTGGACCTCTAGGCCTCCCCTTATGAACGCCATAGGTGGCATTATTGATTGTAATTACTCATGAGAATGCTCTCCACGAGTCGGCTGCCATGGAGAGCTCGCTCACGCTGCAGGTTATAGAGCTGGAAAGTGAGACTAAACAGGTGAGGGAAGAACATCAATCATTTATTAGCTAAATAATCATTTGAAACAGTGTAATCGAATAATAATTAAACAGGCTTTTTCTTAATTACTCGATTACAGTGTTTGAGGACACACGCTAAAATATCATACGGAACTGAATATAAACAATTTCAAATTTGAGTATACTTTCCTCCCTCATCTCACAGACAGTTTTCAATGAGAGTGTGTCAAAAATTCATCATTTGAGACGTTGTTGAATCTGAATTGCGTTTGAGAATGGGGTTTGAGAATGTTATTCTTGACAAAATCTATTTCAGTGTGCAGTAAAGATTCTATTAAGTTCTAATAACTGTAGTTCTAAGAACGTTCAATAACTATAGTTATTAGAACTCCTAATAATTATAGTTATTAGAACGTTCAATAATTATAGTTATTAGAACTTGGGAGGGTTTTTTATAGCTCCGTTTCACAACAATCTCACCTGATGGAAAGTCAGGATATGGCGGTGTATCAGGAAGGTCTAGAAGACACCAACTCACTCTAGTCTTGAAGAGACCCAGGTTGCAATCAGTAAAACTTCTTGGCATGGAGCACGACGCCTGCTGTCAAGTGTATCTGTCTGTATGTTTATATGAGCTGAAAGACACCTAAAATATCAAACGACTAAGCGAAATTATTTAAGTCATGAAAATACCTCCCACTCTGTAAAATCAAGATGAGTTAGGAAGGAAGTGTTTAAAAAATTGCCAAGTGATACGCCGATTTGGAGACATGATTTTGATTTCGCTCTAAGTAACGATTAAAAGAAGCTGGTCTCTCGGGCGTGAAAATTATTCAAATGTCATTCTGAGGAGATGAAACGCGCTAAATAATTTACACAGTTTCATCTCGTCACTAGCGCTTTGTGAAACAGATTAATGGAATAGTTAACGCCGGGAGTTGACGATACCCCGAGGATTAATACGTAGCATAATACTATTTATTTTTAACATTGTCCTACAGCAGGGCAAAGTATCATCCCCTCTCCCCCAGTTTTTTATCTATGCATATTTACTGCATTGAGATTTTCGACTTTAGATCACTCTATTCCGCTAGACCCCCACTTTTATTTGACGTCACAGAGAAATAGATATCGTGGTGTTAGATGAGACGAATCATACGACACCCTATTAGATTTAAAACTCTATATATCTACGTTACAAGATGTTGTTCATCAACCAATTAGCTGCAATCAATATATCCAGCTCTGATAAACCAAAAGCGACCTTAAATCCAACATCATGAACTCTCACAGGTTTAGACATGAGTAGGTATGAGTGGTGTCGCATTATCTGATTAAGCATCCCAGACGCACTGACGAATCGTGCCTACGCGCTTAATGAAATGGGAGCAATTGACGTGCAGTTGACTCACTCCAGGACCCTCGGAGCAGTGCGCCAGAGTCGTCTCTGAACAACACACTGATATTATTACATTTTAAATCACAGATTTGTCGAAAATACTGTAAAACGTATAAATTTGTGCGCGAAATGTACCATAATACGTTTTCTATAAATCTGAAGCGCGAATCAAAAAGACCTTACAGCGAGTGATGTAATCCGTATGGCGTAAGCGTCGGGATCCATAGCACTGATCCAGAAATACACATTTATTTTGCCGACCTTGATTCACTACAGACTTCACTACAGACTCAATGGTGTGTAGTTTCCGAAATGCACGTTTCTTATGTGCAGTGATTCCGCGTGTGATAGTGCCAAGTGTTTAATAATGTGCTGAGTTTTCGCGACGAAAATGAATGGTGGGGAGGAGGTACAAATATTTCATCTTACCAATAAATCTAATGGCGAAAGTTTGTGAAGATTGGCACGTGTTTGTTTGGGCGTGATCAACGCCAATTCTCTGGAAGGATGAGGCTAAAATTTGCTAGCATGGATGTTATTTGTAAATTCTGGAATAATGGTCGACTAATTTTCCATTGAAATAACGTGACATTGTAGAAATTATCTAAATCTAGATTGTACGAGATAATCTCCTGACTGAAGATATTCATATAATTCTTTTAGTAACAGAATCTACATAAACTACGTGCTTCTTATTCAAAGCGAAGCTTAAGCACGAACTAGGACTTCTGTACACTAATATTGAAATAGCGAGGCAAGGTCCGATTTAGGTCAAAACCCTCACTATCCTTACATGAAAGCATGTTGGGTTATTCAGCCACTGTACTGTGAGGCAGCAAATTATATGCACGTCGGTCTGC
Organism: Eupithecia pulchellata; assembly: GCA_963931895.1. Lineage (NCBI taxonomy): Eukaryota > Metazoa > Arthropoda > Insecta > Lepidoptera > Geometridae > Eupithecia > Eupithecia pulchellata. The sequence goes on along the minus strand of OZ007538.1, from coordinate 1,141,446 downwards.
CACTAGCTCCTAAATCAAATACTCTTCGCTGTATCTCTGAAGTCTCCTCTTGAAATTTGTGTAGTCCGGTCCGCCGTGATGTATTTTAATATTTATCGCGTATGTTTATTCATCACGGGGCGGTGAGTCGCTCGTATTTGATGTGGTGTGTTTACCCCGGTAATGGGGCATTGTTGACACTTGTTAGTCGCTGGCAGCCTGCCAAAGGGAGTACGGCTCGAATTATGAACCACTAACTACTGCGTGCGGCTCCGTACGACCTATTCCACCCCTGTTCTATTCAATAGCCCCTGCTCCATTGATATCGTAGGCACCTATTAACAGATGGTGTTAATTCGACACTCGACAGTCACAAAAACTTAATTAATCGGTCCTAAAAATTTTGCCGTCCTCTGATCGATCGAGATTAAGATAGTTGTAAAATTTTTATTTCTGTAAAATTAAAAGTGTAAGTTAAGATTAACTTTTGTGCCATGAATAGACAAAAATATAATGACTTGCATTAAAGGTATTTTTATAAACCATGCCAGATTAAAAAATCCGTTTAGTGGCGTCGTTGTTAAAACACAAGACAAGAGATTGCTCGATAAGGCCTTTATATTTTCTCTACAATAAGCATGTCTGTTTGTATTTTCTCATTCTTTGTGAGGTAAAATAAAGTATTTTCTATAGATCTACTTTTGAATTAATAAGCAAATACGAAGAAGATTGTCTTTCCCCAAGATAAAATCTTTTTCCATAGGTAACTCTGGATTCCTTTTAGTTGTGTATATTTAACAGACAGACAGAGTTACTTTCGTATTTACTTAGAATGGATTTATAGGTCTAATGGAGTTCAAATAATGTGTTATCTATTGAGGTGCTTCTGAGCTTTTTGTCCTGTTTTGGAGATTGTCCAAAAGCGATACAAAGTTAATGCCATCGGAAAGCGATTTATCAGAATTATGGGCGGTTCTGCAGAAATATGGGCTTGGCCCGATTACGATTACGTCCGATTCAGTTTATTCATTCGTTTAAATTATGCAGTCCTATATTAAACTAAAAATAATGAGAAGCAACGACCTAAAGCTTACATCAGTCTTGATCTTATGACCTAATTAAAGTCACGAAATTCGCATTAATTTGTCAAGCACTAAAATGTCCTCAGAAATTCTGCAGGCATCTCAAACAACGATTGCATCAGACATTCCATTTAGCCTTAGTAATATAGAAAAAAGTCTAAAGCTATTTCCACTTCTCGAAAAGACAGATTTAGCGCACAATGGTAATGTTAGTCACGGCATAACGAACTTTACTCACGGTAGATTCTGAATTCCGCCGATGCTCAGTCGAAAATGAACCTTACTTAGCTCGATGATTGAATGTTTTTTTGCTTGAGATTAGTTACCGTTGGTTTTTGCTAGTTTAAGCCACGCTTAGGTTATGTTCCGTGCGTGTAGCTGCTGCTAGGCAGGTCATTTCTCTTATCAGTGTGCCTAATTGGTGTTTGTTGACAATCAGAACGCGCTATCGGCATCCATGGCGGTCTCACCTACACATGTGTATTTACGGTACATTGTTTTACTAGGGAATAAACCACACCGTTATTTATGAGGTTGTTGAGGATGACTGAAACAGAAAGGGTGCGGGTTCGGCCCGAATTAAGAACTATACATTTCACTTATTTTTACGGTTACGAAAAAAAGAGAGAAGATAAAATATTGAATCTTCCGCCAACACCCATCAATACAATTCCCTTGATTTGAATTTTATGAACAGGGGAGGTGAACAATATTTTTTATATTTTTTTAGACCTCTCAATCAAAAAGAATTTGGTTCTTTATATGCGTTACTTTTCCATTTATTTAATAGCTGTTTTTCGATTTTAATATTTCTTTGTCTATAGCAATAGGTACCTACCTTAAGATTGATTCTAAATTTTGGCTTAGATCTCATAAATCTATGAATAAATCGTGAACCAGGTAGTCTTGTATCACATTTTCTTCTTTTCCATACATTTAATTTTAGCTTGCGCCCAGCAACTGGGCAACAAACTGATAATTATTATACACAAGACATAACTCCATTTTATATTTCTGGCCTAGAAACTGTAAGTCGTATAATTAATTGTTTATGCCACTGAAAAGAGGCCATTGCATGCTAGCAAACTAAGTGATTTCACATTTTCAGTAGTACACGGTTATATTATATAAATTCTGTTACAATTGTGAAAATAACTTCGCTTGTGAAGTACTTAGTAACTCGCGGAATAAGTACTCTCTCGTTTTTACGACTTTGAAAGCCACTAACAAAGGGAATATTTTAATTTACCTCGAGCTCGCCGTTGTAGATAACAAACAACTCTTAACTAAAATTCCGAGTTTTACTTTCCATTGGCATGATATTCCGAAATGAAACGAGAATTTGCTGGCTTTCTGTGATGAGTGGGCATCAAAACCTGCATTTTAGGGTTCCGTATCCAAAGGGTGAAAAGAGGACCCTATTACGAAGCCTCCGCTGTCTGTCGTCCGTTACAGCCGGTTCACACATGTCTCCGTTTTATCGTGTACGTAGTTTTTTCGTCGATGGCGTATGTGGTTGTATGAGCGACTTCACACATGGCACAGTATTCTGTATACAGATCGACGAACAAAATCGAACAAAATACGTACACGATAAAACGGAACAGTAAAACGGAGACATGTGTGAACGGGCCGTTAGTCTGTGAGCGGGCTGGATCCCATGAACCGTATAGTAAATTGAAATTTTCACTTGATGTGTATTTTCGATTGCCGCTACCGCAACAAATTATAATAATAATAAAAAATCTATATAATATAAAAATAAATCCCTATTTCCCTTGGTCACGCGTGAAGGGGTGGACCAATTTTGCTGATAATTTAAGATTCTAATGGTGAAAGAATTTTTCAAATGGGTCCAACAGTTTCGGAGCCTATTCAATTCAAACAACAATGAATTTCCTGAGAATAATATTATCGTATAGACAAAAAATTACATTACATAATTTACTTATGCGTTATTTAAGGCACATTTACTAGATCCTAATTTTAACTAAAAACTATAATACTTGTATAAAATAGGATTATGATTTGACATCTTGGAACATAGCTCAGTAAGTCAAATTGCATTAAATAAATAAATAAATAAGAATTATACTAGCCCTAATCACTTCTCACAAACCTAAACAAATACACAGAAATGGTAATAAAAACTAAAAAAACAACTCAATTCGGTAAACGTTAAATCGATCAGCCATCAGCCCATGTCCTTGATGATTCGTAAGTACTAAGCTAGCTACAGCACGTATACAATTCAACCTTTTTATAGGGCACAGCCATTTATAACTACTAAAGTTCAGTTTTAATTAAATAACATACTTCCATATTTACGTAAATTACTAATTTAAAGTTGTATTTTACTTTACTTTCTCTTGCCTGTCTTAGTATTTTGCGGCCAAAACAAAACCTTTGGCCCATAGCTACCTTTGTATGCCTACGAGCTATTATGAATTTGAAGGATCAACTAGTTAAACGTAACCTACCTACGTTACCTATTAACCTACGTTATAATTATAACATTAGGGTCGTTCGATTTACGTTGCGCGCGAGATTATTTTTACGGTTTTATAAGGAACTGGCGGCCCGCCCCGGCTTCGCACGGGTATTAAACAAAAATTTCAGAAATTATACACACTAACACGATGGGTTTTAACATTTCATACGGATCCATGTGTCCATGAGCATTGGGGTTTTTGACATTGACTCGACACTCCATAACTGACACTGGCCGTAGAGAAAAAGCAAGCAGCGTGCGCTATAATTACATATATTCAACCTCTTTTTCTATTATGACGCGCCTTAATAGAAAAAGAGGTTGAATATACAGCGCACGGTTCAGTTATTGAATTTTTCATGCGGATCCCTAACTTTTTTGAAAATATTATATAGCCTATGTTCATCACGGTAAATTTAGGATTCTAATGGTGAAAGAATTTTTCAAATTGGTCCAGTAGTTTCGGAGCCTATTCAATTCAAACAAACAAACAATCAAATCTTTCCTCTTTATAATATTAGTATAGATGAAACTAACGGAAAAGCAGTTTGACCCAAATCGTAATTTATTATTTGTAGAACGCAGAAAAAATTATTTCCCACGCAATGTAAAACAATCCTTCTTAAAAGGGTGATCGTTTTGTGTTGGCACAAGATATTATTTGTGTTTTTTAGTATTTTTCGCGTTCTACAAGGATAAAACTACGAAAATATTTTGTAAAATATATTACATGAACCCATGATGAAATCAACTAGCGATTCGCTATCACAAATCAAAATCTCTCATTTTCTCAAATGCTATGAAAATACCAATGAATCGAAAAAGTTATTAGAAAATTGTGAATGTTTTGCGGCAAATTACGTTTCCACTAGCTTTAATTCTTGTTGAACCCAAAAAAATCAGTAAAATCTCTCCAAAAAGAAACAATCCATCTTCACCGAAGGAATCTTAATGATGATGAATTAAAATAAAAAATATTTTTGAACGCATCTTTATCTAATAAATTAATAATTTTGAGGGTAGTTGGAACTCGCACACTTCAAGTTTTCTTCAAAAGAAATAGACGCATCTGACATGTATATTGGGTTTTTCTCCGCGTGATGAGTCAAGTTCTAGAACTAGGTATATTTAGTTTTGGACCATTTACGCAATGGAGGGCTGGAAAAAGGTAATATTGATTAATATCACTTTTCTTTATAAGGCATAATAATTAACACACACCACGGCGGCATAATACACGCCATTCCCACATAAAAAGTAGCTTTTTGGTCTGATACATACGATTTTTAGCCCGTTTCGTTCTATAGATTTTGGAGAAATAAGTTACAAAGTAGGTACCTACCTACATTTTCCCTTTTAAAATTTATGATACGATTTGTGGTGTGAATATAATTTAAAGAACATCTATACGTTCTAAAAACAGACGGAATAACTGTAGACGGCCTCCGTGGCGCGGTGGCTAAGATCCGCCTGCGACACAGGTTGGGGGTTCGATTCCCTGAGACAAATGTTTTTACGATCTGCACATATTTGTTCCGGGTGTTCTGGTCGGAATCAAACCACTCCGTTCTAGAAAAAACTTGATGAATGCATTTAATGACTTGTTTTTCCAACTTATTACAACCTGGGGCTCTATTGTCTAACTCAACTGGTAATCGTAATCGGCTTCAGTATGGCATTTCAAACCTAGCCTGGACTTCGATTGTCACTTTCGTAATGTGTAAATAGCTGAAACCGAAAACCAGTTGATTACCTTAGACAATACCGACAACATTCTGACTGGGTCTACAACTGATAATCGGTTTGAAGTTCGCTGGTAATGGATTTCAAGTTAGACAATAAGGCTGCTGGGTCTCTTCAAGACTAGAGCGAATAGGTCTTCTAGACCGACATCTCCCCTTTCTATCAGGTGAGATCGTGTTCAAAGATCTATCTAGCTATAAAAAAGCTATTTTGAGTTTACGCTGTATAAATCGCAAAATAAATGAATTTCATTTTAACCTCTCGCATTTAGCACTTACCAATTACCATATTCGTGGTCAGCGTAAAATAGTCGTTGACCCTAGGCACCGATTCTGAAGCAACTATTTTTATAAATGAATGCAATTATCATTTGAAATCTATCGAATCAGCATTTCTGCGTGGTATCAAAAGTACCGTCTGCCGATTTCCATATTCATGTATCGCTACGACTGTGATTGCGGTTATTATTCAGAAAGTTTATTCTCCCGCTTTTTATATAAATAATGTCTATGTACAAAAACAATAATTTCTGGAGATTTTTTGTGAGGATTTCCTATTACCAATATTAGGGATCCGATAAACGAAGCCCTAGTAAATTTAATCTAATCAATTGTTTTTTCACGAAACTTAAATTTATATGATGATTTTTTTTTAATATTTTTATATTGAATTTGTCGTGTTGTTTAAATAAATTTGAAGTCAGTTTTGCGGTGCCCTTCTAGGGTGCATGTACCTATTGAAAACTAACTAACCATTCACCTAGACCTAAGAATGAATACCGAATGTACTACAAGCACTAATAAATGAAATATAAAATACAATCTCCTTATTTGCCATAGCTATTACTATACTATGAAAAGGTACTTTATTGTCTGGATAAGGGTGATAAGTGTGTGGGGGTATTTCTGGACCTTGCAAAAGCCTTCGACACGGTCTCCATTCCCTTACTCTTAAATAAGCTGGAAGTTCTCGGAATACGGGGAGAACAACTGAAGTTATTTGCTAGTTACCTTTCCGATAGAACTTAAAGGGTAAAGATTGGTGATTACACCAGCTCGGAACTTCCAATAACATATGGAATTCCGCAGGGTTCCATAATTGGTCCGACTCTATTTGCGCTCTACATGAATCAAATATGCAACATTCAAATAAAAAATTGTAAAATTATTGCGTTTGCTGACGATACAGTCCTACTATTTCGAGACAGAACTTGGCAGGGGCTATTTAAACAAGCGCAGGACGGTTTTGATCTGGTCTCACAGTATCTCTACCGAAACATTCTCACTCTAAACGCCACTAAAACAAAATGTGTCACTTTCTCACTTCGCAAGCCAGGACAGCCAAGTAGTTCGGAGTGCAAAATAATAGCACACACTTACCATTGTCTCGGAGAAAGAAGTAAAAGCTGTAACTGCCCTATCATTGAAAGAGTTTCCAGTATTAAATACCTTGGTGTCACAATAGACCAGCATCTGACGTACGATCATCACATCAGATTAATAACGGGTAGAGTACGCAAGCTTATTGCCGTATTTAAACAGATAAAACACGTAGCATCGAATCAGCAACTAATAACCACGTATTTTGCTCTTTGCCAGTCTCTAGTGTTATATTGCATAAGGTCTTGGGGAGGTGCCGCGAAGACGCATCTCCTCCCATTAGAGAGAGCACAGAGGGCGGTGTTGAAGGTGGCTTTTTCCAAACCATATAGATACCCTACAACCCAACTGTACAAAGACATCCATATTCTCTCGGTTAGGAAAATTTTCATCCTACAACTCATCCTTCAACAACATAAAAAATCACCTGACTTCCAAGTTTCGAGCAAAAGAAGAAAAAATAAAATTTTCCTTACGAAACCGTGCAAAACATCATTTGCTCGCCATCACTCTCAGTTCTTAGGACCATATCTATATAATAAATTAAGTAAAGAAGTAACTCTACATCAGACAACTAAACTTGAATGCAAACGTTCTACTACACGCTTTCTACAAAACATAGACTACTCTCAGGTGGAGCACTTATTGGATATTCAATCTTAATTCTGGGCTATATTAATTTATGCATAATTATACTCCTCTTTTTTTGTTTTAATTTTCTCGTCTTTGTAATAATTTGTTAGAGATTTTAGGTTTATTTTATAGTAGATAATATTCTTATAATATTCTAATAGGTAATTAGTAACGTTTTTTCATGTTTCACTGCTTTATTTAAACCTCTACCATATAAGATATTTTTGTGATTGTGAACCGAAAAGAAGCCAGAGGATTGAGCCCTCGTGTCTAAACACAAGTTATCAAACTTAGTTAGAGCGAGGTGTCATTGTCTTTGACCCTGTAAGGTTTACTACAAGTAGGTTTGTTACGAAACCAACGAGGAAACACCATTAGAATAAAATACATAATAAGTCCCTACTTGTAAACCCATTTTTTTTGGAAATAAATATTTTTTATTATTATTTATTATATTATTATTGTACACGAATAAAATAATTTAAAAGAAACATTACATCACAAATAAGTGCAATGGGCGGCCATATCGCTTAGAAGCGATCTTTTCCACTCAGCCTTAGGATGGAAAGAATTATTTTTCTCGCTCGTTAAAGCGAAGATACAAAGTGAAACCATACGCCATTGGACTGGCATATTTGGAAGGTTTTTTCTCAGTGCAAACTTTAGCGGCCTCTCGTTGTATGTAGCAGTGTCTGCCCCCTGGTTACCAACAGCCGGTAAACCAACAGGCGGCGGCGGCGGCACCTAAACGGTTACGGCAACCGCGCCTCTAAAACTCAAATAGGTAGGGCGCAATCAGCAAAGTGCTGTGTCGTGAATTATATTATTAGCGTCGCGATCGATACCGCTACGGCGGCAATTGTCTTGTATGGCTTCATTCGACGATTAGGGCCCGTTGCCTACTGCCAAAGTGGGTAAATTATGGATATGTAAAAGTAACCAACAGAATCTCGAAGAACTGCATTTTACCTATTTTTCGGGGAGGGCGTTAATGGTCGCAACACCGTTGTTGTACTGTTACTATTTGGGGGAAATCCACCATTAACCTACAAAAACTATTGCGTGCCTTATCGTTTTCACACAATTTCATGTTCTTTTGAACCTTGTTGCAATAAAGATAATTTATATTGACTTTTCCAGCTTTTCCTCAATGACGATCTAAACATTTAGGATTGTCACGTGACATCAAGTGACATTGTCAAACCAGTTAGTCAAACGAACGCCCATCAATAAAAAAACTGTTGATGAACGTCATATTTTCTTGATGAACATGAATATTATCAGGTGCAGGTTACGATTAAAACGGTGTATTGTTACGCAGAGTTATTATGCTCGTAGTTTGCTCTCTGTACTCGTTGAACTTGTCCGATTCCCCTTTAAAAAAACATCAGTTTCTTTCATCCATCAAAGCGTGGTAAGCTGTAGATAAATATAATAGCATACTAATTTTAATACATACATATTTATATTTGTTCATGTCAATTCTAACTAAAGATTACTCTATATAACACGCCACACCATGTCTACCTTGTTCTATTACTCCCCGTCCAAAGGTTGCATCGAAGACATCGCTCATAGCGATAAGGCCGCCCATTGTTACACGCAATCAATATTTGTCGTTTCTGTATCTCCGTATTATTTGGGGTGCAATAAAGAATATTTGTATTGTATTGTATTTTTTCATCGCATTCAGCTGTCCTGGTTCAACCTCTAAAACCTACACTTGACCCGTCCGACTTACGTTCCATTCCTTCGAATATAATAAGTTCAAGGTGAAATAAGAATCACCAATATTGATCTGACGTGTCCATTCAATGTCTTTTACTCTGGGGACATGATATGCTTCGAGAAACATCTTTATTTCGTTGAAAAAGTTACTACGCGACCTGTATGTATTACTCTCTCTAAATAACTAAGTGACCGATGGAAACCCTAGAATATGTAGACGGATTCGACTCACAGTTGTATTGGAATATTTAGATTCTGCAGAAATAAGAACACATCATACATCTGCGCAATGATACGACGCGATAATATAAGCCTTGCTAAATGCAAAAACTGTACTGTAACGGCTGGTACGTATAGGTCTGGAGAGGCCACCTCTATAATGGCCTTCTTTCCGGTCCTGTGTCACTTAATTCCACTCCTCAGCTATTCTAAAGATGTCTGAACATCGACCGTGTGGTCTGCCTCGTCTTTGACATTCTTTAAAGTGTACTAGCGGTCCACCCCGGCTTTGCACGGGTTTATAACCAATTTTTACAGACGTTGGTTTACATTATTCAAGAATTCATACGATACCCTAACTTTTTAAAAAATATTCTACAGCCTATGTTTATCAGATGATGAACCAAATGGAACCAGTTGTTTCGGAGCCTATTTAATTCATAGAAACAAAAAAAATCTTTCCTCTTTATAATATTAGTATAGATATAGATATAAATCTGTCTACTACCGCATCCCTTGGCGGATTCTTGAAAGGTTCAGTTCCGAGGAATAACTAGAATTTTCCACAAATTTATATTCTATTCATATTCTGTTATAAACTGCCCACACCCTGTTGTTTTTTCGACGTGACTCGGCATAATGAGAGCGATTCCGGTCTTCATTGACATGACAACGTCCTATCCCTGGAACCTGTCGATAAACTGACATCATTACGGATAAAATAGACGCATATTGTATAGGTACGACGTATGCGTTATACTCGTCTGGCAAAACCTGATTTTTTTGTATCACACTGGAACCCAATTTACCAATGTTTTCAGCAGGGTTAGACGGAGCTGGCAGCAAGAAATTATTCAATATTAAACTTTTGATTATTAACTCATTAATTTCAGATTCAATCTATATAATATTTACAAAATGATGAATTAAATCTCACAATCAGATTTAATATAAATATAATAATATTAGATAAAAAATATAAACAACCAAATATTCAATAAAAGTCAATTTAAATGGAAGTTAACAATAATATTGTCGTTTCAGTTACGCCACGAGCTAGACCGCGTGGTGAGCGAGCGGGACAGACTGCTGGCCGAGAGCTCCGAACTCGGAGCGCACAAGCAGACGAGGGAATCCGAACGCGCCGCTCTCAGAGCCGAGCTCCGGGAGGCGAGACAGAGAGAACAGAGACAGTTGGTGGACATCAGTGACTTGGAGGACGAGAATATTTCGCTGCAGAAGCAAGTTTCTGCTCTTAGATCTTCACAGGTAAGATAGGATAATAGTATCTTTATTGCACCTTATAAAACAGTATAAAAACAAGCAGTAACTTTATACATATAAGTAAGATTATACTGTTAATGTCTTTGCACACGTTAAACGCACATAATAAGTGATGTATCTCGAACCGAAAGCAAGGGATTATAGGTAGCTCTTTTAACTTAAAAAGGTTAGGGTTTTACCATTTCCTAATAAATCGAATGAGATCTCTAAGTTCGAGACTCCTTCGTCATTTGGTCAACATTTTCGTCCAAAGAGGTTCCAAAAAGTAATTTTTCCCAATGGAATTATTTTATTTGGAACATAAAAATATGTGTGAAAATGTTGACCAAGAAAATCGAGAAGGACTTTCTTCTGTGCCTTAGCATTTTCAGCTAACCTTAATTTTCCTGTACTGAAAATGTCCCTGTAGTTAAGTTTTTAATTTATTTTAATTTAAGCTTCTATAAGCGGTATTTTCTACAAATATTTATGATTGTATATTTATTTAATGGAAATAATAAATATCAAAATATATCTATAAAAAAGAGACTAATCAATGCTTTATCTCTTCAGGTTGAATTCGAGGGTCTAAAACATGAGGTCCGTCAATTACGCGAAGAGGCAGAAAACGCGCGCGCCACAGCGGAAGAAACCGCTGCATTGCGGCGCATCGCTGAGCGACAGCTGGCGGAGGCGCTTGAAGCGCTTCAAGCGGAGAGGGAAGCGAAGTTCGCAGCGAAGAAAGAATTGGACGCACATCTGAGTCGGGAGGCTGCTTATAATATCACTAACTTGGCGTACAGTATACGAGGTAAGGGCATAGCTTACTGAAAATGAATGAATAATATTTTATTTGCAAATCATAAATGTCATAAAAAATGCAACATAAAATACACAACTTCCTTTATAAATGACTAGCGCTCCGCCTCGGCTTCGCACGTGTATTTAACAAAATTTTAATTTCTCATACGGAACCCTAAATTTTTTGAAAATATTCTATAGCCTATGTTCTTCACGGAAAATGTAGGATTCTAATGGTGAAAGATTTTTGAAATTGGTCCAGTAGTTTCGGAGTCTATTCAATTCAAACAAACGTAAAAACAAAGAATCAAATCTTTCTATTCGAAGTTACTGATAGGTATTTTGCTAATGCTACCCTACGTAAGTTACATAAGAGTAAGATATGCACGAAAACGAATCATAAATTAAAAATTTTATATTCTGAGTAGACCTATAGAGGAGATATATATCTAATCTTCCACACCTATTGTTTTTCTAAAGTTCATTTAGAAAAACAGTAGTATGAGTAACTTCCATTGTTGAACTTTCCTTCACTTTAACAAGCGTACAAAAATGGTACTTCAATGTGCAGGTATGCCAGAAGATCTTGTTGAATTTCCCTTAAACTTTCCTTCACAAGCGTACAAAAATGGTATTTATGAAAGACGTCACCATAACAATTGTATTTCAATATTCTTGGGGAGCACAGCTGCCTATATCACAGACTTTTCAGTCTAGTTTAGGCAACTGAGGCCTAACATATAATTTGAACGTTTTGAATTTTCATATTGTCAATGATTTCATAATGCTAGACGAATTATTTGTAATGATTCTTTTAGCAATAAACTATTCTATTCTACTTCAATATCCAGGTATGCCAGACGAGGGCGCGGAGGAAGACGGCGAGCCGGGGGGCTCCTCGTCCGCGGAGCTGGCCACCGCGATGGGAGACCACCACGCGGACCTGTTCTCTGAAGTGCACCTCCACGAGATCTCACGCCTCGAGAAACAGCTGGAGCAGGCGCATAATGAAAACGTGAGATAAATAACCTTTATCATATCAGCCTATATAGAGTTATAGGTAGATCATTAACCTCTTAAAGGCGATTTGGGTAGATCAACACGAACAACTTTTGTTCGTCTATGAAAAATTGCGGGTAGTGTGATATTATCAATCTATTCGATCAGTCATAGTTGACGTGATGATGGCCTGTGAAATATCCATGATGATTTATTTTACTATGAATTGAGAGCTGGCAGCGCATCATCATTGTGATCCCCAACCCGCATGCCCAGCGTGGGGATTATGGGCAACAACCCCCAAATGATAATGCCATCTATGGTGCTCATTAGGGAGGCCCTATGTCCAGCAGTGGACTATTATAGGCTGGTGAGGTGAGGTTGAGCGCATCATCATTGCCATGGTAATGCAGCCAGCATCTTGGGGCCACTGCTGACTGAGTAACCTGTCGATTTTATGCAACAGTCTACAGTTAGCTCTATTGTTTCAATTGTAAATACTAGTTCTAATTTGGTTATGTTATGTATGTGTAATATGGTTTGTTAATAAAGGTTTTACTTTGGAACCAGTTAAATATATAATTGAATGTGCTTGTGGCTTTTTTTATTCTTCCACTAGTAGACAAATGATTGAAGTAAAGAGAAAATTAATAACTTCCTATTTCTTATTTTATAAAAATAAACTATATGAAGTTTGACTAGTCTATGTGTTTATTTTGTAAGTCTAAAGAATTAAAAGGATAAGAATTTTTATGATATAGATGATTTTTTTAAAGCTAGAACTGAAGTACCTAATTAGCAGTTATAGTTATAATATGGCATGCTAACATAATAGTGAGACATGAGTGCTTCCATCCTATTATACTGAACCACCCTTATTCCATGTTTGACGCAATCGAATATCCTTTGAATTTGATATTTAAAGTCAATAAAATGT
>OZ007538.1:1103567-1127992 GCA_963931895.1 Eupithecia pulchellata | reverse complement strand
TGATGACATAGGCCTCCACTAATGAGCGCCATAGATGGCATTATTATCATTTGAGGGTGTTTAACCATAATCCCCACGCTAAGCGAAGGCCTCTTCTTAAATCCTGCTAAATCTAAAAGCGTTCTCTCATTGCAAAAGACAGAAACCTCCCCACTTCTTTTGCTTCCTCGGGGGTACCATTCAGTTATTATTTTTGTCCACTTCTCTTTTTATAGAAAGTCAAGAGGGCTCACAGTGGGAAAGGGGGCTCACAGTCGGAAAGGGGGCTCACAGTCGGAAAGAGGGCTCACCGTCAGAAGAAGGGCTCACAGTCGGAAAGGGAGCTCACATTCGCAAAGGGGGATCTTAATAGGAAAGGGGGCTCGTGTTGAAAGGGTGGGCACACAGTAACTCGGCTTGGAATATAGAAAAAAAGTGGCCCTTGATGTGTTAGTTACCGGATGGAAGAGCATAGAATGCGAGACGCGCGACTGCGGCGCCGGCAGCGAGTGCTTGTCCGGCAGTAGGAGCTGCCACGTGCCCGTCGCTATGTAGTACGCGTACAGGCCGGAGTATTGGGGGTTCGCTGCCTCTTCCCTGTAACAATACATAGATATTATAGGTAGTATCTTTATTGCATCTTATAAAACAGTATAAAAAACAAACAGTAATGAACTTAAATCTAATGTGGCACAATCAGCGGCCTTATCTCTAAATCCCAAAACAGTTTTCGAAATTTTGTTAGGTTTTATACTTTTATGTTGTAGATATTAGAAGAACCGACCGATCCGCTGGGGTAAACGTGTTCTTATGTGACCGCGAGGAGACCGCGGCAAACACACTACGTTTGCCGAAGACAGGGCGCTATGGCGCTCATTAGGGATACCTATGTCTAGCTGTGATAACTAACATGAGCTGATGATGATGATTGTGTGTTTGATTTAGTAGCAATCTATATATAATGCTTTATTGAGTATTTCTTTTCTATTTCTGTTTATTAATATAGTTGTTCTTAATAACCGTTTTAAATAACTAAACATATTCCATTCTCACGTGTTAGCAGGCAGGATCCTCCCCCCGAACACATAGACGGTCTGCGTGTCTGCGTCGATGCACATCTGGTGGTCGAACACGAGCCGCGGCCCGCCCACCGACGCCGTGTCCGCGCACACCTGGCTCCACTCGTTTGTGCTCACGTCGTACGAGTAGAGCGCACTCTGGCAACAATATACTACTTTTCAGGCAATATATATTACTAGCTGTCCGCAAAATTGCAATTTTCATGCGGAACCCTAACTTTTTTGAAAATATACTATAGACTATGTTTATCAAGGAAAATTAAGGATTCTAATGGTGAAAGAATTTTTCAAATCGGTCTAGTAGTTTCGGAGCCTGTTCAATACAAACAATCAAATCTTTATAATATTAGTATAGATACAGGGTTTTAGGTAGATGATCAATCACCTCTTAAAGGCGACTTGGGTAGACGGAACTACTTTTGTTTTATGACTTTTTATGGCCAAAACGTAATACAATACAATCCCTTTCATTAACGCAACCTCTTTCCTTCTTACACACACGCCCCGCCGCATGCCTCGTCATGTATCGAATTTTCTTGTTGTTTACATTGTCTGTTATTGGCTTGTGCTGCGATCATATTCTGGCTTTAATCTGTGACCCACTACATAGAGCTAAGAATATCAGAACTGGAAATCAACTTATTTATTATTTTTGTAAGGAAAAAGAAATATTGACTTAGAAAAGTCATAGAACAAAAGTTGTTTGCATTGATCAATATCTTTCACAAAATTTTCCCTTTCTAATGCTGTAGGGTGAACTGTAGCTAAAGTGTAGGATAGTGTAGAGTAGTGCAGCTAAAGTGTAGGGGAAAAAAGTGTAAGTTTCCGGTGCCGCCTGCTGCGTCGCTGTGCAATAAAAGCACCTGATTAACGCTGAGATAACAGACTCTATATCTACCTTCATAAGGTCGGGTACCCTCTGCGCGTTGTCCAAGTACCGGCCCAACACGTAAAGCCTGCGGTTGACAGGGTCGAACACCATCTTGTGACAGGAGCGAGGGCCGGGCCCGCCTGCTTCCTCGCTGTGAGGACAGAGCAGCCGCCATTGTTCCTCCTTGGTGCTGAACGACCAGAGATCATCCAAGTCTTCGCTGCCGTTCCAGCCGCCGAACAGATATAGCGTACCTGGGATATTGAGGTATTATGCCGTTGCTAAAAACATCAATAAGTTATTAAGTAATATAAGATAAAATGTTAACGTTATTTGTTATTCGACGACCTTCGTGGCACGGTGGGCGAAGGTCCGCCTGCGACACAGGAGGTTGCGGGTTGGATTCCTGCCTAGGGACAAATGTTTGTCCGATCTGAAAATAGGGTGTTCTAGTCGTTTTCTATGAATAATAAAAATTATGTATCTATGTACTCATATACATAATTATATGATGTAAATCAGTTATCTAGTACCCATAACAAAGCACTGCTTGGGGCTAGAGCTGTGTGATTTTTTTTGATCACGACGACCTCTGTGGCGCGGTGGGCGAATGTCTGCCTGTGACGCAGGAGGTTGCGGATGCGATTCCCGTCTCGGGCCATTTTTTTAGCTCTGCAGATATTTATTCTGGTCGTTTTCTATGTATTAAATATCAGGTATGTAATATATTGTTTTAAGTTTATCAGTCATGTAGTACCTAAAACAAAACGCATGGGTCTTAATGATGCTGTGTGGATTGTCCAGTGGTACAGTCTACTTATTAGTGGCACAGTCTACTTACCAGTGATACTGTCTACTTACCAGTGGTACTGTCTACTTACCACTGGTACAGTCTACTTATTAGTGGCACAGTCTACTTACCAGTGATACTGTCTACTTACCAGTGGCACTGTCTACTCAACAGTTGTACTGTCTACTCACCAGTGATACTGTCTACTTACCAGTGGCACTGTCTACTCAACAGTTGTACTGTCTACTCACCAGTGATACTGTCTACTTACCAGTGGCACTGTCTACTCAACAGTTGTACTGTCTACTCACCAGTGATACTGTCTACTTACCAGTGGCACTGTCTACTCAACAGTTGTACTGTCTACTCACCAGTGGTACTGTCTACTTACCAGTGGTACTGTCTACTTACCACTGGTACAGTCTACTTATTAGTGGCACAGTCTACTTACCAGTGATACTGTCTACTTACCAGTGGCACTGTCTACTCAACAGTTGTACTGTCTACTCACCAGTGATACTGTCTACTTACCAGTGGCACTGTCTACTCAACAGTTGTACTGTCTACTCACCAGTGATACTGTCTACTTACCAGTGGCACTGTCTACTCAACAGTTGTACTGTCTACTCACCAGTGATACTGTCTACTTACCAGTGGCACTGTCTACTCAACAGTTGTACTGTCTACTCACCAGTGATACTGTCTACTTACCAGTGGCACTGTCTACTCAACAGTTGTACTGTCTACTCACCAGTGATACTGTCTACTTACCAGTGGCACTGTCTACTCAACAGTTGTACTGTCTACTCACCAGTGATACTGTCTACTTACCAGTGGCACTGTCTACTCAACAGTTGTACTGTCTACTCACCAGTGGTACTGTCTACTTACCAGTGGTACTGTCTACTTACCACTGGTACAGTCTACTTATTAGTGGCACAGTCTACTTACCAGTGATACTGTCTACTTACCAGTGGCACTGTCTACTCAACAGTTGTACTGTCTACTCACCAGTGATACTGTCTACTTACCAGTGGCACTGTCTACTCAACAGTTGTACTGTCTACTCACCAGTGATACTGTCTACTTACCAGTGGCACTGTCTACTCAACAGTTGTACTGTCTACTCACCAGTGGTACTGTCTAACACCAGCTGGTGGCCGCCGCGCGGGCCCGGCTTGCCGCAACACCCGTCGGGTCCACATTCAGACATTTCGACGTCACCGCTGCAGTTCTCTACGGGGCCTTCCTGAAATAACATGTTTATAGGCTTATTTTTTACGGCATCCACTTGCGAGGAGCACGGGGTTAACTGACGCCAGACCGACACAGTAGACAATAGTGTACTAACAGTGGGTACATCTCTGTCCACGGAGTGCAAGTCATGTGGGAGCAGCCTCGCGCCGGGCGGGGGCCGCATCGCGGGGGCCGACAGCTTGGCCTCCACTTGCGAGGAGCACGGGGTTATCTGGCGCCAGACCGGCGTGTACGCCTGCCAGGATAGGTACCAGTCCAGTTCTCCTTCTGCGGGTTCATGTTAATGATTAGAAGAATAAAGAATAATTTATTTGCACTAACAGGCTTACAGTGGTCAGCTATAAACAAAATATAAATCAAAAAACATGTATTCAAATAATAGATAATTTTGATTATAATTAATTATAGTGCGTAAGGCTTGCACTCGAGGTAAACTTTAAGAGATTAAATCATATCCCAAAAAATTCGATACCTCCGTGGCGCGGTGGGGGAAGGACAGTCTGCGACGCAGGAGGTTGCGCGTTCGATTCCCGTCTCAGGACCAATATTTGTACGATCTGCGAATATTTGTTCAGGGTGTTGTGGTTGTTTTCTATGTATAATAAAAAATATCTGTTTATGTACTTGTATATTATTATGTATATCAGTTATCTATTACGTACCCATAACACTGGGGCTAGATAATGCTGTGTGAATTGTCCAGCATTATTCTTATTATTATCATCTAATCACAGCGAAGTTGTTGCGCACTCGTGATCTTTGCGCACATGAGCGAGCTTGATACGTAATCGCGTCACTTTGAACTCACTGCTATGGTGATAAGGCCCTAATCTAGGTAAATCTCGGCGCATTTTTCTTTCATTATTAGCAATAAGTATACAATTACTATATTTAGATATCGTATTGCGTCTTTTGGGCAAATATAAGACGGTCTAAGAATAAGATCCTCAGTTATATGGCTAATAAGATCTGTAGCCCTAGATACAGGTTCTGGTTCTCTGTGAACCAGAGTGGGAACCGTAAGTAATTAAACATGTATGTATTTTAATTTAAATTTGTATTTTAATAACCTATGGGTTTCTCTTGACTCAGCGTTGTTGTTTTTATAGATTTTTTATATTGCACCACAGTATTAAATTACTTAATTTCACAGACACGTGCGCACTGACAATTGCGGGTCTAAATGATTTATAAATATAAATACAGACCAGAGGCAGCCTCTGTAAATATCTGCTCCGTAAGTTCATAGTCTCCCTTCTCCACCAGAGCATTCCATAGTCGAGACTGTACGGGTCCCTCAAGTTGTATGCCGCTTTCCCGCGAGAGCGCCTCAAACGCATCCTTGTAGCGGCGCCGCCGTAGGTGCTTTAGTAGTATACGGACTGCTTCTTCTTCTTTACGCTGTGGAGATAAACTGTATTTAAAAAAAGCCAGCCATGTACAAGTTTAGGCAAATGATGATGAAAAACTTGTTTTTGAAAGATCTTGCAAATATATGATGGTATGATTAAAACGGTGTGCCATGGACGAAGGGCTGACTGAGACATAAAGGCTGCTATTTGTTCCCGCAGCAAGACAAATTTTTGTCTGCTTTCTGGGATGGGCGTGTCTGGCAGGAAAAACTACATGTATGTGTTTATACATGATATATATTTTAATATGTATTGGCTTATATTGAACAAGATATCTAATTTGTGGGCTGATAATGATGTTGGTGTATTTTATTATTTATATCTTAATGTGTCAAAATTAAGATAGCTTACTAAATTGATAGTCTCCAAGGCTTGATTGATCAAATCCTCCTGGTTCATTCCCATAAGTTCCACAAACCAGATGGAATAGTTGTAGGCTGGACCCCAAGACTGCAGAGGCACTATCTTTAAGAAGGTTACAGGTAAGTACAGACCATCTTGTGTCTTGTGACGTAGCTTGAATGTTTCAGCTTCCGCATCATTTTTTAGCCCTCTGTAAATTAATTTTATCTTATAGCCTATTTGCGCTGCCTCTTTCCCATTTCTTATTTGATGATAATGGAGGTAGGCGGCGATCTTAGGATAATATAACGTATAGTTTTTAAATTTAACAAGTTTTAGAGCTTATTTGTAAGCCGTGAAGCTCCCAGGATGATTCTGTGATTATAATTCAAGATCAAAATATGGAAACTCGCTTACTATATCATAGTAAACAGTCTATTGACTCTGTAGGGAGTACCTGAAGGTATTGGAAAGATTTCAGTTAAGAAGATAAGGTTTTAAATACACTTATAAGACAGATGTTTGCTATACTAAAATACTTTTATGTAATTATTAATGTGTTTAAGTAGTGCACTATACTAGTAAAATTTTATTATCATATGTGTGTATGTATGTGTGTAAAGATGTAAATAAACACTTTTATCTAGGTATTAGGACTTTTACAAGGGAACTCGCGGCTGGCACTGCCGATTCTTGACTCAAAATCAAAGAACATCCAATCTCCTTGTGACCATATAACGTAGGGGAGATAAAACAAATTACTTGAAATAAATACCTAATAAAAAATCGTTTTCTATTTTGTCGACTTTTTTCTTAATTATGCCTCTTTTAGGTTTTAAAAGAGGCAAAATTTTCATACTTAACCTCAAAACTTATAGGTTCTTTTCTCTGTGAGATGGTTTCTTCAGAGGTTTATGGAGTAATGTTAATTTGATTAACTAAATCTCTTGATAAAAGTTTTGAACTCACCCTTGCAAAATAACCGACAAATTCCCTTCTTCTGTTCCACCAAGGACTTGGAACTTTCTGAGATTACTGACATGAGATTTTATGTACTTTCCGAACGTTATAGTTTCTATAATTGCTGGGGATTTCAGCTTCAAGATAAGGTACTGATTTGGTGTCGGATTGTCGGTAAACCAGCGTGAAAAACCATCGCTCGGGGAGTCTTTTAAAATGCACCTGAAATATTATATATTATTAATTAATGTCTGATATTTTCATCGGTATTATATGAAGATAATAATGCTTAATAAATACAAGAATTTCACTATGTTATTGATATGTAGGAGCTTCTATAAATCGTGTTACGATTCAAAACGTGCGGTTTTCTATCTGTGTGTGTTATACGTACTGTGGCATGTAATTCATTGAATAACTTGAAAATTTATGTATCGTGTAATCAAGTCTAACAGTTTCATGATTATCATCCATTTTTATAGGCGATTTTTAGTTAAAACAACAATAATTTGAAGAATATCGCTTATTTTCTTGTTTATTTTTCAGCGTACTTTTCTTCTGGCGGGAACTATTCTCACGGTCTTAGTCCCAGCCGGTCCGGTCCGGAAAGATAAAAGAGCTATTTCATCGTGTAGTGTTATTAGATTTGAGCGTGGAATGGAACCCTTTGTTATGATAAGTTTATGAGGTGAGGGAAGTTACACAGAGGAGTTTGATCTATTATTCAAAGTACCTAGTTTTAATCACATTAAGAATGGGTCCTATTCGTATTGCGCTAAAACTATTGATTTTATGCTTAGGAGTTATGTCAGAGGTTGCAAAGTGTCCTAATCAACCAAATTTATTACTCAATAAAATAATTCCCAGTTTAGAAGATAAAACTAAAACAAAAGGAGATGCTGGCAAAATATGTGTCATAGGAGGATCCATTGAATATACAGGGGCACCATATTTTGCGGCAATAACTGCACTAAAGGTAAGCCACCTACCAACTAATATTAGTTACATAAGTTAACTTAGCTACATAAGTCGCTAACTTATTATAATGCGTGTTGGCTATGAATAATTTTGTACCTATTTAATAATACGTAGGTACCTACTCACCTAGGTAGGTAGGTAGTCAATAGATCCTGTGGGGCTAAGATGCACGCCACGAGAGACGACACGCGCGAGACGAGTAATTTAGTCGTCGTCAGTTATTTTCTCGTTTACTCTAAGATGCGCACCACGAGATACATAATACTCATTGTCGAGAAGTTCTTCTCGCGTAGAGATAGCCACTCAGACGAATACCCGTTTATTTCATTCAATTGTTTATGGTTTTAGTATGCTGCTAGGAAGAATTAGAATAACCTTCATAATTTTCACCTCCTTATTGGTAGTTTGAACATTTTCACTGGCAGAATCGATGGTAGAATGGTGACAAAACGGAGCAAATTCATTAAAAAAAAAAACTATTTCAACATTTGCGCGCAAATTTCCCTGCCTCAACTTTTTGTACAACTGATTGCAAGAAGGCATCGCGTAAAACGTTAGTAAAAATAAAATATTAGTGCAGTTTATGTATAGTAAATATATCGAGCCTGATACGGATATTTATCGTAACCGACATTTACATGATTTTACAGGAGGCGTTTTTTTTAATTTAAAATTTATGAGTAGCTTCTACGTTATTGAGATGAAAAATTATTCTATGTTATCGACTATGCTCTATCTGTTCATTATGTAATTATTCTAAAAAGAGTAGAGCTAGATGCAGTATCCGTGTACAGATCAGAAGATTAAAAAATAAAACGTCTTGGTCGTTCTTTATTGGGATCGTCCATGATTCGTCAGAGTCAGATCCGCTAAAGTCTTTGTCTGAATCGTCGACCGAACTACAATAGGTCGAATCTGAATCTGGGTACGAGACCAATTTGGGAAAGTCATTGCTGGCTCCTTCTGCTTCCATGTTCGGTAACTGTTACTAAAAAAATATAGCCATGCTACAAACACCAACCACCATAAAATAAAGCAGCTACAGCCTAGCTAGCAACATCAAAAAAGATAATATTTCACTAAATTTAGACTCATGCTAAGGATACAAAATAAGAGAATAATCCAATATCGAGCATCTGTAACTGATAGAAGATAGTTTATTAGTCACCTGGGGGCTAGGTGCTGATTTGTGTGAATTGACCTATCATTATTAACTAGGTACACTTGATCCTATGTATAGTATACTTTAATTTTTCACTGAGTAACTGATTTATTAGAAAAGCAAATGTATTGTTTATACAATAAAAGCCTATCTGGTACTACCTTTAGTTAACAAATGGGAATAAAAATAAGAACTCCAGTTAAGCATTATTCAAACGTATGTACAAACCAGTAGCAAAACGTGAGCAGATGCTATAGAGCAATTTTCATTCCCGAACAATGCAAAAAGTCACCACCATAATCTAGCTGCATTTTATTTTTGTAACCATACTTATTCTAAGTTTTAAATTAATGGCATGAATAAGTAAGTGATCACGTAGGTAAGTACTTTTCACAACTAAGTATCCATTATTAACTTTAGTTACCATAATCTCATAACAATCAGCATAGCAAGATAAAACTGTTATAATGAAATAAAAAACCTAGTAAAGGGAGTAAAGGCCATGCTGCAGTAGATAATAGTAGTAGTTACTTACATTTTTATCATAAGCTATCACTTTCTTAAAGTAGGTACTAATTTCACAAAAAAACTTATCAAAAACGTAAAAACCTCCACCTCAAAAACACGAACAATTCGAATGAAAAGAAATAACGGTCAGTGCCGTCCAAGGAACTTATACCCAATCTTATAACGAACGATTGGGTATAAGTTCCTTGGTGCCGTTAATGCACTAGGTATTACAAATTTGACGTTCAAACCTCCGTTCAAACGTCATTATTCAACGGAAATGCTATCTGCGTTTCGTTCCGGAAACACAACTAAAAATCGTAAAATTCTAGTAGGCTAATTCAATAAAGTATCTCCATTTTCTAAACAACCAAGGATAAGAGAAACATCGAAACGCACATTCATAGAAAATTTAGCATCACAATTTTATCGTAACCGACAAAAGTCGCTTACGATACAACTGGTTACGATACTCTCTGTTGACAACATTTTCAAAAGTGTTACTTTTTGTCGCTTACGATAAAACAAACTTTTTGCTGTCATTTCTTTATTTATGCAGCTATCGACCTAGGTGTCTTTGCATTTGGATCTAAATTATTTTAACTTTATGTTAGGGTAAAAAAACGATTTCACGAATTTTGTCGCTTACGATAAATATCCGTATCAGGCTCGATATGTTAGCAATAGTATGTTTTCTTATGCACTTGCCTCAACCAATCTTACAACAAGGCCAAGAAAATATGTAAGTAAGTACATACATTCGTATTGATTTGCCTGAACTTATTAAACACGCTACCGAGTGATTGTTTGTTTCATATGACCTAAAATATGTTTGTTATTCAATCCATTAAAGCAAAAATCATCTAGCTCAATAATTGATCAGGGAAAACGGACTTAGAAATCTTAGGCTCGACTTTGAAATTAGCTAGATAGGTAATCCCGACAGCATCATTTATCCTTACCTAACCATTCATCCGCTCTACCTACAAACTCTACTTAATGCTATCTTTGTTTCAGACGGTAATCATCATCATCAAGCCAACCCAACACCCCACACCAAATGTAGTACTTAGAATAATATCATGTAGTAGACAGATAGACATTTTATTGGTAAAAATTAAATTATTACAAGTCAATATAAGATAAGTTAACTTAAAATAAAATAATATCACCTATAAAAAAACAATGTGTATTATTTTGATTATCAATGCATTAAAAAGGGTTTGAATAGTGTCTGCATTGGTGCCGGCTCCACAGCATCCAAGTCTTCTCCCAATTTCCCTTCTTCTAATAGGATCCTGTGACAACATTGTTTCCAGTCGCCTAGGCATCTAAAACTGCCCTTTAAGAACCCATTAGTACGCTCTATACCATTGCGCACTCTGCAATGCCAGTCTGTGAAACTCTGATCCCCGACATTTTGAGCATGTAAAATTGGTGTACTGAGCCAGGGCTCCAGTGGATACCCAGAGTCACCTGTAACAAAATCAAAAGTATTATAAAGATAAATTCATACTATAAAATCTGAATAAGATAAACATTATTACAAACCGACTAGAGGTTAAAACAGTAGCATGCACTTGTTCTTGCAGTTACAAGCAGCCACAACTTTACCAGCATAGAAATTGAATATATTATTTGTAGGCTTTATGAGCTTTATTCTCGTTGATCTCGTTCGCTTAAAATTGCAGCAGAACCTACAAGTTAAAATTATTTATGAATTAATTACAACAAGATAAAATTATGTAAGCATATATGTAGGTATGTATCCAAGTACCTAATTGGTACCTAAATTGTAGTCAGCAAGCGATGGCACTAAAGGTTACAACCGAGATGGGTTAGAATAAGGTAGGTAGGTACTCACTTTTATATGAGCAGGTACGCCAGAACTATTTTGCGGCTCCAAATCGGCCGTTTATTGGTGCGCCATAGTCGATGAAACTCAGAATCGGGGACATTCAGAGGGTCACAAGCAAAACATCTCTTCCGGTCCTCTCTGGTATTAACAAATAATGTTCACATGGAACCGCGAGAACCAACAAAATTCAAAGAAAAATTCATGAATATCTTCTCGTCAATTTTCTCGTGCTCAAATTGAAGGACGAGAGTTCTTCCCGCGCTAAACTGTCAGAAGTTGAGAAAATGTGGCGCGCATCTTAGCGTTTGACGAGAAAGGTGACCACAGATAAGATATACATTCACTTAAATCGTTCACGTGATGAGACGAGATGACTAAAGGTGGCGCATCCTAGCATCAGTCGAGAAATCGAGATAGCGCCATTTTTCACGAGATAACGAGTCGAGAAACGCTTCTCGTGGCACGCATCATAGGCCTACTGGTATCTCAACACAAAAACAAAACAAAGTACGTTTCTACTTTGTTTTGTTTTTGTGTTGTCGATACGTAAAAGGTCACAATAACCTGTTAAAAAAAAAAGTAAATAACTAGGCACATACATGCAGGTACATTTAATTTGACCTTTCAATAATGCCTTTACTAGGGAGCGGGGCGGATAATACCTACCTACTCGAAATATTTTATTGAAACCAGGTAGGTCCACATAATAAGTTCTATGAATCGGTATTAGGTACCTATATTAAAATTTTTGCCTTTTCTTCGCTAATTTTGCCATAATAAATTGCACTGGTAGTCCTATAACTCTTATCTACATAGGCAGACATAAAAATAGATTCACCTACGGATATTTTGTGATACCTTTCTTGTGTTAATAAATATTTATCTTCTAACTTCGTTTCATCTTAATGGTTGACTTCGGTTATTTTATTGCAGACTGGAGCGGATCTCGCCTACGTCATCACCACTGAAAGTGCTGCACCAGTAATCAAGAGCTATAGCCCGGACCTTATTGTTTATCCCTATCTTAAAATGGAATCTTTGTCCAAAATAACAGATCTACTAAAAAAGATGGACGTCATAGTCATAGGACCAGGATTAGGAAGGGAAGATGAAACCCTTGATTTAATTGGTAATATAATCAAAGCATGTAAACAACTGAATAAGCCCTTAGTTATAGATGCTGATGGTTTATACGTTATATCAAAAAATCCTTTGCTTATTAAAGATTATCCAGGACCTGGAATAATTTTAACGCCAAATCATCATGAGGCTCGTAAGCTGATGGAATCTGTTCCCAAAGACTTCCAAGGTAGCACTTGGCATAATTGGGGTGAATTTGTATCTGTCTTAATAAAGGGTGAAACAGATAAATTTTATTCAGGCCAACCTGGTTATGATTGGTCTGATTCTCAGGCGGGTTCTGGGCGGCGTATAGCGGGACAAGGAGATATTTTGTCAGGTTCTTTAGGAACTTTTTATAACTGGGCTTTGAAACAAAAAGTATGTGAAACTGACCACCAGATACAACTGGCCCAAAGTTTAGCAGCTTTTGCAGCTGCTAAACTTACAAGAACGTGCAATTCTTTAAGTTTTGCGATACATGGACGCAGCATGTTGGCTTCAGATATGATTCATCAAATTCATAGTTCATTTGATCATGTTTTTGCTCATTGACGTGTATAGGCCTCCTATATATAATGGACCTATCTATTTTTATGTACCTACCTACGCCTTTATCAAAATTAAAATATTTGGGAGTACCTACCTATAAATAATGGTTTCATTATTTGATCTCGTTATTTCGTATCAAAACTGTAGGTTATCTGGTTTAGTTATTTGTTAGAAATAAGTACGTTAATTAATATATTATAATGTGTGATTGATTGTTATCCCTAAGAAACAATATTTAAAATAAAACTTATATTTTTACACAAACAAACACGTTGGGTTACATTATTAAAGTTTTCATACAAATCCCTACTTTTTATAAGTGCATCCGGAGCATTTTTTGATATTGACCTTCTTCCCGCACCCCTGTTATGTATGATTTGTTAGCAGGTGTGAGTTGCTAATGCTAGTGGTCTAAGACAAAAAGATCATTAACAAAACTTAGATTGGGATTGAGCTTTAGACCCGACCGAGAAACTATGCAGCATCTTAATCTACAGCTAGTCCACCGTTGGACATAATAAATGAATAAAATATTTTCTTATTAGTAGTAGATATCTTGTCCACGTCATGTATCAGCATAGTTACTAATCGACAATAGATCATCCAACTCGAAAGTGTTCCACGCATTCAGTGGCAGTTTCTCTTAGGTAGTCAACTTTAAGTTCAGACACAATGGTTGTTATATGCTAGTTCTTAGGCCTTTATACGAACTTAGGAGTCATTTGACCTGTGCAATACTAGAATTTGTAGACACGAAAGGCCCTAAAATAAGAAGAGATAAAAATAAAAATAGTAAGGTATAAAATCACTAGTAAGCCTAGAAAAAGAAGCCATCTACGCTTCCAGTACCTACCTATTTACTCAAAGCATGTAAGTCACCAAAGAATAGTGTCGTGTCATAGACAAGACAGAGGATCAGTCTACGACTGACCACAGAACATTATCATCATCCTATCGACCAACGACTGACGAAACAAAGCAAACTTAGACAGTTTAACCCAAGTCACTAAAGCCGCGTTGACACGATCAGAGTCAGCTCGGACCGAGTGGATTCGGATACCTACTCGGACGCGACTCGGATTGTGGCAACCCATAATCCGAGCGCACTCGGACGACCAATAAGGGTTGCCACAGTACGAGTTGCCTCCGAGTAGGCATCCGAGTCCAGTCCACTCGGTCCGAGCTGACTCTGATCGTGTCAACTCGGCTTAATGAAATATCCCCAATTTACAAAATACAGGCATCATAAAAATGTAATACATATTTCTAATTGTCGTCTAAAAATTTCATCATTATCATCAGCCTATAATAGTTCACGTCTGGTCATAGGCATCGCCTTGGCCTCCCATGAGCGCCATAGATGGCATTATCTGTCTGTGATTCCTTTGTCTGAGACTCTGAGAGTCTGTGGCGGTCAACTGTGACACTGACAAAAAAGTGACACTGACAAATTGTCAGTCAATTGACAATCAATTTGTCAGTCAATTGACAATCAATTTGTCAGTCAGCAGTCATCACACTGTATCAAGTAGGTAGACATTCTGATTTTATGAAATAAATCCAGGCGACAAGTATTTAACTCCATTCAAGCCCTAAATTAGGGACAATGAAATCACACATGTAATGTAGTAAAGTTATAAAAAGTGTAGTCCATCACCATGGAGGATGAAATCGAAGAATGCATCAGAAAAAAGATACAATGGGCTCAGCTGCCTAGCACTGTAAAAAAGGTAAACAAAATTAAAATGTTTCGTAGCTAATTAGAATGTATCGAATCATTCTAACATTAAATTTTTCATTCCAGTTGCTAGGTGACTCGGCTAAGGAATATGAGAGATACATATTCGAGTTCAGCATCAAAAACCAGCTTAGGTACAGAGGCAGCCTTGGTAAGTTTCTTCAACCATTATTGGTTTTCCCTTCTCTTTTCCTCTCACCCCATGCAATTGATGTAAACTTGAGCTTATTTTGCTAAAATTTACCCTATGGATATCTTGCATTCATTGTACTTAGGTCATAAATAAGACTGGGTTAAAGCTCCAATATGCACTACAATAATTAAATAACAGTTATGTATATTTATTTATAAATAATAAATAATGCTGGTTAATCACTCGTACTACTTTATTTATCCTCAAAGTAAGCTGCTAGGCTTATGAAATGGGTAGTATCTAACTCATTTCACACTTAATATATAGCTATATTTTTTTAATGCACAATATAGTCCCATGCGAGATGTCAGTGCAGATCTCAGTTCACCAAATTAGAATTACAATTAGCTAAATGTGTTGTATATTTTAACGAGTTTTTGACTGCAACTTCGTCTGCATGTCCCTGTACCTGCATGAATATGACACCGGGATAAAAAGTCCATCTCCTGTTCTAAGCTACTTTCCAACCAATTTTTAGCCAAATCGGTTCAGCCGTTCTTAAGTTATAAACAGTGTTAAATGACTTTTTATAAATAATACATATATTTTATATTGGTTGTCAGAGGACATTGTTTGTGAAGTTTATTGTCTGAATGCTAAAACCTTTTATATAATACATTGAATGCCAAGGAGCCCATTATGCTCTATGCTATGCTATGATATCACACAATTATCAAGCAGAATTAAAATCAATTAATTAATTTGAATTAATCATTGCAAATGATAAATAATGTCATCTATGGCGCTCATTAGGGGAAGCCTATGTCCAGCAGTGGACTCTAGGCTGATGTTGATGTTTATCAAGCAGAATTTATATCAAGTATTTAAAAATGATATGTTTTCTTAACTAAAACATTAAGGCTATTGTTATATTCTAAATCTTTAATTGAAATAATTATTATTTTATTTAAATTTTATTCACTGAATTTACTGAAAAACAAAAATCTGGAACACTACAGTTTGTGATCCCTTGCAGTGTGGTTCCTAATAGTTATCTGAACCACTATCAAACATATGGTGTAGAACCTTGGTTGGGACCATGACTTAGCACATGTTTTCAGGACTAACATAAAAATAGCCTATTTATGTTAAGCCCGCAGCCTTATTGTCTAACTTGAAATCCATTACCAGTGAACTTCAAACCGATTACCAGTTGTAGACCCAGTCAGAATGTTGTCGGTATTGTGTAAGGTATTCAACTGTTAGGTTTCAGCTATTTACACAATACGAAAGTGACTATCGAGAGCTAATTCTAATTCTGAGTGGGGGAACTAAGATCTGCACTGACATCTCGCGTAGGAGTGTATTGTGCATTATCCCCCTAACCAGGCCCTAACCAGCCCAGCTCCTTGAAATACCGGAGCAGGACTTTTGGAGATTTAGGAGGAATCAAGAGCTAGGAGAGGATAGGTTTGAAATGGCACACTGAAGCAGATTACGATTACCAGTTGAGTTAGACAATAGAGCCGCTGGTCTGGTCTTGAAATGCCCTTTATGAGTAAGAGGTAACAAACATCTATATGTATGAAGTATCACATTACTGTTTGAATGTTTGTCACCTCTTCACTCCAAAACTACTAAACCAATTGGGCTGAAACTTTGCATACAGGTAAATTTTGACATGGAATAAAACATATTTTGTATTCTATGATAGTTAGTTCCCTTGGGATAGAAACAAAAAATAACCTTTAGGCTTTTCCATAGAAACAACCCATGTAAAATGATGTCTATATGTACCTATTAACTAAAGTAGTACTATCATCATCATCATTATCATCAGCCCATGCTGGACATAGGCCGCCCCTCCTCCTATACCTAATAATAAAAAATATCCTACAAATATTTCAAAGCCTAATAAAAATAACCTAGTTTTTTTCTGTCAGTTTAGTTTTCGCCCCTAAATGTCCTTGCGCACATAAAATATCTAGAACAAAGTATAGTCTTATTGAATCTTCTTTACAGTGAGGACAGTGCGTAAAGATGAGAGGAAGTACTATGAGGCTCTCATCCAGACGAGCATACAGCGGCTGATGCTGTATCCCTACCACTTAGCCGATATGATTGTCAAAGGTGAATTATTTTTTTTTTATTTTTTTATTCCGCCATGGTAGCAGGGTGGACGATGCCACCTGCACAAGTTTTAATACTGTGTCGCAGATGACAACGCCCTCCGAGGTTAAAGTAGAAGAGATCAGGGAAAAAAAATATATTTGTGGGAATCGAAACCGCAACCCCCTGCGTCACAGGCGGAACTACGCCCGTCGCGTCACATCGGTCGTTAAATAGCAATTTTAAAAATATAAAATAAAAATTACTATATTTAGAAGATCACATTCAATGTCCAGCCGATGTTCCAACCCGTCGCAGCTCATGGAGACAGAAATAGGCAATGAAAGTGTTAAGTAAAATAGGGATTGGTTATATAAATAATTATTGTAAGTATTAGTGAGACATGTGTAGTAATTCAACTCTCGTCCTCGCGGCGCGTCTAAAGTTTCCCAGATAATCTAGTTTGAGGTAAACCACAAACATGTCGATTATAAATAGCTAATATCAATCAATATTGCAATATTAAAAACTAGACGTTTGGTTAAATTTGGGTCACACAAGGAAATGCGTTTTGACTGTGTCATTGAAAAAGTTCGTTAAATCTGAACTTAAGTTTGCACTTATAAGACGCAATGAACTTGTTTTTCTTAAATCACATAGGGTTGGGCTTTTCGAACCCACCAATTTTTTTATAGTAAACCTTCAAATAACATATTTCACAATTAGTTAGAATCCTTTATTAACAAATAAAATTACAATGATCTAACTAAATAAAAACTAGTATTTACAATTGAGCTAACTGCAGACTGTTGCGAACAAACTACAGGTAGCTCAACTGATCCATATCAATACCAGTTGGAAGTGTACCCAAGATGCTGGCTGCATTGCCACGTTGTATGGCAATTAGAATTTATTTATAGATAATTTTTGCAACTCACTTGGAGTTGTTGCAGAAGCGTATACATTGCCCTTTAAAAGATACATTAATCTTGTGCCTAGTAGTGGGCACAGCGAGTTTATTGCAATAGCTAATGTGCGGTAGCATAAGAAAATATTCTAATAACAACTCTAAGCACATAACAATACGTTTCAAATTACATAATTATTGCAGGTTTAAGAATAACTCCCTTCATCTACTACGTGGAAGTGGTGGCTCTGCTGATAGAGTTAGAGAAAAGCTATGACACGATGCCGAACTTCACAGCAGCTGATTGTAAGTCTATACACTCGCGAAATCTATATCAAAGTGCTTTATTTCCTGTAGACCTTACAGGACTCTTGGACACGTCACAAAATACAAATTACATAAGAGATTCTTTGTTCACTTCAATCTTATTAAGGTAAAGTAAGAAACGAACAAAAAGCCTTTCAAGAAATTAAAACAAAAAGTTTTAGTATGTGCCTAAATAAAACTGTTTAAGATGGTTATAAAAAATTATGTTAAAAGTCGCGAATTATAAAATAATGGACCTCGTGTATCTGATTGCTGCTTCTTCCACCTCCATCTATACAGGTGAGGTTTTTTCTCAGTGCCCCAGTTCGTGAGAGTTTCAAAAAGTCATGCTAGGTTGATTTAATAAATAATAATATAATTTTATTGTTTTTTGAAAAAGTTGATAAAGTAAGTTTCTGAAAAAAATAATAATTTTTACTTAAATTTATATGAATTTTAACCTAGTTTAAGCACCTAAAATAGTTACCTTCATTAACCTTTGTGAGAGAAACGAAACTTTTTATTTATTGTTCCATTCTACATGACTAAAGCTGTAAAATCTTTCCCAGGTCTCCGCCTCCTAGGCATAGGCAGGAATGAGTACCTAGAACTGGTCGCGAAGGTTCGTTCCCTCGGCCGCCGCGGGCGGTACAAGGCGATCCGCTCGCTGCTGCCGCGGGTACCCCTCAACATACCTATGCAGCCTTGGTGGAGAGTCGAACTGGGATATGTGCTGGAGGAAGATGTTAAGGTGATTTGAACACTTTTCTGAAGGTGATAGAGGTTATATTACACTACTTGAGGAACAAGCTGATAAGCAAAATGTTACGTTATGTTTCCAAAAATTATCTTAGTGCACGACGATTTTTTTGTCATCTAATGATGCGAATTAATATCGATGCCATTGGTGAAATAGATTATTTATTATATTGGTGTTATAATGGATAATAGCCACAGGAACACGGTAATAAGAACCTTTTTGAATTAAACAATATTAAAAATATACAGCTCATTACTAATAATTTCAGTGCCATCATAAAAGAAACATGACAACTAATTATCCAAAACATATTACAGCTGATGTCGACTACAGCTGCTAACGTCAAATCTCATTTGTGTTGAATTTGTAACAATTAACTGACGCATGTCTCGCTCCCTCCCACGACAGCCGCTGAGTGAGAGCGAGAGGGCACTAATCGATCTACTCATCGACCGTGGATCTCAAACTGCCGGCACGCTTGACTATAATACAGTGAAGACTTTGTACAGGTGAGATTTTGTATTCAGTAAGTTTCTTGAATAATGGACATTAACTCCTTATGAATAAGACACAATTTTCAATGTAACTATATACCCTCTAGGCTGAACTTTTACCACTTTTTTGAATAACGAACTTATGAATAAATCGAAAGTTCTATAAAATAGTAACTAACCAATCAGGATCTAGCGGGATTACGAGTTGTTTATTTGAAACAATGTGATTGGTTGATTACGCTCCTTTTCAATGGGAACGCGCTTTAGAAAAACATTGCATTGAAATTCCTTATCGAACTAACAACAACATACAACAACATCAGCCTATATCAATCCACACACATACATAGGCCTCCCCTAATGCGCGCCAGGTGGCGTTATTTCATCTGGGGGTTATTGCCCATAATCCCCATGCGCATGCCCAATGCGGGTTGGGGATCGCAGTTCGGTGGAGTTGTTCTGCAGAGGGCGCTGCTGCCCGCCCCCCGGTGTGTTTCCCTTAGTCGCCTCTTACGATATCCACGGGAAGAGCCCATCGCAGCCCATCGAACTAACAATAAACTTCAAATTCCAGACGCGGTCTCATCTACCTAGACGTACCAATCACAGCGGCCGACAAAGTGTCTGTGCCACCGCTGAAAGGATTCGTCATGAACAGGATAGCTGGTGATTACTTCGAGACGCTTCTGTACAAAGTGTTTGTTTCTATAGACGAGCATACCAGTGTCAGTGACTTGGCTGGTGTTTTACAGGTATGTAGCTTAATGTCATAGAAATAAAGTTTAATTTACAGGAAGTTTAGCGGCTGGTAGTGTCAATAAACCCGCTGAAAGGCCGCTTCTATACAATTGCTTGTTGCATAGACGAATATACCAATACCGTCTCTGTGTCTAGGTAGTGTAGCGAGCGAAGCAAGCCGCGCGCTTTTGCACAATGTTGCGCGCTGTGTATCTCCAATACGCACAAAATACTCCCCTGCTACAAATCCCAGCCACAATTTCTACAAAATTATAATATTAATAATAGCTCATATTGCCCAATCGCATCGTGAACACTTGGAACAACGGCTTGCCGGAATCAGTGATCAGTGCACCGTAGGTGAACTCTTTTAAAAATAGACTGGGCCTATATTTGAAGTGCACTGACAAGGGCTAAGTTATTCACGCATCAGCTTAAAATCTCCCTGTGTGTTACAAATGTAAAAATAATAGTAATACCCGCTATGTGTAGCCTTTAAAATTAACTCTCATAAAGGGCCTCTGTGTCTACGGCCCCACGCTTTTTACGCCGTTTATTATGAAACATACAACCATGGTTACAGGATAAAAATTTAAAACGCCTCCTGCAGAAGTTTTAAAAATTTTTCGTAGACAACGCCCTCCTCCGAAGTTAAAGTAGAGTTCCAGGAAAAATAACATAGGTTGACTAAATTTAAGATAAAATAGAGCTAGTAAGTAGTTATAACTTATTTTACATAGGTACAAAATACTAGAGCTGCTATCTATACAACCCCTGATCATGGAAACAATGTTGCCCCCAGGTGGAATGCGAGCTAGTGAAACAAGCGGTGTCGTTGTACTGCCGTCTCGGGTTCGCGAACAATCTACAACCGCCGCCGGTGGCGCCCCAGCACGCCTCGTGGCGGGAGGCCGTCACTACGCACACACACCAACCGTAAGTATACAGTGATGCGCAAGATCGAGCCTATTAATGCTTTAGATGCCAGGAGATACTATGTGGAACTGATCTCTTATCTCCTCAATTTGTTACTTACATCCCAACTCCGACGAAAATTTGTTTTAACATCGACGAATAAACTTTTTTAAAAAGTTGTCAGATCAAACAGTTATTGTCATATATAATTATTGTTATCAGTATTTGCTCATCTATTTTCTAATTTAATATTATTCCGTATAACACGCTACCACGTCTACACTTGTTGTTTTACTTTTTGTATATCCAAAGGTTGCTTGGAAGCGATCGCTCATAGCGGTAAGGCCACCCATTTTACAACGCAATCTGTGTTTATCTTTTCCTGTCCTATGTGCCGTGTGGTGCCGGCATAGAATTTCACCACCCCAACTGTTCCCGTAGATGTCGTAAGAGGCGACTAAGGGAAACACACCGGGGGGCGGGCAGCAGCGCCTTCTGCAGAACAACTACACCGAACTGCGATCCCCAACCCGCATGCCCAGCGTGGGGATTATGGGTAACAACCCCCACATAATGATGCCATCTATGGCGCTCATTAGGGGAGGCCTATGTCCAGCAGTGGACTATTATAGGCTGGTGATGTTGATGATGTTGATGTTGATGTATAAGTATATTGTTTTATAATTTTTTAACTTATCCATAGTAATCCCTCGCACCCTTGCGAAAACAAGCAAATAGAGTTGTACAAAATAGTCAAATATTTCAGTTACAGTCAGATCTCACCTCTGACGCCCACCTTCGAGCAGAGTTTGGACGAGGACGCGCTTCAGATGGAGCCCGTGCTCATCACGACACCGTCTACGTCCAGGCAGGTGAGGGGATAACAAGCTTTTTATTTATTTATTTATTTATTCGGGGCAACAAACAATTACACTCTTAGCCTAATCAAATAGATCCTTATTCTAAGTCTTATTCTCTAAGTGCAATCAACACCGTTACCCACATACAAGTAAAATGGAATATTAAACCGGGCAAAAGTTATAAAAGTTAGTATTAGGTAGGTAAGGTGCCAAAGTGACACAGTATACAGTATGTTTATGAAACAGAGGGTATGGTTTTATAAATAGGAAAAAAAAATAAAGTGAAGTATGTTAAGCTTTGCTAACACTAGCAGCCCGCTTTGGTTTCGCAAGCGTAATTAACGAAAACTTAAAAAAAAAATTACCACAAGCACGGAGTACATATAAATAAATAATAAATAAATAAAAAAGTAATTATTTATTTATGTATTATTATTTCGATATGTGCGGGTTACATTGTGAAGTTTTCATACGGATCCCTAAGTTTTTGAAAATATTCTATAGCCTGTTTTCATCAGTGATAATATATAGGATTTTAATGGTAAATTGATTTTTCAAATCCGGTAGTTTCGGAGCCTATTCAATTCAAACAAACAAATAATTAGTATAATATCCCCTAGTATAGACGACCTCTGTGGCGCGGTGGGCGAAGGTCCGCCTGCGACGCAGGAGATTGCTGGTTCGATCTGCAGATATTTGTTCAGGGGTCCTGGTTGTTTTCTATGTATAATAAAAAATATATATCTATTAAATAATATTGTATTACGTATATATCAGTCATCTAGTACCCTGCTTAGCTTGGGGCTAGATGATGCTGTGTGGATTGTCCAGCATTATTGATTATTTAGTATAGATAGTGAAATGTATCAAGTATATCAGTTGTCTAGTACCTATCCAAAAACTAGCTGTTTTCTTTGGGGCTAGGTGATGTTGTGTGGAATGTCAAGCATTATTTATTTATAGTTTATCCAATGTGTAGCATATACAAAATGATATGTTCCTTGCAGAGCTACCACGAACCGCCTGAAAATCCATCAAACAATGGTGGACAAAGGGTGGCTGTTCTATTCGACTCGACGCTGGCCGCCTATTTGATGATGGGCAATCTGTCACCTGTAAGTTTTCTAACGCCCAAAAAGTCAAACCTAGATACATACTCGATGACTCGAACTTCAAGCTTCAAAGCTCGGACTTATGCGCTTCTCAAGTGTCGTATTTTTTAAAAGATTTTTATTGTAAACTGTCAATAAACGCGACGTGAGTTGCGTTTGAATGTTAGGGGTCATATAGATTTTAAATTTGTAAAGTGTAATAAAATAAACAGTACATATCAACACCTTATTTTCAAATTTGTACTATATAGTCTGCCATTTGTATTGTTTTCTTATTTAAACAATGGTTATACTAAAAATATATTTAGGGTCATGTATCAAACAATAATTAAAATTAAACCGAAGTTAATAGTATTTATTTCTGTATCAGGATCTCAAGAGCCACGCAGTAACATTGTTCGAAGTCGGGAAGTTGTGTGACGAAAGCTTGGACAGTCTACTTATGGAGTTGGATAAGGTAACAATAAACTTATATTATTAAACATACAAACGCATTTGTAAAACTTGGTTT
The DNA here is from genome assembly GCA_963931895.1 of Eupithecia pulchellata. Lineage (NCBI taxonomy): Eukaryota > Metazoa > Arthropoda > Insecta > Lepidoptera > Geometridae > Eupithecia > Eupithecia pulchellata. The sequence goes on along the minus strand of OZ007538.1, from coordinate 1,104,543 downwards.
AGGGTTTCTAAACTGAGAAGTGAGGTTCTAGTTTTAGTAGCTTGGGCGGCATTATCCTATAACAATAGATAATGAAAAATAACACACATTTTGAAATCAAAAGCTTGCTAATATAGTTGTCTCGCCAGATAGAAGAGATGAGTTCGTAAAAGTTATGAACTTTGAGTCTTCCACTAGTAGTTATATTGCTGGATTCCGCCACTTGGGCGTACAACATTTCATTATTCATTCAATTAAAAATAAATTAACTTGCAAATAATATGGTTTTTTTAGACTAAAGTTATTGTATCTTTATATGTGCATACTGTCAAATTAGAAAATAAAATATTAATAATGTCAAATAAAGTCAGTCAATGAAAGAATTAAAAATTTAATTAGGTTCAATAAAATTTCACAAGTAGGCGTTTAAAGACTAGATTTAATTATCAAAGGTTGTTTTTTAGGTCGTAGCTGACCCAGAAATAGAGGGCGAAGCGAGGAGATATCTAGCGGCAGCCGCTTGCTTAAGAATTGCGTTACGGTCTCTGAGACCCAAACTAAGGCCTCTAGATCTACTGCGATGTGAGGCATTACATGCCTTGGGGGCGCCTGCGAGGACCAGACTACTTACCACTAAGTACAGGTGAGATTGTGTTGTAGTATTGCGCTGCGGTCTCTGAGACCCAAACTGAGGCTTCGACGTACTGCGATGTGACATCCCAGAGCTCCTGCCCAGGGCTAAGCTTTTCATTCTTAGTTCTGATGAAATAAGTAGAGTATTATATAATATCCCAAAAATTTCAACTACAGCGAGACTTGAACCCGCGATCTTCCTCGCACGGGACGTGATAGAACTGTGACACGAAATCTAGTACCCGACTAGTAAAAAAATCTCTTTAGGACTCTCGCGCTGTCGCCGTTAGCTCCATCTACAGAGGTAACATAGAAGTTCATGCAATCCTGTTCAAAGACTAAAATTACTTTTAGTTCGTTTGAC
>OZ007538.1:1028023-1103367 GCA_963931895.1 Eupithecia pulchellata | reverse complement strand
CACGGCGCTGCGCCGCGGGCCCGTGCTGGTACAAGCGGCCGGCGTCAGGCAGCCGCTAGATGTCAGACATGTGCCGTTCCCGCCGCAAGCCGCTGATACTGGTGAGAGAGACGGAATATTTATTTATTTAATTGCTTACATGTATACAGCTTGGGTCTTACACATCACACTAGCTTATGTCAATAGTACATGTAAGGCACTGCAAAATAATTTGTACAATAATTCTTTGCAGGGAAATATATAGTTTAAAATTCTTGTTATTTTTAGTATTGTTCATGAGATAATGATTATTCATTCTTATTATGATTAGTATCATTCATGAGATCGCCGATACTTTTTGAGAGAGAGAATATAACGATAGAGATGGAATGATAGCCTCGGGTATCTTCGTCCTCGATTCGGTTGTTCTCGCGTCTCCTCGCTATATCGAGCAAGGGCGGCGGCGACCAAAGTAAGCTGGGCTAAGATTTCAATAACTTTATTGCTTTAGGCTTAGTTACCTACATTTCTATATTACTTACTGAAACTTTGAAGTCGTCAGATGTCTGTAGTTTTTGGCGACTCTTCATCGCTAGTGTTATGTTGACTCTTGGTAAACGTAGATATAACTATGTTTCCAGAGAACCAAGTGTTCTGGACACGGCACGCTGGGCTACGCAGACTCCTCAAGCGACTACGTCTGTCGCGTAGCGCCGGCTACGTCACGCTCGCGGACATCGGCGTACCCGACCTCGGCTGCGCTAAACCACCCCCTAATGTGCAGTTAGGTATGTTATCTAAACTAATATTATAAAAAGGAAAGATTTGATTGTTTGTTTGAATTGAATAGGCTCCGAAACTGCTGGACGGATTTGAAAAATTATTTCACCATTAGAATCCTAAATTATCCCTAATGAAAATAGGCTTATAGAATGTTTTTAAAAAGTTGGGGATACGTATGAAACGTTAATCTTTTTATAAAATTTTTGTTTATTACCCGTGCGAAGCCGGGGCGTATCGCTAGTGTATAATAAATACATAAATCTAAGCAATGTATTTATGTCATAGAGATCCACAGATCTGAATGGTGGCCTTATTCCGGTCAAAGAATTAGCATCGCCATCCAACGTGACAATGCTGCCAGCATTCTGCACTGCCTTCTGGTGATGGCTTAGATTTCTATAAAATAAATATAAGCGTAATTAATAGCTGTAACTGTTCTTTTAAGTGTTGTAATTTTCTTTGTAAAGTGAATTAGTAATCTAATAAAAACAATAAAAGCATAGTTTTGACTAAATGATGCAGTGTAAATTTTCAGCATTTTTGCTAAGAATATAGTGTTAATGGATTAGTATTAATCTGTCAGTTTTGCAATTGAACTTATTTACCTTTCATTAAATTTAATAAAATTAATTTACTTCTTTCCAGTGGCACCAAGAAAGCGAAAAGAAACATGCGGCATCGCAAAACCCGTGGACTCCGATAACAAAGGTCGCCTCCAGTCGCCCATAGAGTCGCACTTCGCCAACACCCCCACCACAGACAGCAAGAATAGCTCGCCAGCGAACGGCTTCACCAGCGTCGAATCCACGCAACTCATGTGCGAGGAACTAGACAACCTCGCACTCAACGATAACAACTCTATCGTGCACAGCAAAGAGTCTATAATCGACGAGCTAGTTCCTATCCACTCATCGTCTACGAGCATCGACGATAAAAGCGACGAGAAATCCCATATCTCTTTCGATGAACTCCTGTCTAATACGAGCTTGAACGAAATCACTCCTATACATAGTGGTAAAGAGTTTGGAGATAAGTCGCTGAACCAGTTGAGTGATTTGTTGAGTCCGGCGGAGGAGTCTATCTCGATGTTCACTCAGTTGTCGGATAAGTTGGCGGAGATGTCGACGGAAGATAGCGGGGTGGATACGGCGCATAATGCTTCGGATGATGAGGCTTGTCGGCCGGAGGTGGGTCTATAGAATATAATTTTTAATAAATACTGTGCAAACGAGAATTTTACCCGCTATGTGTGGCTTTAAATTCTCAGTAACTCTCATAAAGGGCCTCTGTGCTGTTGGCTACGGCGGGGTACTATATGGCCCGTGGTCATGGAAATGAAACATTAGAATATACTCTTACATTATATAATAGAATGATTAAAAAACATTTCGGTTAAAAATATCTTAAACATTATCTTCGGTTAAACTAGACAAATTATTTTGACTAATATTCCCACTCCGTAAGGCATAAAACATCTTTCTATTAAAAATATGTGTGACCCCTATGGTTTGTTGGTAAAAATTATAAAATCGAACAAATAGTAATTTCAATTATATTATTCTGATAATAAGATTAAATTTCATTTGTATATCTTTCAGAAATGGACAGTACTAGACCTTCAATTCGGGATACCGCTGTTTGACGAGGCGATGTGCGAAAGTATTTGTACCTGCATCGTTGAAAGGATAGCTAAGCCAGATTTGTAAGTATTCTGAAATGAACCTTATTGTCTCACACTAAGGCTCATCTAGCCGGCCCTGCGTTGCCGCGTAAGAATCGAATTCAGCCTGTGGATGATGTAACTTCCATAAGAATGGCGCAGTATTTATTTTTGTTTAACACCTCCATTGCGAAAAATTGGGAACACCAATTTACATGCCGAGCATGATGGTTATGAATGAACTATGGTGAACTATATATACACCGTGTAACAAAATATGTGTACTAAGCGAAAGGGGGTGAATTTCGAATTTCGATCGGTATCTCGGAAAAAACTGCATCAAAGTTTCAACATGGACAGCTGATTTTTTACCAAGTGACAACCCTAAAGGCAGCGGTTTCTTGTACCTGTAACAATGACGTCAGTATGGTCACAGATGTAGAGTGATAGATAGATAGATTAGCTGGTCGCCCGCCCCGCCATAGCTGAACTCTACGAAAATAAATACCTACCTACCTGCAGTGGTAGTATAGGTTACCCGGATAGGGTTGTTACTTTTTAAAGGCACTAGTAAATTAAAACTTTTTGTTTGGGAAACGAAAAATAGGAATTTTTTAATTATGTCCCCCCTACAACTGATCACCATTGGGGTCTGAAACCTCCCCCTTCGGCTTAGTACACATATTTTGTTACACCTTGTATATGTATATAAGAATGTTTCAAATCAGTCCAGTAGTTTCAGAGCCTATTCAATTCAAACAAACAAAGAAACAATCAAATCCTTCCTCTTTATAATATTAGTATAGATATAGATAAATAACCTCTTAAAGGCGACTTGGGTAGATCAAGACGAACTACTTTTGTTCTATGACTTGTGCCAAAACGTAATACAACACAACCCTTTTATCCCCTTGACGACCTCTGTGGCGCGGTGGGCGAAGGTCCGTCTGCGACGCAGGAGGTTGCGAGTTCGATTCCCGCCTCGGGACACATATTTGTACGATATGCAGATTTGTTCAGGGTGTTCTGGTCGTTTTCTATGTATAATAGAAAATATCTATCTATGTAATAATATTGTATTATGTATATCAGTCATCTAGTACCCATAACACAAGCTCTGCTCAGCTTGGGGCTAGATGATGCTGTGTGGATTGTCTGGCATTATTTATTATTTAATTATATTGACTTGTTTTAGATTGGACAAAGTGAAAGAGGACAATGAATTCATATGCGCCGATGTATTGAAGTTTGTTTCGCAATGTCAAGTAAGTATCTTGGGTACACTTCCAACTGGTATTGATGTAGATCAGTTGAGATACCTGTAGTTTGTTTGCAACAGTCTGCAGATAGATCAATTGTTTAAATTGTAAATACTCGTTTTTATTTAGTTGGATAATCGTAATTTTCATTGTTAATAAAGGCTTTTTGCCTATTTAAAAAAAAATACTTTGTTATAAAATGAATTGTTACAAATAAATTGTTATTTATTTGTGTTTTTTCAGTACTACCCCGGTGAAGATATGGGAATAGTAAAGCGTGGCACTCTAGTTCCCTTGCCAAGGAAAAACTTAGCGTTCGAAAACGGAAGGATAACAGAGTGGATCGGCAAGTAGCGTCGTCTTACTCCCACCCGCCATTAGCAAGTAGCGATAGAAAGAGACAGGTGTATGTTGCGAGCTTCGTTAGAAAATGCTAGTTCGCATTGAGTTATTTTGTTTTATTATGGACTTTATGTTACTGTAAATAGAGTTTTTTGAATCGATGTATTTACACCGATTCACCCGCCATAGCATTTTAAATCAATGGATTTTAAAGAAATGCCATTACAATTGACCAATCACGATATTTTTGAACCCATGTCCTAATGGTGATGGCACTTATAGAGTATTATTTGGTTTAAAATTTGTCTGCTGAAACCCAAAGAAATATATTTTTTACAAGCTAAGTCGATATTAAGTTAGCAGTAAGTAATTGCTTGCATTATTACTTCTATTCTCAATTGATGAGGTCAAAAAACCTGTTTGTAGAATTCTCACATTATGTACTATTAATGTGGTGATGTACCTTACTCCTCAATATTTCTCTTCCATTCCAGTTACTTAATAATAATAACCCTGTATCAAAATAAAAATAGAAAAATATAGAAAACCCAAAAAAATTCACACGAAAGTGTGTTAGCACACGTGCAGATACTAAATACACAAAATCGTGCAAATATGAGAAACACAACGTTCGAAAACGGACGAGAGACGAATAATTGATTCGTCTCTCGTCCGTTTTTGAACTGTGATGACAGCTGTCATAAACAAGAGTTGTTTCGAACTTCTTAGGGTGCATTCCGAATTACGCTAAAATCGATAATATCGCGCTCACAAGCGTTCCGAATTACCGTAAGCGCGACAACATTGCGACAACGATGTCGCGTCTGACGTCATAGATGACGTCATTACAGGCGCCATTTTGCGATATCATCGACCATGCTACAGAATGAAATCACTGTGAGCGCTGTCAAAACTGACACTCAACTGTCAATATCGTGATATCTAATTTGGAACGCCAAATATCGTTGTGATCAGAATGCACCCCTTGATTCTCTCGGACAATACCAGTGTCGTAAATATTAGGTCCTTACATATGAAATTGGCGTTTTGTATGGGAGGAACAAAAAGTCGAATATTTTTTAATATAATATATTTAATTAATCAAAGTATGAACCATTATTTTCTATGCACTTTTGCCATCTTATAGGTAGTTCATTGATCCCTTTACTAAAAAAACCAGTCGGACGGGAATCAATAAAATCTTTGAAGGCGATTTGGACTGCCCCATCGGAGTTGAATTTTTTCCCTTGCAAGAAGTTATCCAAATTTCGAAAAAAATGGTAATCTGTTGGAGCAAGGTCCGGGGAGTACGGAGGATGTCTTAGACTTTCCAATTGAAGCTCTTCTAATTTAGTAGCCGTCTGTTGCGCAGTGTGTGGTCTAGCGTTGTCGTGAAGCAGCAGTGGCGTGGAGCGATTGACCAGCCTAGGTTGTTTAGCCGCTAGCTTTTCCATCATGGTTTGCAATTGCTGACAATAGACATCAGCCGTAATAGTCTGGCCAGATTTGAGAAAACTGTAATGAACAATACCGGCACTAGTCCACCAAACGCTTACAAGTAACTTTTTTGGGGTTAATTTTCGCTTGGGGCAGGATTTGGCTGGCTGGCCAGGATCCAACCATTGCGCTGAGCGCTTCCGATTATCGTAAAGAACCCATTTTTCATCACAGGTAATGATTCGGTTTAAAATACCTTCATTATTGTGCCGGTTTAGTAATGTAACGCAGCAGTCGACGCGCGTTTGCCGGTTTGCTTCAGTCAATTCGTGAGGTACCCACCTTTCAAATAATCATTATTTACGAGTAAAAAACAAATGAATGACGATCATCGAAGCACAAATACATGAGTCTATAGCTGTACAAATTTGAATTTGGAATTCCTTACCAAAGAGGAGAAATTTGTGATTAAAGTGGCCAGTACGAAAAACGCCAATTTCATATGTAAGGACCTAATATTTTCCTTGTTTTGTGAATTGTTTAAAAATAAATTATGGTTTCTACAAAACGACGACCTCTGCGACGCAGGAAGATGCGAGTTCGATTCCCGCCTCGGGACAAATGTTTGTACGATCTGCAGATATTTGTTCAGGGTGTTTGGTCGTTTTTTTATGTAATAAAAAAAAACCTATCTATTTAACATATTGGATTATGTATATCAGTCATCTCATCTAGTATACATAACACAAGCTCTGCTTGATACTGTGTGGATTGTCCAGCATTATTTATTATTTATTTAACAAAGAATAAATTACTGTGATTCTTAAAAAAAAAAGACGCGGATTATTATGAAAAGGAATCGCCATTGATCAGCCACCTACATTATTACTATTCTAGATAAATATTCTAAGCTGTAGGCCAAGCACGGGGATTGTACTCTAGGGTAGAATAGACAATAATAACATCGCATCGCCATACATTGCGCATTATTGAAGTTGAAGAAATTAATTTCAAATAATTTACACAAAGTGACGTAATTTTTGTCTATTCTACCTTAGACAAGAAAGCACGTGCTTGCACTAGTGATGTAGGGTAGGTTCCTAATTTTTATCGGGAATAGACCTTCGTTTGACTAAAATCTCTACTGATGGTAAATGATGATGTGGATAACGATGTACTTATCACGAAAAATACACCTATTCACTATTGTAATTAGGTACCTTTTACCATGGCGTATTTTATTTACGACTAATGATTAGTAATTAACGGGTATTTATCGCGTTTCTTCTTCTTCCTTTCTTCTTGGTCGTGGTCACGAGATGACTGAAATACCCGTTAATTACTAATCATTATGTGTTCAGATCGCGTAAGTTTCAAAACATTAATTATTTATGACTGTTATATGAAATTAATAAAATTACCAATGTCGCCAGTATTTAATTTAACCAATTTTGTTGTTACTATGTCCGGGTATAGCGTTTTGCAAAGGAAAATGTTTATCTGGGCGTTTCTTATATATTTAATTTTTGTTAATCATTATAGTTTTTTTTATTATTAAATATTATAAATTAGTCAAGTAAACTTTGTGTCATAGACTTTAAATGATTCCAGTGATCTGTGTTATAAAATTATGCTTAATTATTTGGCTCGTGTCGAAAAAGACAGGCTTCGATTTTAACACTTGACACCCACATCATTAATTTCGGATAGAAATAGAAATTAATTTAATAAGAGTACTTGGCGTGTCGGGGTCTAAGATATGCGTCTTGGGCAATGAGTTTAAAAGAGCTGTATTTCAAAAATCTTGAGCTTCCACGTTCTGAAATTGTTAAACTACCCTCTCAACTAAATTTTCTCTGTAATATTCTATTTCCTGAATTCTATGTTCCGCTGACTTTGTTATGATGTCATCAGGCTCGATGTGAAGCGAAGATCCACATGATTTTAATTGTTCTGTCCAATCCCAACTGTAAAACTTCTTTAGATGTGGGGTTTCTAATAAGATTTGAGATTATTTTCCATATTTTTTATTCCTGTAGTACTTATTGATAAATATTGTAATATAAGATATGAATATATTTGTAAATAAAATACTTAGAAGATGAAGCAGTGTTTTTTTGTGGTTTGACTGAACTTAGTAGTAAGTAATATGTTATTTGTGTAGTATGCTATGGTAGAAGATGTAATACTTACTGATATGTGAGCACTTGCATTTCTGATTGCAGAGATTGCAATTCGGATTGTTCGAATTCCGAAATATCCGTAACATTCGGATGTAGGTAGGTACATGAATCCGGTTTTTTCGAAATTGGTAGTCAATAACTTTAATTTAGGCACACACAAATCATTGTCCCCCGTGATCACAAACTTGTTTTCGTTTGAAACACAACGTTTTGTGATTTGTTATAAACGTGGGCTTCTTCCCCTGATTCCAGTTTTGTGTTGTTTTATACTCCATGCCTACCTGCCACCCCCGCGCCGCACACCAAGGTCGACCAGTGATTTTTATAGGTCTTACTCAACTTATATCTATTTCACTACCCTGACTGTCTAAAAATACATTATATTAAAACCACCATAATTCTTAATGTATTATCTCTCTCTAGCTCAGTTGGTGGAAATACCAATAGCGGAAATAGTGCCGTGAGCAAAAGCTTATTTTTAATTATTAAGAAGCACCTGTTAGTTATCTATCAACTTCGAACATAACAATGTTTGTGGCTTCTTTCAGTAGGAAGGTGTATTTTTTAAATTTATATTCTGTAAATCAAACACAAAATGAAATACTTAATGAAAAAATTCAAAAATCACAAAAATCAAACAATAATACGACATAACTACAGCCTTTAATTTTTAGTGTAATCTCTAGAAAAACAGGACCGTCCAACAAGAAAGAATTCTTTGAAAATCAGAAATAAATAGAGCAAGGCTGTTTAACTCTGATTTTTGCGCAGCACAACGAAGTTGTTGGCCCACAACGAAGTTGTGGGGGCCTTGCATTAGAGAATCCCAGAATCCTAGAATTTGGCGCCACACCTAAGGCGCACTTGCGCCACTTGCGCTAGGTCATTTCATAACATCACGGTTAACTCAGTCAGAGTTATATAGCTACGAGTACCTACTCTACACTTCTGAATTAAATTCGAATTTTGAGCTGGGAGTTAATAGTGTCATACATTTTTAAATTTTAACCCGCAGATTTAGGAGGGTTAAGTCAAACTAACCCTGGGTTAGTAGGGGAGAGTATTCTAGAGGTATATTGTAGCGGTTGATTAATTCGTACCTACACACTCTCTTTTGATTTTGTAACTCTTTCATTGATTTTGGTATTCTGGAAACAATTTCTATTTATAAAAAACATAAAGGTAAATTAAAGTCGCTAAAAAAAGCTAAAGTTATTCTGCAATTTAAACTGCGTATCAAAGTTTAAAAAAAAGTAACTCAGAAAACCTCGGTTTTGGCACAAGTGGCACTCTCCAATATAAAAGTTACTCTATGGCACTCTCCGACTAAGGAATAAAGAAGTGGCACTTAGCTTTTTTCTTTGTTTTGTGGCTTTTGCAAGAAGTCGTCTCATGTCATTGTCAAATTCAGATGGAAAACGCAAACGTCAGTCATCAATGAAAGAAATTCATCCACACAATTTTGTTTTGATTGTAAGTTCGATTCTCTCGATTTTATTTTGTCACTGCATTCGGCGTTGATTTATTTAATGAAAACTTACTGCAAGTGTGTGTAAAATAGTTTTCCACGGTGGCTCTGAGAAAAGGAATCGATACACAGATGGATGTGGATCCGTTCGCGTTGGAGGTGGCGTACAGCGGCGAAGTCTCCAGGCTGCCGCTGATCGACGAGTCTTCCGCACTCGGCTTGCAAGCCCCCAAGGATAGGTAAGTACTCTTTGTTTGTCCAGTGAATACATTATATCGCCGCTTTAGATTCATTTCTAGCCATTGTTACAAGCTTTCTTCACGGCCGTCTTCCGAATTTGGTCGCGGCCGGTTTTTCTAAAAAGTTCTATGTATTCACCCACGCAGCCGTTCCGGAACATATCTAATGGTTTTCGTAAGTTTTTTGACTGCCAATTCTTTCCCATTAGTCATGCTTGAGCTGACCTTTTACGGCAATAAGATAAAAAAATATTAAATAGAGGCCTTTGTTTTTGTAGCTTACATTTACTAGTTATCATGATTGGCACTAAGAAAATTGATTTTAATTGCTTGCTGAAGGCCAAGACATTAAGGTATAGGTCATTCAATTATTTTAATTTTCTGCTAATGATAGGTACTATGCCATTGTATTGTTTCACATTCAATTTCTGTTTACAATGAGAACAGTATGTACATAAATTATTCAAAATCACATTTCCATGGCAACCAATAAAAAACCATGAGCCTCACAAGGTCATGTGTGTTCTTCGTCATTATTAATGCAGCTAAATGACAAATTTTAAAAGTAATTTTTATTTGAACAAAGCACATGAAATCATGTGAAAATATAATAGATCTAAAAATTTAATATTTGATTAAAAATCAGTAGGAATTTATTTAAGTTGCGGCCCGCGGTGGTTGCCAATATATTTAGTGTTCTATTGACTTTGAAATTGCACTGGCAGGCAAGCCTTCTCTATAGCTCAAACTTAGATATTGTCTAAGGTAGAAAAGTACAAACCACAGATCATAACACACTGCAAAAATTATTTAAGTTAAAATAATGATTCAATGATGTGATGATACATCAAATTTTTTGACATATTAATATTATTTATTGGGACGAGTTTTGCTCCAACTCAAAAACTAACAAGAAAACAAGGTAAAGGTTTCTTGTTCACTTCTATACTTTACCTTAAAAAGATTGAAGTTAACAATGAATCAAAGTGATAACTTTATTTCCCAGTATTACTAATGTAATTTGTATTTTGTGATGTGTCCAAGAGTCATGTAAGCTCTAAAGGAAATTCAGCATTTTCATTTTGATTTATGTTATGATTAAATGTGGTTAATAACGAAATTACCTTACAATAGGTATTTTTTTTAAATTACAGTTTGATTATAATAAATAACTCAAAGCTAACTTATGGTAAATAATATGATATAAATAATTTTAATTACCATGACACATATTTAAAAATAAAAGAGTAAAATGAATTTTACTGTAGCATCTTTGTTTACCAATAAACACTATCTTTTACTGTAGATAATTTTTATTTTATCATCAAAGTGAGTCAGGGTGCGATAGTGATTCATTTTCTTTATTTACTTAAGGCAATGCCAACATGAGATATAATAAAATGTTTATCAAGAAACAATGAAAATTATAGTAAGTATAGAATATGTACATTTCTATCTTATTCCATGTGTAGGTACATAGACCTACACAGATGTGCCAATTTTTATATAAGTCTTTATTTTTGATAGTGTTATCTTGGCCAAATTTTATTCTCGAACACTGTTTTGCATGTTCATTTGGCGTCAATGCCGCTTTTCAAATTAGCAAGCATATATAAATGTGCAAAGAGATTTAAAATATAACAGTGAATACAACTTGGAAACTCAAAATCGGAATAGATCAGAGATTTCGAACCGCGAACTACAACTAGCAGCTCACTTAACTTTGACTAACTATATAGTAGGTATCTACCGATTGCTGAAGCAATAGTAACCATGTGTTATCGTCAATAAAACTTGAGAAAATAATAAATTATTTATTTCCTCTCCTATTGTGTGGACAGGAAGTAAACAATTAATCATTATTCTATCATCATTGCTGTGTGGTGCCGGCATAGAATTACACCACCGCCGCGCCACTCTTCCCGTGTGTGTCGTAAGAGGCGACTAAGGGATACACATCGGGGGCGGGCAGCAGCGCCCTCTGCAGAACAACTCCACCGAACTGGGATCCCCAACCCGCATGCCCAGCGTGGGAATTATGGGCAATAAACCACAAATAATTAATAATGTCATCTATTACGCTCATTAGATATGAGGTCTATGTCATGCAGTGGACTATTATAGGCTGTAGTTGTTGTTGTTGTTGTCATTATTATCTAAGTGCTTATTTTGTAATCCTAAAGAAATAAAGTTATTGAATCTGAATCGCAGTGATCGCGTGAATATAAATCTGAATCTATTTTAAGGTTTACTCATAAATTAAATTCCTACATAATCAGTCGAACTACACCTGTATACATAAGTTGATCTTTCTTTCTTTCTGTATATTAAACCTGCATTGACAGAGGTTGGAGTGAAATAACAAAAATAAAGTTGTAATTCTGCCTGCAGATTGATATCAGTGCTGGACCAGGTGGAGATGCGGGTGGAACGGCTCCGACGCGACACGGTCCGGATCGTGGAGGAGCGCGACGCTCTGCTCTCCACCCTCGACAGCGTGAAGCATTCCGAGCTGCAGGCCGATATATCTGAATGTGAGTTCGACCTCTTGTAACTTCGGATATATAACTTACTTAGTCCTGTTGCCAAGCTAGAAAAAAAGGAGACTCCATTTTGCCCTGTTTTGTGCAGTTTTCTGCCAATCTTATGCAGTTCCATGCCAATCTTATGCAGTTTCCTGACAATCTAATGCAGTTTCCTGCCAATCTTATGCTTTCAATTGTCGTAGCACTTTCGACTGATATTTTCAATGATACCACAAATGGCCGACGGGGTAAGTGCTTGTCTAATAATTCAAATAATATCCCAAAAAGTCTTCGAGAGTTCTTTAAGCACCATATTAACAAAAATCTCGCATCCGATCTGTATGACGAACGAAAGAAGAAACAACGAATGATCAAAATTTAATATGCTGATATCATGCCAACCAAAAGCTACTTGTATGTATCTAACTAGTTCTTTCGGTAGACTTTGCTATAAGATTTTTTGCGTTTTAACTGGTCCTGAGGAAGACAGCACGGCTGTAAAAATAAAAATATACCAGCTTAGTTCTTTACCATTTAGGTTAAACTGTAGTAGCTTGCTATATGATTTTGTTTAAAAATTGTTGCAGGTGACAAGGATGACATCCAGCGATACGCGGACCGAATCCTGGCGCGCGCTATGACTGTCGAGGTCGCTGTCAGGACGGACCGCGATCCGTCGCAGGAGGAAGCTTTGCATCAGGTAAACCATATCCTATCCGCATTCCGCAGTGTACAGGGTGTTTGGTACATCGTTTGCCGAAATTAAATGGGGGTTGAAAGGAGGAGGAAGGTAGAAAAAACCTGCCGTTTTTGCTACCTTCATCCTCCCCATTTAATTTTGGAAAAAGATGCGCCAAACACCCTGTACAAGCCCGGCGGGTAACCGCCAATCGGACAAAATATCTTAGTCCCTAACTCTAGCTAATACTTTAGTTTGAAAAACTAATGACTAAAACAGAAGTAGAAATCAAAGGACACGGCGTTATAAAAGTAAAGTTGTAGTGAAAAGTTAAGTAATAGGACAATTACATGTTAATTGGCGTTTTTGACACAAGTTTTCATAAATGTTCACCCTAATGGCAGTAGGTACAGAGCGCGTCACATATAAGTACACCCCTATCTCAAAGTATGTGGGACACAATTGTTGTTATTGTTGGGAATTTCAGACTTTGAGTATTATGGAAGGGCGGTTCGATCCTGAGCGGCGGCGTGATAAATTTTTGCATGTGAAAATGTGTGATAACTGTGAAAAGTTACAAGGGAATTCGAAGTCGTCGTAAATATTATGTAGACAAGGGGGGTACTTAATTCTGACGCGCACTGTGTACATGCTTATTAGTAAAGCAAATGAGATTTTGCTATCTGAAATTATCTACAATCTACATTATAGTCAGGTTTGGTCGCAAGGTTTCAATTATTTGAAAAACGCGGCTTAGAAGCTCTATAACTAACACAAGTGATTTGCCGCAAATCGTAAACCATTTTCTTTAAACCCATGATAAAATGAACTTCGATTCAATTGTTTTCTTAGAGCAGTTGGGAAAATGTTAAGTTATAGCCCAAAATCTAGAGATTTACGGGTATTTTCGAAGCATAGGGTAAAAGATTACTATACGCTTGGAAAATACCCGTAAAGCGAAATATTTTTTTCATAAGATAATTGAAAAAGGTTTACAATGTCTATTGTAAGTTTTACCTTTTTTATATAATACTTTTTAGTGTGTTATAATGTCTATTGAAAGTAAAAGAAACTCAACTATAGTAACAGTTATATCAATATGTATGGGAATGCACTTGAGACCAACCGATACAGCGATACGATGTCGTTGCCCGTATTATTATATATATCATATCATGTCACGGCCATGTGCATAATGCTTTATGTTGTATGCACACATTATTGTCTGGCAAATTGATTGATGAGAATGTTTATTGTAAATAGGAGTGTTTGCTTTGTTACTCGTACTTCACTTGTTTCTTTTAGAGAGACAAGATATGGAAAGCGATTTATTCAAATATCAAAGTGGGTTTGCAAATACGCGCAGTATCCATAGCGTAAATTTTTCTACTTAATCTCACTGAAAGAAACCCTTAAGCGTTTTTTAAATTAATTTTGGTAGGTTTTATACTTTTTCTAATATTTAAAAAAGATCCAAATTTTGTCATTTCCCATCCTTCTTCACTTCTTCCACTTGTGGACAAAATTTAATTGAAGAGAAAATCAATAACAACTTATTTCTTATTTTATAATAATTAACTGTACAAAATTTGACTTGTCTAAGTACTTAGTTTGTAAGCCTAAAGAAATAAGATTATTGAAGTCTGAAGTTTACAAAGTGACATTCTGAATTGTACTAGGCGTTTGTATATTATTTTACAGGATAAATACACAGAAGTCTGTACAAACATTACTTTTTGAAATATGACTAATTTTCTTCTATTTTCTATTTCATTGAGTTCAAGTCAAAACAAAGGTATGGATTTGGACATTCCATCATTCATTACTGATTACATCACACACATACTCTTTAAAATACATTGAAATGAGTCGAAAATTAATTTTACCACTTTCTTAGTTTTTTCTTAAATATAGGTGTAGAAGCTGCATCATGGATCCAGTCAGGGAGCCGGTTGTAAACCGAATGACCCATTCATTATAAACGGGCCTCTGATTATTGTATACTAATATTATAAAGAGGAAAGATTTGATTGTTTGTTTGTATGTTGTATGTTTATTTGAATTGAATAGGCTCCGAAACTACTGGACGAATTTAAAAAGTTCTCTCACCATTAGAATCCACAATTTTCATAGGCTATAGAATATTTTCAGGGAACGAAAGATGGTAAAATACTTTTTCTAGGGCCCATACCCATAAGTTGCATAAGTTTTCCATCATTCGTAGTCCATATATATTATAGGTATTTTGTTGATCCATATCAACAAATACCTTACCGACTAACATACATCATCATCATCATCAATCATCATCATCATCAGCCTGTTAGTCCACGGCTGGACATAGGCCTTCCCTAATGAGCGCCATAGCGCCCTATCTTCAGCTTGTCGCATCCAGCATCTCCCAGCAGTCTTTCGCAGATCGTCATCCAACCTGGCCGGAGGGCGTCCTACACTACGTTTACCGAGTCACAGTCTCCATTCAAGAACACGTACACGTAACATACATAGAATAGATATACAATAAATGGTATGTCTGTTCGTTGCAGGTGAACATGTACATCGACCAGCTGGTGATGTCGGTGCAGGAGGACGGCTGCTCGGCGCACGCGCGCTGCCTCACCTACATGAACGCATGCACCAGCCAGCCCGACACCAACACTGGTATTGTACTCTCTATAGCTTTATACAGTCAATGGTGGTGTCTAAGGTTAACCATTAACAGTGTTCACAGGCCAACTTAAAGGTTAACCGTTAACAGTGTTCACAGGCCAACTTAAAGGTTAACCATTTACAGTGTTCATAGGCCAACTTAAAGGTTAACCATTAACAGTGTTAAAGCCAAGTTAAAGGTTACCATTAAGGCTCCGAGTACGGATGAATTTCCCATACAAACGTAATACCTAAATGATTTGTAAGTAGAATTTTTTTTACAATGATCTACTATTATTTGTATGAGAATAGTATTTATCTAGGTTCCTTAAACAATTTTTTTTCACAACACTTCACTGAATTGAAATTAAACCAAATCGTATTTTTTCAAAGAAAACACGATTTCTTATTATTTGTGTAGATAGACAATTATTTACAAAAAAGCTTGTTCAAAAGTTCAAAGCTCTCGGCGCGCGAGTTATACTTGCACTTGACGAACTTTCCTTTAGACCTTACAGGACTCTTGGACATGTCACAAAGTACAACTTATACATAGAAAACGACCTGATCTGCGGATATTTGTTCAGGGTGTTCTACCCTGAACAAATATCCGCAGATCGTACAAACATTTGTCCCAAGGCGGGAATCGAACCCGCAACCTCCTGCGTTGCAGGACCTTTTACTTTAACTTATATATACTTATATATACTCCTTAAAGTTTTACAAACTCTAGACGCTAAGTGCGCTATGATCCACACTCAGACTAACAGAATCTCTTTAATTCCAGGCACAGACAAGAACTTCGAGACCGCCATCCTCGGCTGCACGTTGGATGACCAGAAGCGAGTCAAGAAGCGTCTCCAAGGCCTGCTCGATTACTTCGCCAAACTCAACGTCACCACCTGCACGTGATGTGATTCCGACGCAGTTTAGTATAGATAGGTTATCTATTAAAGGCTGGATCGACGGCAGCGGGGTTAATGGTAACCATTAACCTTTAACTTGGCTTGTAAAGCCGCGTTGACACGATCAGAGTTTGCTCGGATCGAGTGGAGTAGGATACCTACTCGGACACAACTCGTGGCAAATCATAAACAAAGCGCACTCGGACGACGATTGTGGGTTGCCACAATCAGAGCTGCGTCCGAGTAGGTATCCGAATCCACTCGGTCCGAGCAGACACTGATCGTGTCAACTCGGCTTAAACACTGTTAACGGTTAACCTTTAAGTTAGCCTGTGAACACTGTTAATGGTTAACCTTTAAGTTGGCCTGTTAACACCGTGACTCAGTGTGATAGCGATGAGGTAAACAGTAAACAAAATGGCCGGCTAGATGACGCGCAACTGCTACATATTTCGGGTTTAGAGGAAATTTTATGTGCGTTTTGTGCAAAATTCTTTTGCTTCTAATGCCCTGTGAAGATATTAGAAATGATTATGGGCAAATCTGTTTACAGTCGCACTGTCCTCTTGCACTAAACGTTACTGAGTTTTTTAATAGCCGGCCGCTGTCGTCGGTCGCAGCCTTAGAGGCGTCGCGCCTATAACATCTTTGCAGCTATCTCGCTCGCACATTATAACATTTATTTTCTAACACTGAGGGTACTTTCGAAAACGGTTTTTATATTTCGTACATTTAACCAAACATACTTTTGAAATAGCTGTCAACGGTATAATTTTTTATCGATAACGAATAAATAAATAAATAAAAATTAATAACGCTGGAAAATTCACACAGCATTATCTAGCCCCAAGCTAAGCAGAGCTTGTGTTGTGGGTACTAGATAACTGATGATAAAAAATTGATGACAGATTTTTATTAAAAAAATCAAAAGTATACTGAGGTAAATAAATTTATAAATATAAAAACATATAATAGGTTCGTAGTTAACCCGCTTACATTCATAATGAAATTTATAAATGTTAGAATGTCCGAGTGCGGTAAACTGACGCCTACACACATTGCATTTTATAATTGTTGTACTCTCGTGCTTATTCATAATTATTTATAATTTTATTATAAGAAATGTTACTGTGTTGGCTTGAAAAGTTGTCGAAGTGAAAACTAAGTTTGTCACGTAAATTTTAAATTTATATGCCAATTTCTAAGATTCTGTAGAACGTGACGTCACTATATCTTTCTGGTTTTTTTGTGATTTATGGGACTTCCTACAATTGGCTTAACATTACTCAGAAAAAAACATTATAAGTATGTATAGAAAATTGTGATAACTCCTTACCTTATAATTATCTCTAGGCTTTCAAAGCTGGACTTTCTTATAATTTGGATCGAATAAAATGAAAAAAAAAACTTGCCTACGGTTTGGCTTATACAAACATAAGCTAATCCGTCAAACATGAATGAAACACAGGAAAATACGGCTAGTACTTATCATAAACATATCGAATGTTTTTTTTACTTTTTTACATTTAGCACAATTTAGCAGTTTAGAAAGAGGCTACATACTTTGTTATCCGAAATACCTCATAGAGCCCACCCTAATTACTTTATGTACTAAACTAACTGATGTTAACCCAAATTAATAAAACAAAACTGCCTTATTTTTTTATCGTAGCCACAAAATAATACGGTATTAACATAAATAAATTAATAACACGTCAAATAGGTGGCTAAATATTCCGAAAATACTGAAAGTTTGTATATTCGATAAAAGTATCTAAACATTGGCAATGGCAAAGATACAGTGATCTAGATTCTCTTGTTTAAGATCTATATAAAAATTTACCATTTCTTAGTCAGGTTCACGTATAAAAAATACGTTTACGTATAAAAAATACTGTGTAGGATGTAGAATAATATTCACTGTATTTAGCTAAAACAGTAAAATTTAATTTATCGCAATTCGCGCCAAGAACCAACTCTCTTTGTTGAGGGCTCATCTACTGAAAAATATTTTCTAATTGTTGTTAATCTAAAAGAAACCGTTTTAAAACTTGGTTTTTCTGTTTATATAGGGTGCCTGCCTAATACTTATGATTATAATTACCCATAGGGCTGTACTGTAAAAAATATATCAATATTATAATGGTATATTATAATATTGATATATTTTTTCTTGTTAGGTATTTAAATGATTTTAAGAAAACATTGTTTTCTACTCCTACTTTACATCTGCCTGCCTAATGTACTTGTGGAACGCAAGAATGTTGGTTATAAAGTAAAGACTATTGGGCGTATTGGGTTTCGTTTTTTTACATAATTGTGTATCCTTTTCTTACAAAAGCGACCGCACGCATAAAAATGTGATACCGCACGTTTAAATATCTATAAATAGTTTAATCCGTAACATTTAATGCTACGGCGGCGACGGATGAATTTCCCGAACAGACGTAGTACCAAACTGATTTGTAATTGAGCAAAATTTCACCGTGATCGACTGTTATTTGTATTAAAATAGTAATTATGTGTCTGCCACAATTTTTAAAAATACTTTTCTGAAATTAAATAAACCTAATCGCATTTTTACATCGAAAAAGACATGTTTCCTTAGTGTTTGTGTCGATAAGTATTTTAAGAAAGCTTGTGGCGGCTACCTATTTTTCAGATTTCGATAAATTTATTTCTTTAGGCTTATAAAATGCACTTAAGGGAAATACTAATCAAATACAAATAATAGCAAACTATGGTGAAAATATTCACAAATACAAATCATTTTGATACTACATTTGTTTGGGAAATTCATCCGTCGCCGGAGCCTTAATGAAAGCGGTGCGGCCCTGTCGCCTTATTGTCTAACTTGAAATCCATTACCAGTGAACTTCAAACCGATTACCAGTTTTAGACCCAGAATGTTGTCGGTATTGTCTAAGGTATTCAACTGGTCTTCGGTTTCAGCTATTTACACAATATGAAAGTGACAATCGAAGTCCAGGCTAGGTTTGAAATGCCAAACTGAAGCCGATTGCGATTACCAGTTGAGTTATACAATACAGCCGCCTGATCTGCGGCAACCTTTATTAATTTGATGGAAAACTCATCACTAGTCGTAGGTATCTAATTCTTGAACTTTATTAATTTACGTAAATCTTAGTTCTTATATACCTTTAAATGTTTTTTACTTTTAATTTATCGGAAACACCGAGGCGAAAGACAATTTAGATTTGTATAGCGATACTCGAGTTTCATTTAGTGTTTTGTTTGATTTGTTACTTTTGAAATATGCGGTGGAACTTATCACCACTTACTAAGGCGTTAGAATATTGTAACCAAAACACCAATAAGTAATTATAATAATAAAAATATAAATCTAGCAAAAATATTGATTTCAATTTGAAAAGTCTTAAAAAAACATGACGTGTCACCTTTTGTTTTTTTTCAAAGCATGCGTCACCTATTTATGATGTAAGAATTTTAACAATGCCCGACACATCTGTTTGTATTTAAAAGTTATGGTGGAAAACCAACATACATGACAACTGAAAATATTACTAATTTATTGGACAGTCGCGTAAGAATTCTGCTTGATAAATATTTATATACTTACCTACATAGGTAGGTATTTATTCTACAAACTCATGGATGGTCTGGTTCTGTGAACTTAAAACAGGCATCAGCCTCAATGCTAGCAATAATATTTATATTTGAGTGGCATGCCATGTTTGGTAACACTCATATAGGTATATCAAACAAATAATTATTGTATTTAGACTATGTAGCTATTGCAATATATTCTAGCTACTAAGATTCTTAGAGAGAAATAAATATTTTTGAATTGTAGGTACATAACTTTGATGTTACACATTTTCGAGTGAACATGTGTGATATCGAACAGTCTTGCTAGATGTTCAGTTAGCATTTGAGCTTTCCTTTGAAAGGTACATGTGATTGATTAGGTTCGAAATTGTAACATTATTCTTTAAATATAACTGCCTAATATTATTTATTTGTTTCATTTTTACCAACATTTAAACCCAATTAGAACTAAATACAGTTTAAAAATTGAGCTAACTGCTGACTTTTGAAACCAATCTACAGGTAGGTCGGAAGCGTCCCCAAGACGCTGGCTGCATTGCCTCGCGGTATAGCAAGATGCACTATTTGGTTATTAAATTGTGATGATTTTTGTTTCTTTTTAAGTATGGAATCGTTTATTTAAATTTGCTGTAAATATTCCTAAAATAATTAACGCTTTCGTGTTTTCGTAGGTGTGGCTAAAGGCTCAGTTTAAGGATTTAAAACATTTTAAAATAGCCCCAAGCTAAGTAGAAATAAAAATGATAATAAAACGGCTCGGGTTTAAACAATAATTTATTTTAAAGAAATAAACATTATTTACATTTTCGAATTACTTAAAATATTATTTGATTTTGTTGATTAATTGTTAAAAAGGCCGTATTTTCTCAGGTTGGCATTTGTTCAATATCCTAACTAAGTTACTCTATTTCTTACAAGTTACAATTTAATTCAAACATTGCACATAGCAAATCTTAAAATACTAATAATCTTATTATATTTACATCAATGTATTTCTACGAAAGGTTGATAAAACTCACTAGAACAAATTATTAACCGATTTTAGTTCTGCTTCAGGATTCGAAGCACTTAGGTCAGCTCCATACGTCAGTGCATGAAGACAATTTTATAGAAGAACTAGCGGTCTTCCCCGGCTTCGCACGGGTATTTAATACAAAACTATTTCAAAAATTATTATTACAGGCACCAGCCTCACAATGTTAGCGATAATATTTATATTTAAGTGGCATGCCATGTTTGGTAAAACTCATATAGGTATATCAAACAAATAATTATTGTATAGACATAGTTAGAGTTACATTATTGAAGTTTTCATACGGATCACTAACTTTTTTTAAATAATATATAGCCTATGTTCATCAGGGATAATAAGATTCTAATGGGGAAAGCATTTTTAAAATCGGTCCAGTAGTTTCAGTGCCTATTCAATCCAAATAAACTATTATACACGGATATATTCGGTTCTAGCAAGTTTTATATGCAAAAGTTCATTCACCCTGTTTCACTAGAGATGGAGACTCAGGTAAAGTATCTAATGTTTGTGTTCTGACGCTTCATATCCTGCAAGCATTCCTGAAGATGTTCTTCTTCTTGCCGCCGGGGCGCGGCTTCGTCGGCCGCAGGAGGATCGTCCCGTTGCTGGTGTGGTTCGTGAACGATCCTGGAAAGGGTAAGGTCAGATATCCATTATTATTAGCATAGATTATTATGTCCCTGAGGTCTCTGCCCTTGAGCATGACATCATTGAAGTAGATCCAGACACTATATTGAAGATGCTAAACATCAACAGCCTCTAGCTAACAGCGCCTGCTACTCAGGGTGGCTATGGTGGTAGGCGTAATCACATAGTAGGTATAAAACAAAATCGCTTTCTCTGTCCCTAAATCTCTATGTATCCTTAAATCTTTAAAACTACGCAACGGATTTTGATGCGGTTTTTTTTTTATAGATAGAGTGATTCAAGAGGAAGGTTTTAGTATCAGCATTGGACCCGTGCGAAGCCGGAGCGGGTCGCTAGTTAAGAATAATAAATCATCATCATCATCACCAGCCTATAATAGTCCACTGCTGGACATAGGCCTCCCCTAATGAGCGCCATAGATGGCATCATTATTTGGGGGTTATTATTGCCCATAATCCCCACGCTGGGCATGCGGGTTGGGGATCGCAGTTCGGTATAGTTGTTCTGCAGAAGGCGCTGCTGCCCGCCCCCCAATGTGTTTCCCTTAGTCGCCTCTTACGACACCCACGGGAAGAGTTGGGGTGGTGAAATTCTATGCCGGCACCACACGGCATAATAAGGAGAATAATAAATAGTGTAAGTAAATAAAGTAAATAATAGGTACCTATGACAGGTGTGGCGGGCGGCGCGCGTCCGTTCTCGGCGCCCTCCTCGCGGCGCATGTCGGAGAGACACCTGGCGGCGAGCGCGCGGAACACTGCGCTGACATTGACATCTTCCTTCACTGACGCACGCATCAGGCGGCAGCCGAGCGCGCGCGCCACCAGCTCCGCTTCGTCACTGAAATATATATAGGTACCTAGTTATATCTGTACAAAACTATAACATTATGTAAAACTAGCTGTCCGCCCAGCTTCGAACGGGTATATAACAAAAAAATCAATTTTCATGCGGAACCTTATTTTCGTACACCCTACCATTATGTAGGTTTTGAGACAACTTTTAGGGTGTCAATATACAAGTATTTATAGACTTACGACTTACTTACTTAGCTGGGTATCTCGAATTCCGAGATTCTTACCTAATTTAAGCTTAAATGACTGGACTATAGGTACTCATGTTAATAAGTCTATGTTCATCACGGAAAATTTAGGATTCTAATGGTGAAAGAATTTTTCAAATTAGTCTAGTAGTTTCGGAGCCTATTCGTCTTTCGTCTTTATAATATTAGTATAAATACAAACACGTACCCAACAAAAAAATTATGTTGTGCTTAGCTTTAGGTCTAGGTACATATTTAAATAGGTATTGGCATGTGTCTAAATCATATTTAACTTATAGGCAAAACAAATACTGTATTGAGTAACCTAAGTTATTTTATTATATATGAATGTACTAATCAGGGCCGTAGCCAGAAATACTATTCGGGGGGGGGGTCGAGCCTTAGACCCGCCCGAGACAACATGCAACATCTTTATATATTATGTACTTATGCTACTTATGCTAGTACCCGGAGTGGTTTTCAACTAAGCACTTTCCAAAAAAATTCGATATAAAAATAATAACCATGGGAACGGCGAGCGGAGCGAGCCGCGAATTTTTTCAGATTTTTCCGATGTTTTGTAAAAAAGTAGGCAAAAGTGTGACAATAGATGTGACAGCTAGCCCCAAATATTTTAAAAACTGCGGTGGTCATTTTGGAGATTGAAGATTGGTATGCCAGCAACAAAGAAAAAAATGTGAGAAATACAAAAAATAAATAACTTCGAGTGTCATTTTCGGGTGACAAAAAAGTTAGTAGTATTAGTTAAGGGGTAGGTATAACAATTCACATTATTATGAGAGAATGGCGAGCGAAACCAGCCGCCAATTTTTTTACATATTTTCGGCAGGCTGATAAAAATGACTAAATGGCTATAGAATGATCGGCGAGCGAAGCGAGCGGTGGTCATTTTGGAGATTGGAGATTGGTATGCCAGCAACAAAGAAAAAAATGTGAGAAATACAAAAAATAAATAACTTCGAGTGTCATTTTCGGGTGACAAAAAAGTTAGTAGTATTAGTTAAGGGGTAGGTATAACAATTCACATTATTATGAGAGAATGGCGAGCGAAACCAGCCGCCAATTTTTTTACATATTTTCGGCAGGCTGATAAAAATAACTAAATGGCTATAGAATGATCGGCGAGCGAAGCGACCCGCCAAATTTTTTACATATTTTCGGCAGGCTGATAAAAATGACCAAAAGGCTAAAGAATTAACGGCGAGCGAAGCGAGCCGCAATTTTTTGTGCGACCTTTCGGATTATCTATAAAATAGAATCAAGAGTGACAAAAGATTATCATTAGCGAACCCTGAAACTTTTAGAGCCAAAATTATAACAGTGAGTGGAGTGACCGCCGATATTTTGTTGTGTTTGCGGCCGCTGAAAATTTTTGAGAAATTGTGGCATTTTCGCAAGGTTGTTAAAAAGCTTAGAATAATTCCGAATTAACGGCGAGCGGAGCGAGCCGCGAAATTTTTTGTGACCTTTTCGGCCGTTACTAAATAATTTAGAAAAGTATGTTATAAATAAATACATGACAGTAAACGGAGAAAGCAATTCAATTACTACGGAACGACAACAAAATAGGTCTATTGATTTATAAAATTAAAAGTAATGTCGTGATCTGCCTGCCTAGCTGGAATCGGCCGTAAATGAATGCGATTCGTGCACCCAGCTCATTTAAAATGTAGAGACGAATTTTGTCGAAAAAAAGTTTGAGTTTTCAAAAGATAATAATTTAAAGAAATATTTAAGTGCTTACATACAGTACAATGTATGTAGATACACAATAGGAATCGCATGGCATGGTGAGCGAGCGCGCCCCGTCCGCCAGCGACGACTCAGAGCGCGCTGTTGTTAATCGGAGACGAAATGAGACGAAAAAATTTTTGTGTTTTTAAGAGAGAATAGCTATTTAAAGTAAGCCGCACTTTCCACGTACGAGTACGTATCCGAGAAAATTTTACCTATTCAAGTTTGATTTTTAACGGTGCCTCAACATTTCGGGGGGGGTTTGAACCCCCAAAACCCCCCCCCCTCCCTACGGCCATGGTACTAATGGTTTCTATTTCACTACTTTCACTAGGTAGTGGACAAAAAATTGAAGTGAAGAGAAAATAGCTTCCTAGATTTTAATACGATCCTATAGAAAGAGTAGGTTTACTTTTATTTTACATCGTCTGATGTCTCACGTCTGTCCGAACTTTGATACATTTCTAGATAGATAGATGAAGAATAGGTAGGTATATTGCAAATTTAATCAATCAAATGCCTGAATAAATGATTGTACCAAATACAAAAGACCAATAATGTTTAGTAAATCTGATTGAAATGTTTAAAAAACAAAAAAGGTTAAAATACTCACGGCCCAACGACGCACTGGTCCATCAAGTCTATTTTATTTTGAACTATGATAGTCGGGATCTCCCCGCATTCATTTTCAACCTGGAAAAATAAAAAAAAACACTTTAATGTGAGTATGTGAGTGTAACATTTTTTGAAAATTCGGCAATTCAAACACTTTACATTACCTTAAGAACACATAATATAATAACTCAATTCAACGATGATAAAATTACCATATCACAGAAAACAAAAATATATTATTTTTTCATTGTCTTTAATTCCATAAAAACCTGAGTAAAACAGTCAAATTTCCCTCTCTTATTGAAATTTAAATAATCAACGTCATCACTGCACAAAAACAAACTAAGGACAATCCGGGCCACCAATACGTCCGTTCATAATGTCTATAGTATCTACAATGTCTTTCACTTCTTTTTTCGAAGGCTTATACCTCGCCAAGAGAACCCCTCTCCCGCCAGCTGAACAGTTGATACCAAGAACAAAGTTCTTGTCAACCTGCAAAAACACGTAATTCGAGAGCTCTCTGTCACAGGATCTGAACATGGTCTTCGTAGCTCCATTTCCCACATATATCACGCTAACTCTCTTCCCGGCGTTGTTTTTATACGTCGCCTTTACCGCTGTCTCAACTGATGATATATTCGTTCTACACTCTGATGTGATGTTCTGGAAGTCATCTTTCGTCAACTCTTCGAAGGTGATCACCTCGCAGCTGTCTCGGAGGCGGGATGGCATCGGCCAGAAGTATACGGCGTTCATTTCTCCGCGTAAAGTTGTTAGGTCGAAAGCGTCTCTCTGGTAGTACCACAAACACTGCTCTTCGCGTTGCTTCGCCGCTTTTGCATTTTTACTTGCAATAACATAACCAATGCAGAGGAGAATTATCAGCGAGCAGATTCGGGCGTGCATCTTCACAGATGAGTTGTGACTAATTGGGATCGTGTACGCGGGCTGATATTAGTTTGACTGGTGGGTTGTTTAGATAACCATGCCGTCCTGTTATGTTTCGTTGTTAAAATACCTATTAACATATCGGCATGGACTGAGAGAGTCGCGACCCTTCTTATCTCACGATGCTAATTTAAACAGCGCATGCAAGTGCGTTTGTTGGTCAGTTGAGTTCGATCGCCCAGATACACGGACTGGGTTACTTTTGAGTATTTTTAGGTAATCTCTCGCATCTTATCTTGTGTGTCCTAATTGTAGTTATTGCGCAGGTATCATCAGACTAGAGACTAGTTTTTGGACGTCATACGGAGTGTGGAGGTAGCAATGCAAATATTTTTATTAATTGAAGACGGTTCGAATTTCCTTCTTTACTACTTTTATGTTATCATCATTCGACAAAATAGATAATTATGCCAATCAATAAGGTAGTCAAAACATCACATAAAAAGTGTGAATAAATCTCATAACCGTAATAAATCAATGAAGTTCCAATATTCATCAGAACAGCAAACTAAAAGTCCAGACGGTGGACTATCTTTTAACATCTTCCCGATTTGGAAATACTACTTTATATCGGGCTTAAGCACCGCTAAATAGTAACAAATTACCTTTAGCTTCCAGCGTGGGGATTATGGGCAATAACCATCTATGGCGCTTTTAGGGGAGGCCTATGTCCAGTGGACTTATATAGGCTGACGATGTACCTTTAGCTTCCAGGAGTGCAGTGCGAGAAAGGAATCCCTATCCGTGGTCGAGAAGGCCAGCACACACGCGTGCGCCCCCCTGTAGTAGGCCTTCGTGATGGCGTCGAACTCTTCCTGCCCTGCCGTGTCCCACAGCATGAGGCGGACCTCTTCACCGTCGATCCTGGAATCAAGGCATTGAGGATCAGGGATAGCATTCTCTGATTTGGAGTATTTGGTTATTTTGAGGTGTCTACGCGTTGGGTTCCTTCAGCTCTTAAAATATACTACAAATCTTTGCTTAAATCATCACTAAGAGGTCCTAAATGTGGTCACGTCCAGCTCAATTCCAATATTTTATAAAGATACTCTGTTTGACTCTCCGAGAAGTCTACCCCTATCGTATTTTTGTAATCAATGGTGAAGGTAAGATTCTCAAAACTTCAATGTCTATAAAGTACTTATATTTGTAGTTTGTTTGGATTGAACGGGCACAAAAACTACAGGACTTATTTGCAAAGTTCTTAGATCAGAATCCTACATTATACCTGTTGAACACAGGCTATAGACTATTATCAAAAAAATTGGGATCCGTATGAAAACTGCCCAGCGCGAATGTGTGTAAAAAGTTATAATTTTTGATATTGAATTCGGGTTGCCAGGCGGACCTCTAGTATTTGTTAAATACCCGTGCGAAGTCGAGGTAGACCGCAAGTATTTTATAGACTATTTACTCTATCCTTTAAATACCCGTTTTAAGTCGAGGTGGACCGCTAGTATTTTATAGACTATTTACTCTATCCTTTAAATACCCGTTTTAAGTCGAGGTGGACCGCTAGTATTTTATAGACTATTTACTCTATCCTTTAATTACCCGTTTTAAGTCGAGGTGGACCGTAAGTATTTTATAGACTATTTACTCTATCCTTTAAATACCCGTTTTAAGTCGAGGTGGACCGCTAGTATTTTATAGACTATTTACTCTATCCTTTAATTACCCGTTTTAAGTCGAGGTGGACCGCTAGTATTTTATAGACTATTTACTCTATTCTTTAATTACCCGTTTTAAGTCGAGGTGGACCGCTAGTATTTTATAGACTTTACTCTATTCTTTAATTACCCGTTTTAAGTCGAGGTGGACCGCTAGTATTTTATAGACTATTTACTCTATTCTTTAATTACCCGTTTTAAATCGAGGTGGACCGCAAGTATTTTCTACACTCACTCAATTTGCCGCTCCAAGAAGTCGACGCCGATGGTCTTCTTGTAGTCCCTGGTGAAGGTCCCGCGACAGTAGCGCTGGATCATGCTGGACTTGCCAACGCCGCCGTCGCCGACGATCACCAGCTTCAGCGCCACCTCCAGCTCCTCCTCTCGCATCCTCGCATCTGTCTCCGGCACATCAGGGATTGAGGGTTACTTCCTGGAAGGAGAAAGTTCCGTAAGTTAATGATAATAAGAAGTTTTAACTATATTTCCCTGCATTGAAATAGAGTAAAAATTATTTTGCAGTGCCCTACAGGGTGCATGTACTATTGACATAAGCTAGTATTAAGACCCAAGCTGTATACATATACATGTGAGCAATTAAATAAATAAATAAGTTTTTTACTTAGTAAAAATTTTATTACAAAGAAAATTAATATTAAATAACCAAATTAAAACTCGTATTAGGAATTGAAACAATTGAGCTAACTGCAGAAACTATAGCTAGCCGTTATATCAACAGCTGGAAGTAAGTTATTGTTTCAGTAAAATCAGAAACTTTGGAATTTTGGGCGCTTCGTGATTATTAAATGAAATAATAAATAAGTATCTAAATAATATAAATTTATATCATAATATACTTAAGTTTTTTTTATATTCTAATATTTTACGCATCTCGCAAGTTGCGCGCTTTAAATTTCAACGAACATAATTTTTTTCGAATTTTACCCAAGCAGCACGTTGGCTGGGTGCTTGCTAATACCAACCAAAAGATTTACAATAGCATTGACCCTACACGTTTGCGGTTAGCTGTCTGTGTTTTTTTGCGGCCCGCTTTATTGCTAGGTACCTTAGAAATATTTAGCTAGGTACCTTAGAAGTTATCCAAAAATCGCTTTTGTTACTAAATTACGTATGGATTAGTGTATTGCATCGGGCAGTGTACATTATTGATTGACCAACGCAAAGTTGTTGAAACATTAAACATAATAGGTACCTACTCCCTGCGTTTTGTTATACAAATATTGAGTAATTTAAACTCATCTATCAAAGATGATATGACTAGTGACACAATGCACATGATAATATCATCAATATTATTGTTTTTAATTAAATGTTTTACTTTTTATTGAGCCTTATTAGTGTAAAACTATACATTACTAGCTGGGTGTTCGCGGTTTCACCCGCGTAACTCACAATCCCATGGGATTATCGGGATGAAAAGTAGCTCATATTCCAGGTCATAAATCATATGTGTACCTAGTTTCATCAAAATCCGTCTTTGCGTGAAAGAGCATCCATACTTACAAGCTTTCGCGTTTATAATATTATAAAACTAGCTCTAAATTTGTATTTACTTCTTTTTAAATTTAAAACTAAAGACTAGGTACATATTATATTTTACTTTAAATAAAGTTTTTTCACGTTTACTAATAAGAATTTTTAGGGTTTAAAATCGTTTTCGAACCCTATCTGTGAATCTCTGTCATTCCTTTCTTCAATCGATATTATCTAAGCAACTGTCGTAGCAATTAATTGAAATTTAAAATAATAAAACATCTAATCTTAAAATAGTTATTTAGTAAATAAAATCTAAATAATATAAAGTACCGTGAGTAACATCTAACCAGAACTTTGCTTTCACTTTAATTTCAAAAACACTTCATTAAACATCGATCCAATATCCGCCGCTCATCAACAGCAATAAATGTTGGAAGCAACAAGAAACAACTCGCAGCTTCATCAATGATTATACTTTCGACATTTTCTCTTTGTGCCGCGAACGTTTTTGTGCTTCAAATAACGCGACGTCATGCAGTGTAGGTGGGTAAATAACGTACCTATCTTCCTATAGTTGGATCAAGATGCGAAATTTTATAATCTTCGAAGTTGCAGGTAGCCTGGCTTGATCAATACTTCAAGAGACTCGGTAGGAAGTTGGATCAAGGGCCAGATCCAAAAGACGGTACACTTGGACTCTGCGCGTATCGTCAGGAAGTTCCTCTCTCTGCAGCCCTAGTCACCGGCCGCTTGAGCCTAGCTTCGCCGTGATCCACAGCCGTTTTGACTCTAGTTAGTTAGAAATAGCATTGCCATACGGCGAGGCAATGCAGTCAGCATCTACTTACTCAACTACTTAAGTACATACTTTTCCAACAGGTATTGATAAGTAAGAATAAAGCTAACAGCAGACTGTTGCGAACAAACTACAGGTAGCTCAACTGATCCATGTTGAGCTACCTGTAGTTTGTTTGCAACAGTCTGCTGTTAGCTTTATTCTTTGATAATAAAGGTTTTACTTAAAACACTTGCTTTATATGTATAATAGCAACCGTTTTAAGTTAGCAAACCATATGAAGGAGTTAGACACAGATGTTTCCTCAGAGTTTCATGCAAAACAGAAAAGGGCAAAAAACCGGTTACACTTCTCTCATGTTTTCGTAGAGTCCTAAATGACATTTGATTTCGCAGTTCTGTTTATTACCCTGATCAAGTACAAGTAGGGGTCAATGCGAGAAGGTTCCGTACAGCGTTAGGTAGGCCAAATAACCTCTAGCGTGCAAATGCTAAAAGTTTAGCAAGAGTTGCGTTGGAGTTGCGCTGTTAAGCTGGCAGTAACAATAATCTTCACAATGAATGATATTTTATACTTATATTATAATAAAATACATAGTTCGATACCATGGTCCTACACCGTGCGGCGCGCTTAGGGCTTGCAAATATTCGAATATTGGATTTTCTTTCTGCTACTATTGGAATTATTCGTAAAGAAGTCCAAAAAGCTAATGATACGTGGTTTGCTGTAGTAATTTTTAACAATCTTCCGATACCAAAATAAAGGAAGTAGCTCCAACATGTGCGATGTTAAACTTTAAGTTTGTTCAATATTAGCATGATTTTTTGCTTTTTTCATAGCATTCCCAAGTAACACAAAAGTGCTGTATAAAAGCTGAATAACTGTCCACAATAGAATCCTTAGCTGTACAAGTCTGCTGAATAAGAGCGTTAGCAGCGCTGTTTCAGCTGATATAACTCTGATTTGGGCACAAATTAAACAGCTACAGGCTGAATAACTGTAACGATTGCTGTATATCAGCATTATTTGAGCATTATTAAAGGTAACAGTCACCCCAAGAGCTGAACAATGGCTGAATATCAGAGTGTGTGTTACCTCTTATACAGCACAATTGCTGATTATCAGAGTTTGTGTTACCTATTATACAGCACAAAGTATAGAACAGGATCTTAATAACGCTGAGAATTCACAAGTTGCGAAATTGTGAATAATTTTCACGTTCTCGCCCCTACTGGCTACCAAGTGAAACAATTTGACAAGTGTTTTGTGATGTTATATAGTGTTTATTGTTTTCGGTAAGTAAAAACTTGAGTATTTCTTCTAAACGCGTAAAATTCGAATGGGAAAGCATTTTTACTGTCAAATATCATATAAATATAGATGAAAATTTTCATGCGCTCTCAAAATAGTACCGTTTACTTGAAAATTATAATTTAAAATCGGCCGATTGTGATAAAAAATAAAACAGAAATGATATTTTTCTGCACATGTTATTTGACAATAAGCTGTTTACTTATAAATCACAGATTTTCTATTCATTTCCAGTTGTTATTTTCGTTGAAGAGACAAAGATATAAACTGTAAATATATTCATATTAATAAGTTATAATATAAAAATGGCAGACAAGCAATGTGCACTTTATTAATCACAATTAAATGCTATGGGCTGTATATGTATTCACTCGTGGTACATATATCAGCAATGAGCTGATTAGAGTAGTTCTTGTGTGAAACAATTCAGCCAAAGATTCATGAAAAGCTTAATAGCGGGTAACAAGTACGCAAATATTTTACAGTGAACCACTAAACTCTGTAGAAAATTTAGGGATCCGTAATTTATAAAATTAAATTAAAGCGCTGTGTGTAACGTCCTTCATATTTATTATTTTATTATTTAGTCATATACCTACTTACTTTATATTACAGGATAATTCACAAACGTCTGCCAGCGAAAAAGCACTCCAGCAGCAAGACACACTACAAGTTATCAACACGGGAGATATACAAACCATTCTTTCCAATCAAGCCGCTATGTTAGCGAAGCTTGATATATGCAATATTAATAATAAAAAATAAATAAAAATAATAAGATATATTTTTTCAATTGCCCATTTGCTTATGTTTTCACGTCATTTTTCTTGTTTATCATATTCAGTACACACACTGTCACTGTCTGAATTTTCAGAAACATTAGAGATATCTAGGTATCTGTCATTACTGCAAGATACGGAACCACTATCTTCTAATATTTGCTCTATACTTGCAGAGCTCTGTCCATCTAAATCTGCACGTCCTTCTATACAAACATTTGCGGATCGGGAACCCTGCCGTTCTAAAATTTCACTCCCCCTTGACTCATTATTTATCAAACGTGTAGCTCGTTCAGTGTTCCCTGTATCTCTATTTAAAATTCTAAAGTATTCTGCAGTAATTTTTCGGCGTATTCCTCCTGTTCTACGTTTATATTTCCACATTTCGATATTAAATACCACAAGTCCTAATGATGGCAGCGATTTACTGATAATCCTATACGGGGCGCTGAAATAAACAGTCTTCAAGAACTCATTTAACTGCATTAGTAGATTAATTGCCTACGCAAGTACAAGTATTCAGCTCTAAGCGGGATCTTGGGTCACTTGTGATTTGTTATTAAGCAGTTTGCTATATTTTAGCATCATAAGAATTCACCCATAGTGATCATGTGGGCTGTTATAGTGCTATTATACGATTGCATGTAACAAGCTGATTAACATAATTAAAGTTCCACTTTGTGCAGCAAGACGCATTATATTGTTGTTAATTGGAGTCACAGTATAACTGCAAGCATTATAGTAGTTCACATGTTCTTTCTTAAAATGCAAGCGTTTTAAGGGCCACATGTGGCCTTCTATTCAGAATATAGCTGAATAGAAGGCTTGTATTGGTCCATTAAAGTGCTATAATGCAGCTGATAGTATTTTTGATTCCTAAAAGCTGTATAACACTGAACTGTAACACTATATTAACGCTCGCAGCATTACAGTGTTGTCTCCGTGACGCCATATAGTGCTTATATACAGCCGAATGCGTAATTGTGAGCTATTGCAGCTCGAGTGTACTCTAATAACTCTTCTCAAACGCTGAAGTTACCGACGTGGACCTTGTGTGATATCTTATAATGCAGGTTTGTGCTACTTGGGTTAGAACACTTATATAAATTCAGCACACAGTATCAGCATCAGCTTGTATGTACCCACTGGATGGGTGTAACCACCACTCAGTGGTTAGATACTAGGAGACTTATACGTGGTCAAATATTCGAATATTGCAATTTTAGTATTAGAATATTCGAACTAATATTCGAATGCAAGCCCTACGCGCGGCGTCCGGGCTCTTAAAGCGACAGGTGGCGCTCACCTGCCACACGCCTTCCGCGCGTTTTACAAACAAAACCTGTTTTCGACAACTTATTCAGTCCACCTCTAAACCCTTAACACTGGTTCTGCATGATCCCAACCTATTATTACAAATGCGAAAGCGTCTATTTATCTTTTCACTCGTAAACTACTGACCGTCTTCATAATCCTTTTTTACTTCATTATCCTAGAGATCTTTAGTGTCTAGATAAACGTAATTTAGGATTTAAGACTCTATTTAACTAAAAAATGTAATGATTATACTAGCAGTCTTCGCTCGCTTTAATTTGGTTGTAAAATATGGATGATCATAATACGGTACATTTTAGATGTATTGTTCTACAAACTTCGGAGATGAGGGGGGAATATTCTTAGTTGTACATTGTCTAAAATATTTCAAAAATAATAAAAATGAAATGCCTTAATTTTATATCTCCTTCCACCTTATTTAAATTATTTTGAAATTTTGACCTACAATGTACATACCTACCTACTAGAAATGTAATTTTTTCATTTAATTTTTCAATTATATACGATATTTATTAGATAATATTTAAAATTAATTATTATTATGAAAAGTTAGTTTCTGAAATATTCAAGAAGGAAAAAAGACCGAGACCATAAGGGTTTCGTTCAGTATTGCAACCCTAAAAGCATGCGGAGCCGCGGGCGGAAGTAGAAGCTAGGTCATTTTGAATGTTATGAGTAAGCCGCGGCCAGAATCCAATAAAGCGATAAAACTAGACTTTCTAATACGTTTAGCAGGATTATTTTATAGCCGTCATGTGATCTTGAGAAATAAAGACATTAAGTTTACATTTTATTTGATCTATACTAATATTATAAAGAGGAAAGATTTGATTGTTTGTTTGTATGTTTGTTTGTTTGTGTGTATGTTTGTTTGAATTGAATAGGCTCCGAAACTACTGAACCGAGTTAAAAAATTCTTTCACCATTAGAATCCTTAATTTTCCGTGATGAACATAGGCTATAATTATAATATTTTCAAAAAAGTTAGGGATCCGCATGAAAAATTCAATAATTGAACCGTGGGCTGTATATTCAACCTCTTTTTCTATTATGGCGCGTCAGAATAGAAAAAGAGGTTGTATAGCGCACGGTGCTTGCTTTTTCTCTACGGCCAGTGTCAGTTTTGGAATGTCGAGTCAATGTCAAAAACCCCA
Source organism: Eupithecia pulchellata (assembly GCA_963931895.1). NCBI lineage: Eukaryota > Metazoa > Arthropoda > Insecta > Lepidoptera > Geometridae > Eupithecia > Eupithecia pulchellata. Next base: position 1,069,082 of record OZ007538.1, on the reverse strand, counting down.
ATGCTGTTAAAAAAGTAAAGATCCGTATGAAAACTGTAAAACCCATCGTTTTAGTGTGTATAATTTCTGAAATTTTTGTTTAATACCCGTCTGAAGCCGGGGCGGGCCGCTAGTTTGGTATAAATTTAATACTTTCCCTTTCTAGAATGTCCTGTCGCCTCTACAACATCAGTTTATTATCTTGATCAATACGAGTATCATAAATTGACGCTTCTGACGCTTCCAACTGGTATTGATAAGGATCAGTGGAGCTACCTGTGGATTGTTTGACGTTAATAAGAGTTCTAGTTCTAATTGGTTATTGAAATGTAATTTTCTTTAGGTAAAGGTGTACCCAAAAATATACTCGTACCCTAATATCTGCAAAACCCCTATCATCATCATCATCATCATCACCAGCCTATAATAGTCCACTGCTGGACATAGGCCTCCCCTAAATGAGCGCCATAGATGGCATCATTATTTGGGGGTTATTGCCCATAATCCCCATAAACCCCTATAGCAGGACTTAATTACTCGAATATTATCTAATATTATAAATACGAAAATTTATGTGTTACAACGTCACAAAGAAGTAAGAGCATCCCTTCGATGATCGACAGGCCTGAACAACTAAAAAAATATTTAAAAAAAATCTGAAACATATCCAAAAAATAATATTTGTGTGTGACTAGGTATAGCTTCCATAAAAATGAAGGAAGCTTTTCTGTATTAGGTTGATTCAAACTCATAATGAGTTTGAATGTGTGTTACATCTCTCGTTACGTATCCAAACATAAATTTTGCTTCTATTGTATTACTTTGGTGTAATTGGTAAACATAGTTAAAACAAGAAACTGACTCATAACATTATATACATGCCTGAATAAAACAAGATAAAATAAAATTGATACCAACCGAGATTATCGCTCGTCGGGTACATACGTATTAATCAGCACAAGGCAATAAATTAATAATAACTTTACAAAAGAGAACAGCAATCCATCAAGTCTAATTAAAAACCAGCCAATCAAATCAAGAGAAGGGGGGAATATGTTATTAGAAGCTATAAGTATTTTCAATTTGTGTCGGTGTGCTCTACTTTTACTTAATCTTGTTATGGACAAGGTGTTACCGATTTCTCACTGTTTCCGTAGATGTAGATAGAGTGTTATGTTATGGCTCTGCCTATTCATAAGTGGAGCGTTGAGCAGAGCGGTGAGCAGTGCGATTTATGTCACTTAGTCACTTCGGACCCATCTTTACATCGGGCCCTAGGTTGTAGGTATTGTGTAGGTAGTAAAACGTTTTAAATATTTTAATAGTCATTTTACTTTTTACTTAAACTTTACTATAATATTTGACCAATAATAGAATAAAAAAAAAATCAATTGAAAATTGAATTCGAAGCATTTTATATCTACTTACTTATCACAAGAAATTTATACGAAATCGTATTCAAATAAATGAAGTCGTAATTTGATCTTTACCATACTGGTTAGTATGGTAAAAATCAAATGTTTTATGTATATTGCGCACTTTTGATTCTGGCAAGTAGGTACCTACAAGTAGTTATAAAATAAAACTTTATTATCGTAATATTGGTATGTGTAATATCGAGTTCCTGTCCACGTCACGTCTATACTAATATTATAAAGAGGAAAGATTTGATTTTTTGTGTGTTTGAAATGAATAAGCTCCGAAACTTCGATTTTAAAAATTCACGATTGTAATCCTAATTTTTTCCTGATGAACATAGGCTATAGAACATTTTTCAAAAAGTTAGGGATCCGCATGAAAAATTCAATTTATGCTAAATACCCGTGCGAAGCCGGGGCGGACCACTAGTAGATTATAAGAAGTGATCCAAATGCTATGAACTTTCGAATCATATTAATCTCATTTTGCTAAAGACGAGTGTGCGCACAACACAAACCTACTGCGGTTTAATAGTACAATGTTGTTAAACTTTGTGATAACTTTCTTAATAAATATATATTCTATTCTATTCTATGTAAATCCATACAAAGACGCTATCGCGCAGTCTGTGAATATCACCGTGTATAAATATTATACGTCATATTTCCGTATTTTAAATCATGCTATAACAACCTTACCATGGGACTGTGAACTTGTTAATCATAAATAATTGTTAGTTTTAAATGTATATTAAGTAATGAATTAGTCCATGGCTGTCGCTAAATTAAAATAAATTAAATTTATAGTTTTAGTGGTTATTAATGGAAGCAATTAAGTGGGGTCAATGAATCAATAAAGCAGACGATGTTATTTTCATGTTAATCAAAAAAGCGAATAACAAGTTGGACGACTTCTGTGGCGCGGTGAGCGAAAGTCCGCCAGCGATGCAAGAGATTGCGGGTTCAATTCCCGTCTTGGACAAATGTATGTAGGAACTGCAGATATTCGTTCAGGGTGTTTTGGTAATTTTCTATGTAGATTATAAAAAAAAAATTATCTGTTATAATATTGAATACGTACATATAACAAACAGTCATCTAATACCGAAATCATAGGCTCTGCTTAGATTGGGGCTAGATGATGCTATGTAAATTGTCTAATATACATTACATCATCTAGCACTATAAAAAAATAAAAAAAATCTATTATATCTTTTTTTTTAATTTCAGTATCATCTATACTTATGTACTACCTACTATAATTTACTTTGTTAAATTATAGTAGGTACATATTCTGTAAGATATAAAAATTACGGTTAGTATATATTTATTAGTAAGTATATCTATTAATATTATATATATAGGTATCTATTCCCTAAAAATACGACGTTGCATGGCGATGCTAATTCGTTGGCCGACATAAAAGCCAAAATCGTGAGAATTAGAAGAGTCAACTTCTAAATAATGTTGTCGAATAAGAAATAAAGTAAAAAGTATAGTTTACACAGTGGAATACATAGTGGAAGAAGTGCAAAACTATGTAGAAAAACGCGTATTCCAGTACAAAAGACTTGAACGCGCACCTTGTCAATGTCGAAGCCCTTTCCGCTAATATTCCCTGAAGCAGGGAAAACAGGGACCCTGAGTAAATTATAGCATAGTGGAAGTACCCTGAATTTGTTCCATGAACCTAGCAAGATATATATTATATACCTTGCTTTTTTATAGGCAATATTTCGTCGAAATTACATTTTAAAAGGGCGTAATACTTATTCCATTCTCGTAGGTACGAGTAGGTACCTATAATATTATGTTTCGTTAATATAAGCTTCTTCAGAGATATTAAACTTATTTCATTCTACGTACATGCGTGCTAAGAAATGTTTCAAAAATTTTATTTGAGAGATACCTACCTATTATACCTATAATAGTTGTATTTGGTAGAGTTTACGCAGATGCGAAAATAGAGTTTATACCTAGTGGGTAAAACGGGCAACTTCGTATAGTATCTATACAAATTTTATACACTGAAACTACCTACTGGACCGAATGGAAATATTCTTTCACCATTAGAATCCTTCACTATCCTTGATAAACATATTCAATAGAATATTTACAAAAAATTGGGGTCCGTATGAAAGAAAACTTCAATATGTAATCCAACGTGTGTGCATGAGTGTGTAACAAATAATATTTTAATGAGTGTAGCTCAATTCGCGCAATAACTAAACAAAATATAATAAATTGCTCATACAAACTATTATAGATTTTTATACACAGAGTACTATGTTGGCCATTTTCTAGATAAACTACGTTAATAAATGTATTTTATTAGAACTACCTATTGCGTTTAAATTATTTCTATTTATAGATGAATATTATGGCAAGATAAAAAAAGATTTTTATCTAATTATAGGTAAAAAGGTTTGTTAAATTCTGACTTCTCATTTACCAGTTATTGTAAAAGTGGTTTGTATTTAAAAATCAGGCCTTATTATGACGTCAGTTTCGTAGTTTATTCTCAGTAGATCCAATTTGTGACGCAATTTTTTTAAATAGATTTAATGAGAAAAAAGATTCTTAATGGAACCAATATGGTTCTAGTAATTTTGTAAGTAGATGCAATAGATCCAATTTGCGACGTTGTTTTTTAAAATAGATTTATTGGGAAAAAAAGTTCTCAATAGAACCAATTGGATCTTGATCACTAGATCTACAGAGAGTAAACGGAAATAAAAGCTTATAGCTCGTAGGTGCGATGGATATCTGAGTAATGAGCAGCGAAGGTCGTTAACCCTCAAGGACGGCTATGGCGCATGGCGCGGCGGAGGCGCCATTCCATTCATAGCCAGGTTTCCTTTTGCGCGAGCCCTATTTAACTTCTCTGTGTTACTTGGTAAGTAGGATGCTGGGTAAATAAAAACTTATCCACTGCCATAAGACCGCCAATTGGCGTGTAAGAATGTTTGTTTTCTTGTTGGTAAATCGGTTTTTGTAAAATTATAGTACCTGCTCTCTCTGATTTGGTTTTTCAACGAGAGCTTTGTGTTCTAAAATAAAGAATATTAATGATGATGATTCAAATTTTTATTGTGTTAGGTACGAAGATAAATAATGTTGTAATAATGTTCGAATGTGATCTGGCAAATGTCCACCACGAGCACGCTGACAATTCTGTCAGAAAAATATATATATTCATATATATTTTTTTCATTGAATAAGAAACAAAATAAGTTAAATTAATTAGACAATTTACGCAGATACGTGCCGAAAATTCATCCAACGTATAAAAACATTGTTTTATCATCAAATTTAAGGAGGATTACGTCGATACCTCGTAAGTGACTGTACATTTTTGGTGAAGTAGGGTAAGTAGGTAGTAATATTCTTGTTACGGCTTACTCTAATCGTAAGTTTTACAGGGTCTTATGATCATAATGGTTTTCTCTGTGTGGTATAAGTACATAATAAAGTATTTTCTATCCATCTATATTTTGTGCCTTTGTTTTCTTCGTATTGTGTTTATGTCATCTGTTTTTTCACAAAATGTGTTTTTAAATCTTTTCTGTGTGAGCAGCAAATAAATGAATGTCTATGTCTATTACGCAAGACATAAAAATCCTGTATCTGTTCCATCGCCACACACACTTTTAAGTTTCTGGAAGAAAACTCTTTTCAGGGTTAAGCTCACCTATACATATCCTATAAGTATAAGTTATACTATGTTTTGTTGCGTATATAATATAAAAACAGCGTAACATTTGATTTCGGTTTAGTTTTTTTTTTCACAACAACCAAATTGTTTTCCAGAATCAGAATCAATTTTTTTTATGTTTTTCAGAAAAGACCTTAGGTATGGATGTATGGTATTATGGTATACAGTTTCAACAGCCTATCTTTAGCAGACATAGAATACAATTTCTAGAGTTTTTTTGGCAATGGTTCTTTGCTAGATAAAAACGAACAGTGATCGGTTGTCAATTACAATAAACCACAAACTAATGAAGTTAATGAGTCATGTCCGGGAGCAACCATGCTTTTGTATTTGTATAACAGAGTCGGTTGGTACCGTTGAACTCTTCAAATAACAGCTATGGCTGACGGTTGAAATCGTCGTTACACACAAACCTATTTTTATTTAGGTATATTATAATACCTTAATTAACAAATAAAAATTAAATGACAGAAGAAATTAGAACTAGTATTTACAATTGAAACAACCTAACCTAACCTAACCTAACCTAACCTGTAGTTGCTAATAATTTGTAGGTCATATCAATACCATGATGTGATGAGCTGTTTAGTACACACTGTGTTTGCTTTATTGTATTGTTTAATTTTGCTATAGTATTGTTTGTAAATTTTTACAATTTAGTTCATATCATTTCATAGTAGGTACTTTTCCATGTACAATAATTAAATTGTAACTTAAAAGTTAATAATTTAATTATTAATTATTATAATAATTTAATTATTGTCCAAAAATAAACCTAATAGCTAGTCTCTTACTAGCTTCTCTATATTTTTACCCTGTAACTATGTGGTAGGTATTACTATGTGGTAGGCTTTTGCGAAAACGGAATACAGTTATACAAAAAATGTCGCGAATCCTCCGAAACGTCTCAACAAGTTTCAAGTTCCAAGAATTCGCAAGTCACATTTGTTCTCTCGCGATGTTCTCAAAGAGTTTGGTGTCAGCACTCTGCTTACCACATCAAACTCGTTTACATCTCAGCAACAGCAAGATTAGCAACAGACTGCATTGTAAAATGAACATAAAAGATCAGGCGATGAGGCGAGTAATCATCGCATTCCTGAAGACTCAGCTGTTATGTACTATACGCCCACACCTAGTCACATAATTCCCCATCTTCTTTGAATATATCATATTTTTACTACCAATATTTTAATTTTTATATAGGTAGGTACCTACATCACATCTTATAGAAAAAATATGTGTACCTGGCACAGGTAGATCTAGTGGCTGACTGATTTTCACAGCAGACTGATTTTAATAGCTTAGGTATTCTAGTTATTTTAGGCACAAAAATATTAATAATTTAAACTCACTAGGTTATGATGCTTATCTATTTTACTTTGCGATAGAAGGTACTTAATCGAGTTTTACTCTGGTGCCTTTTATGCTTTGTTGACTGACCGCTTCAAACATAAATCTGAAGTTTTTGGAAATTGTCTGGTTCGGGAATTTTATCTCACAAACAGTTTTCAATAAACTCGAACTTGACACAAATAATATTGTTAACTGGTAAGCTATGAAACCTTCAGCTTTCTTTAACATATTTTATTCAACTCGATTCCTAATGCCTACGCATCATGGACAGATGGGTTGTTAACCGCTCGACCACCGCTTAGCAGTAACTTAGCGATTACTATCCAAGATGTATTCGATCCCGAGCTTATTGCCAGCAATGCCTCTGTGTTGCCAGCTTTCAGTGCCACTTATCGCTATTTTATGTGGATTGAGTGGATTAGAGTCGTGTCAGGAAGTAATTTCAAGGATTAAGCTATGGCTTCGCGTTGCGATGGTGAAAGGAATTCTCTTTTGTGCGTCTGTGTCGCATATTGAAGTGAAGGAATTTAATAGTTTCTATGCTGCGGCTTAGCTCGGGGCTAGATGATGCTGTGTGAATTGTACAGCATTATTTACTAGCTCATTTTCCTCCTTAAACAAGTACGACAAGTGCGAGTGTAACTCGCGCGCCGAGGGTTTTGAACTTTTGTCGTTTAGGTAGGTACGTATATGACAACCTCTTGGCGCGGTGGGCTTACAACGCAGGAGGTGGAGGTTTGATTCCTGCCTCGGGACTAATATTTGTAGGATCTTCAGATTATTTGTTCGGGTGTTCTAGTCCTTTTCAGTACACAAAAATAAATCATCTAATATGATACTTATACTTTATTAAGTATAACAGCTATCGTAGTAATACCAATAACACAAGCTTTGCTTAGCTTAATTGTGGGTAAATGATACTGTGTGGATTATCTAGGATACATACCTATCTCTTCTCAAAAATTTTGAGAACAACGGCTTTGGTGCGCTGTGGAACTCCTATTACAGTTACTACAGAGATTAGTGGGTTGGTACCTACCTACAATTTTTTTTCGGCTTTTTTCAACCTATTTCACTAAGTATGAAACTTAGACGATTTTCAAAACCTGTTTTTAATTGTCGAAATCCATACCTTTGATTTGATATTACTCTCAATGAAATAACCCCCATTGTATGAAAATTAGTTTTTTGACCATATTTCAAAAAGTATTATATTTACAGACTTCTCTATATTTTTCCTGTAAAATATAGATCTATATCTACAAACGCTTAGTACATTTTACATCAATCACTCTGCAATCTTCGGAGATAAGGGGGGGAATGGTAAATTTTTTGACCTTTTTCAAAATATTTCGAAAAGTATAAAACTTATCGAAATTTCAAAAACTGTATTGGAATGTACAAACCAATACCTTTCATTTGATACCCAACTCGGTGGGGTAGTCACCCCTTTAGAAAAATTTCCCGCCCTTTTTTGACCTTATTTCAAAAAGTATTATTTTTACAGACTTCTCTATATTTTTCCTGTAAAATATAGATCGATATCTACAAACACTTGGTACATATCACATCGATCGCTCTGCAATCTTCGGAGATAAGGGGGGGGGGGTACCGGTCAATTTTTCGACCTTTTTCAAAATATATCAAAAAGTGTAAAATCTGTCGAAATTTCAAAAACTGTATTGGAATGTACAAGCCGATACCTTTCATTTGATACCCAATTCGGTGGGGTAGTCAGCCCTTCAGAAATTTTTCCCGCCCTTTTTTGACCATATTTCAAAAACTGTTATTTTTACAGACTTCTCTATATTTTTCCTGTAAAATATAGATCCATATCTAAACAACTTGGTACATATCACGTCGATCGCTCTGCAATCTTCGGAGATAGGGGGGGGGGGGGGAACGGTCATTTTTTTGACCTTTTTCAAAATATTTTAAAAAGTATAAAACCTACCAAAATTTCAAAAACTATTTTGAAATCTACAAACGTGTACCTTTCATTTGATACCACTTTTGACTTTGTACGTTCCTTTTAAAATTTCGATTTCAAAATTTGTATGGAAAATCTTCATTTTGATTTTTCATTTATTTTTCTATAAATATGTGCGGGTGCACAAAATGTATTATTATTTCAAATTTCAAGTCAATAGCTGCAGTAGTTTCTGAGATATTAAGGATTCAAAACACAAAACAGACCCAAAGCGATTTCATAAGGGTTTTGCAACCGATGGCAAAACCCTAACAACCGATGGCAAAACCCTAAAAACGTTATCAGTAGCACAAACTTTAAAAGACTATAAAGTAGCTTCGGATTAAGAATTTAGCTGTTTGTAATGTATGCTGAAATTTATATTGGTTTAATAAATATTTTTTGTCTATTATTTATTTGATCAGGATTTTCTCCCGTAGGCTATAAAAATAATTACCTAACAGGCATATTTCATATTTAATTCATTTTTGCTCGCATGTAAGTACATTCATTCTTAGGTCTGGGTAAGTGAAAGGTTAGTATAGTTCCACTAGCTACATGCACCCTGGAAGGGCACTGCAAAACTGAGTTCAGATTTATTTATGTCAAATATTATTTTAAAATATAAACATTATTTTTCTTGTATAGTATACCTAAAAGTTACGTTATAGTTTTGCTAAGTACCTACTTACTATTAGTAGTTAGGTTACTTGGTGACTTAGTAACCAACTCGGTATTCATAGGTCGAAGAACGCCTGAATTCGACTCAGTAAATCTTATCTCAAAACCAGAACATTAATTATTTAAATTCCCAAGTTTCATATTCCGAGATTCTCTTCAAGGACGCAAACACAGATTCTTGAACCCAGGATCGTAAAATGAATGCTTTAAGTAATAAAATGCTAATCCGTTTGTGCCGTCTGTTTATTCGTTCGGTACCGACCGGACCTTGAATTTAAATTACATAAGCTCATAACCAAGCCTCAATAAGCAAGTAGCTTGTTACGTTCCACTAGCGACCCGCGCCGGCTTTGCACGGGTGCAATGCTGATACTAATGTATGTTTCATATTAAAAACAATACATAAATATTTAATGCTTTATTTTGTATACCAGAAACCGAAAATAACAAAATACATTTTATACAACAAGTACAATGCGGCCTTATCGTATAGAAGCGAACTTTTCCAAGCATCCTTTGTATAGAAATAATTATTTTATGACCTAGCTAATGGTCCGCCCCGACATCGCACAAGTATTAAACAAAAATTAAATTTTTCATGCGGATCCCTACCTTATTTAAAAATATTCAATAGCCTATATACATCACGGAAAATTTAGGATTCTAATGGTGAAAGAAGTCTTGAAATCGGTCCAGTAGTTTCAGAGCCTATTCAATTCAAACAAACAAACAATCAAATCTTTCCTCTTTAAAATATTAGTACAGAAACCTTCCTCTTGAATCCACTCTTTATCCTAAGCTTATTAGGGACAGACAGACAGCGGGACACGACCTTCTTTTAGGTATATTATGTTTTGATGCGAAGCTAAGAATAACAGAACGGAAGTCGATCGAAGTCGAGGACACCATTGTCTTTTATTGTATGTCGTTTTAAATATGATATCAGCATAATGCGTTTATCAATGGAAGTATTGACCAAATTTTGTATCTATTGTGACATGACTTTGACATGATTGCAAGACGAGAATTCTGTTTGAAATATCGATTTAGTGTCTTATGTTTTATTTTTACCGAGAAAATTATTTTTATTCACATTTCGATATATGAGTCTTTATGTGTTCCTTTGTTAAAAAGTTAAATATTGCACAATAAAACACAATTAAACATTTAGATGTTAACCCTTAATTTGATTTTGTTCGCTGTGACGGACACTAACTTTGGAAAATTCCTGCGTCCTAAAGAAACAATTTTTAAAAAAATAATTTCTACCAAAACTCTCCAATAACATGTAATATCTGGTAGAAAAATATTCTACGGTGGTCAGCGACATTGAATCTGTCATTCGTCAACAAAATGTCAGCAAAACGCAAACCATCTGTTTTGATGAAGGTAAATAATTTTATTTTTAATGATTTTTCAACATGAGAACTGATTGTTTTGGGGGTTTTTGCTCCATAATAAAATCAATAACAGGATAGAATAATATTTTTTTTTAATTATGCAGCGTTTCTTGTTTTTTTGTGTATTAAATGCTATGGCCGCCACACCGGACTATGCCAATTACATATAGAATTTGTCATGTGATGATATGTATCCCCAGGCGGACATTGCCAAAGCACGTATACACTAACTATATAATATGAGATAGCTTTTGCACTAAAAAAATTGGTTATAGGTTGCTGCTTATTTTGTTTTTTTTTTTGCACTTTTCAACAGCATAGCCGTGGTCATCAGATATTGGCCTTAGTTCCAAGAGAGCATGTCCCTTTCCGATGCCAGTGACCAGTCTGAATCTGAATGTGAACTGCATGAAACCAACACTCATTATTCTTCTTCTCCGGCACCCTCAATAACTGATTCCCTCAAAAACCTGAACATCTGGTCCGATGAGGATGGAGCTTTGCCCAATCTATCACCGCATAATCCAACTGAAAATGAAACTTTGCCCAATCCTTCACTCCATAGTCCAACTGTAAATTAACCTCATTTAGACGATTTTGTTCCCGCTGAAAACTACGATGCAGCCATCTTCGATTCAATGCCACTTACGCCGTCTCTGCTGGAAATTCAAGAGGCTAACTATGACAATGTGTCATCAATTTCTGCCATTCTTTCACTCCCATCTTCACCTGCGACACCTTTGGCCTCACAAAAAAAATCAACCTTACCACCTATGAAAAGAAAAACTAGATCAAAGCAGCCGATAATACCTGCAAAAAGGAAGAGGAAGGTACATTTAGAATTAGTTTACAAATGGAAAAAAGGTTTATTCCGCCACGCTACAACAATCGAAAAGGAAGACGGAGATTTTGTCAATCTGCATGAAGCCCACTCCTCATCGTTGACTTACTTTCACTTGTATTTTTCATAAGACCTTATTCAAGATATTGTGAATCAAATTGTATATTACTGTTTATTTTTTTATATATTCTTAATTATTATTATACTATTTTGTAGCTTTTGTACTGTTCACTATGTTTGGCAATGTCCGTCACACCGGACTTGACACAATATAGGTTTATTGGTACGTATTTGACACTGTCCGCTACGGCGGACTTAGGTTTTATCGAGAATGGAAAAACCTAGATTTTTTTTTCCTATCTTATGAGGTCTTAGGTTATCACCGAAGAAAGGCAAAAAACTTTTTTTAATAAAATGTTAAAAAAAATCTTGCCAAATAAAGGGTTAAGTAATGGCAAAGGCGAGGTTATAAAGAACCCTATAAAGAGTTCTCTTCCTGCAAACCTGGGAGATTATTGGGAGAGAGATTGCCCATCCCGCTATAAAAATTCATTCGATTCGTCCCATCCATGGAATTGAAATGTTTGTTGAGCTCCGCAGACATTTGTCCCGAGGCAAGAATCGACCTCCTGCATCGCAGTCGGAAGGACCTTCGCCCACCGCTACATCGGTCGTCGACAATGTTTTCCATGAGGCGCTAAAGTAACCATTCAATACCGCACAATACCCATTATCATATGAATTGTGGATGGACTTCCTAGTAGAAGACAATACAGTCGTGGCTCATTGCATTATTCCGTTATGCAAACATTAATAATGCATTTGGAAAGTCGAATGCAGTTTCTTGAGTATAGCTGTTGTACTAAGTATACTCTAGGCGAGTGACTTGCATCCTTGCATCTGATGTTTAGACATCGTGTTGCATCTGTGTGGAGATTTTGTTTCACTTTTAATTTGTACTATAAATCCTTATTTGCTTTAAATATAATAATTAAAGCAAATTAATAAACGACTGAACTACTATTTTTAGTATCAGTTGAGCTACCTGTAGTTTGTTCGCAACAGTCTGCAGTTAGCTCAATTGTAAATACTAGTGGTTTTTTTTATTTAGTTAGATCATTGTAATTTATCTATTTTTAGTAAATACGTTTTTAACAGGTATTTACTGCGTTAATTTATCTAAATTTAGGTATATGGGTATTTTGGACTCTGCATTGAACTGGTTAGATTTTTTATTTATGATGTAAATATGATCTAGGAACCATTTAAACTAAATAAATAATTATGAATCTAGCGAGGCTATGAAACATAACATCGAATAGGTGTAAAGGAATTTAGTTTATGACTTATTTACGTACCATTTGTTTCAATTCCTCACTCTAATTAAGTTTAAACGTGACGCAGATGCGACGTATCTCTACCTCTCAGCAAATAAGTTACAGACAAAAACTTATGTAAGCCAAGCCAACAAATCCGTTTTGGCACAAAAATTATCTAAAAAGCCAAATTATATGTCTATGTCCAGCAGTGGACTATTGTATGCTGATGATAATGATTTGTAGAATTAGGATACAACCTACGAGCATACAGGCATCGAGAATTAATTCCATTTACATTTTACAACGCGCTATAATTGGACTCAGAACAATAGCACAGTGTACATATAGAGTTTGTAAAATATTTATATATAGAGTTTATAAAATATTTCTCTAAAACAAGCAATGTGACAACCAAGGGCGTCGCCAGGGGGGGCAGGGGGGGCAGCTGCCCCCCCCCTAGAGATAAAAAAATGTACCTAGCCAACTGCAAAACAACAAAAGTCCTGCTATTGTCTTGCTTTGCCGATAAATCCCGCATAAATTCACTATCACATAAGTAGTGACAGTTAGTACAATAATATAACCTTAAAAAATATATTGTATTGAAAGTAAATTTTTTTCGGATGTTTCGGTCGGTCATTTGTAACAAAATATTATAATATGTACGTGCTTTGTATAGCTCGTAAAGCTTTTCACATGGAAGTTGAAACCATTCTTATTTACAATCGCCATACAGGCAAACAGGTCCGTAGAGATAATTTGGGGATTAAAGCCACCCCCTGAACAGTTTTCTGGGATACGTGGGAGTACTTGAAGTGGTTGTTCTGTCTTAAGAACTCAATATTTTGTTCGTCAAAATTCGTCGGGTGGCTCGCTCTCACGCAAAGTATCATTCGATTCGTATTACATAAACATAAGTGTACCTTATATGTACTCGTAAGTGACCTAGGCGCACGCATCACATTCATTTACGCCCGGCTCCATCTTGGAAGGCAGATCACTAATATTAACATTTTTTACATTAATTTTAATTTCGTTAATCGATGAAGTATTAAGTACCTATTTTCTTGTTTTGCGGTTATTGAATTGCTCCCTCCGTTTGCTGTTATTCCTTTAGATACGAGTATATAATACAAACTCTTCAAAATTTTTTCGTCCGAAAAAGTCTCAAAGAAAAATCGCGGCTCGCTTCGCTCGCCGTTTATTATATATTCTTCAGTTTCGACTATTTCCAGCGGCCGCACACTACAAAATATCGGCGCTCATTACACTCTGTTACCTATATTTTTTTGAAAATTACTTGGATAAAGTTAGCGTACATAATCATCAGCCCATGTTATCCGCTGCTGGACATAGGCTTCTCCTCCTCTTAAGCTCTCACAACCCCCCCCCCCCGCCGATTAGTACATATTTCTGGCTACGACTTGCCCCCCCCTGGGCCGTGGGCTGGCGACGCCCTTGGTGACAACCCTAGTGCTATACCTCTAATGGAGCGTAGGTATTTATTTCTTCAACTAGGCTTAGTTTCGATACTGGTCCATATGTATACTGTGACAATAGTAGCAAAAGCATTACGCACTAGTACCTAAGATAAAATCAACGTAAGCACGGTTGGTACTCGACGAAACCGATTTCATCATCATCAATCATCACCAGCCTATAATAGTCCACTGCTGGACATAGGCCTCCCCTAAATGAGCGCCATAGATGGCATCATTATTTGGGGGTTTTTGCCCATAATCCCCACGCTGGAAAAAAAAACGAAACCGATTTAGCCAGGAATAAAATGAATTTTCATGCTTTATTTTTACTATTCGTTTCCCCCTCACGCACTTATTTAATAAATAGTACTTATACTACGTTCATAATAGTCTTTAGAGTCTTATAAAACACGGGAATTCGACAGGTTTTTGTAATAAATCGTTTATTCAGAAGATCCGACCATATTTTGCTTGCACATATAATTACTAAAAGAATTACTAATATAAGCTACGCAAGAGAATTCCTTTCAAATCTGCCTAAATTCATTTTACTAAACTAGTCCACTCCGCCGAATTGTCACTTGCGACCGCTTCTGTCTTCTCTCGCTATTTAATGCACTGAAAGCGCAACTAGTAGTTAACCATATTTCACCTCTTCAAGTGGTTAGCCAGGAACTTGCAATTACAGGTCGACAGGTGTCAGACTTCCGACCGGTCTTCACAAGAAAGTAATCGAAACTGTCTGATGAAGAGAAAATTATATGCCGCGATTTATTTTACGGTTGTAGAGCAACGAGTTATAAAATAGTAGCGCTCCGCCGCGGCTTCAAACGGGTATTTACCAAAAATATCAGAGATAATAAATTGATACACACATACGTTGGGTGACATTATTGAAGTTTTCATAGGGATCCCTTACTTTATTGAAAATAAGAGATAATGATAAGAGATAATGTAGGATCCTAATGCTGAAACATTTTTTAAATCCATCCATAACTTGCAAAAGTTATGGATGCCAATCCAAACAAACAATCAAACTTTCCTCATTATAATGTTAGTATAGGTAGGTATACATACATAATACTAGTTAACGTGGGCTAATGTGAACTTTTTTAATCGAATAGAGTCACAGAATAAGTAGGTAATAGAGATGAGGCTTAATTAAAAACAAGTGGCGTAAATGGAGTGAAAGAGGTCACTGCATTTTTAATCGCTTTTTGAAACCGGTTGCGCGGGAAACCTTGTCAATCAATATAAATTGAGATCTTTTTACAGTGAATTAGATAAAGAAAAAGAGCAGTGGCCGTGTGCTGTTTCTGTTTCATACCACAGTATACTGTGGTCATAGTGGCTCAAATTATAGAAATATGGAAGCATTGAACTAAAGTAGGTTTATTTTTTTTATATTAGACCATTGTCCTTTTAAGGCTTTTTGTCTGGGGTTCTATTCCTCAGCTGTGTTCTAAGCCATTTATTTTGTGTCAGTGATGTTGTGGCTGTATAGTCCTTTTTTACCTAAATATAGGTACCTACCTATATATTTTCATAGCCTGAAAATACTTTTTAAATATTACTTTCAAATATATTTATAAAAAGGAAAATTAGCTATCATTTCAACTTCATTTCAATTTCAGTTCCAATTTCCGTTTAGTACCTACCTTTAATAACTAATGTACATTATAATACCTACATACAATTATTTAGAAAGTAAATTTGCAAGCAACAGCTATTGGTCTAGACACATAAAACCTAGACGGCACGACGTCTCAGATATTCGATCCGTAACAGTACAAGCGGTGATCGAATTTCATGCAACCGCTAGACACGGCTTATAAAACTGCTTGGTGATCGCAGAAACCACATATTGCTGAGCAGGTTTCCGGATCAAAAACTGTGCCTGTGTTTATTTTTATTGGATAGGTGCTAGCTTTTGGCCGCGCGTAGAAGTCGGAAATGGTTCGAATAGTATTTTTAGTTGGTTTTTAACGTTTTGAATTGTTTTATAACATGAATTATATAGAAAAACAGGATTCGGTTAAATCGCGTGTCCCTGTACTATCCCGCGGGAACATGACGGGATAACCTATGCTATTTCCTTTCTCCCAGTCTAGACAACGTCTGTGCCAAAATTCATCAAAATCAGTTCAGAAGTTAAGGCGTGAAAGACGGACAGAAAGACATAGGTAGTTACTTTCGCATTGAAAAAAAAGAAAATGGAAAGCATGCGCGAATTATTTGCGCATGCGTTCCATTTCCATAAAAACTAAATATAGCTCCAAAACTCCACCGCAATGAGGTCGGTAAGTAAACATAGGTTGTTCTCAGTTGTCATCTATTGACTGACACACTTTCTTCGTACTTGATGTTCTTCGTAAACACAAGCTTGAGTTGAGATGGAAAGCAAAGCTATTATATTTGAGGAGGTAGATACTGCCTGGAGGAAATTAGAAATTATTGGAATAACGAGCGCAGATAGTAAGCAGCACGAATGTAGAGCCCTGACCTAGAAGTACATTCTTACTAAACCTTACTTCCAATTCCAAATAGATTCCTAACAATAATGTATGAACAACTCCACCAAACTGCGATCCACAACCCGCATGCCCAGCGTGGGGATTATGGGCAATAACCCCCAAATGATAACCATCTATGGCGCTCATGGGATCCCTATGTCCAACAGTGGACTGATAAGCTGACGATGAAACAATAAAATAAGTTTCATGCAAATATAATAATGAAGTTAGGTACATAGGTACACAAAGAAATACATCTTTACCTACCTTCATACCTACACGTTATCCCCACATAGGTACCTAATCTAAGTGTGTGTTATGGGTAGCGTCAATTCCATTGCAGTACCTATCCCTAGAAAATGACAGACAGACAGGGCGGTATGCCGCTCATAAGAATCCCATACATAGAATCTCAATAGAAGCCCATACAGTCCACTGCTGGATATTATGCCTTCCATATCCAGCAGGATATCAGGCAGTGGCCTTGGCGGCGGATGGCTTTAGGCCCTCGTCGTACCAGCCAGTCTATTCATTACTGCCTGCTAAAAGTTTCTTATAGCAAACAGAGAAAACACCACCTTTAGTTGCACCTAGGCGAACCAAGTCGTCCCATTCGAAAAGATGGGTTGATAACTTGTAATTGCGAATGTCTCTTTGGCCGGCTATAAGTTTATTTGTGAGATTTCCTTATAAAAGTTAAAGACGCTCGCTAGCAATAACAGTGAAAGCAGCGTCATATTGAAACGATCAAAACTCTAAATGATAATCCCTAGTAAATTATTATTATGATTATGATTGAGGCGGCTATGAAAGGATCGTTGTTTTAAAATTGGATGACACAGTATTTCATCGAAATCGGAACCATTTCCGAATTAGAAATCACTTTCGCTTTTACAAAACCTCGTAAAATCTGCCGAGCGGCACGCGCTGCGTAACAAACAAGTGATATACTTGTTTAGACAAACTGTCCAAGTGAAAGTAGACTTCTATTATTCATCTTTAGTCTGTAACTCTGTACCATAGATTTTTTTCGAAAATTACAAATAAATAACCAAATCAGAAGATTCGATTATTTACAATTGAGCTAACTGCAAACTGTTGCTAACAAACAAGCCTAAAACAAGATGATTTCCACTCGATACGCCTATTTCTGTCTGTTCACTAGTTTTTATTTGAAAAATATTATAGTGGAGACTTTACTGGTCTAAGGAAATTCTTATTGTATATCTTTATATATATCTATATATTATCTGTGTTCCAAATAAATACCTATAAAATAAATAAACTACAGGTAGCTGAACTCATCCATATTAATACCAGTCGGAATTGTCCCCAAAACGCGCTGGCTGTATTGCTTAAATTAATTACCATTCATTTATTATTTAAACTGTACCACGAGACAAAATAAAAAACTTTTCATTAGCGTATAGAGATTAAAAAAATATTGGGAAATACATGGACAGATGCATGCATGAACAGATCCATATTGGACAGAGTACAGGAAAAAATAATAATAAAACAAATCAAATTGCAATGGAAGCCTGAATCGTGATCCAAATCTCATTATTTGTTGATTTGTAAGATCCTGATGATCTCTTTCCAGGGAATTACAAAATTCTAGTAAACCTTTATTGATAGAGAAAATTATAAAAAATATCAAAACTGACCGGAAGGGTACCAAAGACGAAAAATCCAAGTCTATACTTTTTGTTTCACTGTAAAAAGATATTATCGAATGAAATCATCTTACAATTTTGAATCGACTGTTGTTCCAACTTTGAATCACCAGATGTTATTCAAGTATGAGGGATTAAAATAAAACTGTAGAACAGTATAAAGCTCTAACGAAGCGCATCTACCTAGTTACCCCGATACTAGCACGCAAATGAAGCAAAAGTGTACAGAAACCTAGAGCGAACTGCATTTCTGCCCCGATTCTAAACATAGATCTGCAGTTTTTCAACTTGCAATACATTGCCGTAATATTGCTTGACTTGACTAGATTTTATCTCAGGAATGCACACTACCACTTACATAAAACCTTAGGGATCAGCTGTATAAGCGAGTGCCGCCCGCGATAGTTTTGTCATTTTCCCAAGCATCCTCAAATTATTTCAGAAATATGAATTTAAATGATTTATTTTTTAGATTAAATGTAGTTTTTCTTTTTCACCCAACCAAGAATCATCTATTTAGGTACTGATCAAATTTAAAATCAATAATAAGGCAACGATAGACCTCTGACCAAATAAAAAACATAGAATGTAGGCAAACCTAAGAACCACACAAGAACGTATCTATATCTATACTAATATTATAAAGAGGAAAGATTTGATTGTTTGTTTGTTTGAATTGAATAGGCTCCGAAACTACTGGACCGATTTGAAAAATTCTTTCACCATTAGAATCCTAAACTTTTCTAGACTAAGTATAATATATTTTCAAAAAAGTTAGAGTGCCGCATGATTTTTTTTGTGTGCGAAGCCAGGCCCCGACCGCTTGTACTTTAATAAGTAAATAGTATTATTATACCTACCTACTTCCTAGCGACATCTAGTTATTTTTGCGGCATACCTACTAAAGTTATAATTTGCATTTCCACGTCTGTGGTGCTGTTCCCTATGTAGGTGTTGGTATGTTTGTTAGGTATGTACCCACAGGCGTTTTTCCACGTGCGAAACTCATTAGAGATCATCGTGCCCACCCGTCCGAGCCATCGCGTCATATTCTTGGCGTCAAATTAACATTCTGCGTTGTCTGTAGGTCGTCAAAACTTTAGTAAGGGAAGATAAGATACATTTATTTAGCTCAGAAATAAAATTTTAGATATACATTAGAAAATACCTAGCTCACAGTGTAGCAGTACAAGAAATGATGTAGTAAAAGAAGGTAAAAGAAGGAGAAAATATACTAATAAACTGATTTAGAAAAATACACAATGAACAAAAGATCGTAAGTAAGTCGAAATATAACCTATCTACGACTTTATGGACATTTTGAATTCATAATCATCATACTTTATTTGCTTTCGTCTTCGATTTTTAAACAGTCCACTTTTGGCATAGCGCCTTCAAAATCTAACAAAAGTTCTTGTATGGAATATAAACTTACCTATTTAAGTTTAATTGTTGTAAATATTCCTATACCAATCTTGTTTGAATCGTACCACAGATTGGAAATTCCTGTATCATTATCTTTACTTGCTATTGGTTCAATAAAACGAAAATGGCTTTTTTGCAGTTTCGATAATTTACGTGGGGGCCGTCGATATGTATGTAAGTAAGTACGCAATATACAATATAAAATTATTCGCTTCAAATAACTAACATAAAAAATATAATGTTAAAAAAGTGATCAGAAGGAACCTCCTATTACGTGATTATAGAAATGTTTCCACAAGAAGACAGACAAAAACTTGTAAATTAAATTACCTTCGCGGGCAATCTTTAATGTCCATACACGCTAACTGTACGATGTATGTAAGTAACTTGTAATCATACTAGAAACAAGACTTATGAATAAAGATTAAATTGGCCAAGCGGGAGTCACCCTATTGCACTACGGTTCCAACTATGTCGGAATCGGAAAGTTAAGCTTAATATCAATTGTGTTCTTTCTATTTCGGTTGGTTTTCACAGTATTGCCATACAGCGAGGCAATACAGCCAGCATCTGGGGTATAATTCCAACTGGTATTGATATGGATCAGTTGAGCTACCTGTAATTAGTTTGCAACAGTCTGCAGTTAGCTCAATTGTTTCAGCTGTAAGTACTAGCTCTAATTTAATTCTATTATTGTAAATTTCGTTGTTATTAAGTTTGGTTTTCACTAAGAAATTAAATAACCAAGTTAAAACTAGTATTTGCAATTGAAACCATTGAGCTAACTGCAACTGTTATAAACTAACTACAAGTAGCTAAACCAATCCTTATCAATACCACGATAGATTATTAATATAATCTTGTAACTTGCCTATAGTATTATAACAGAGCAAGGAACCCTAACCTAAGGTGTCGGAACCGGAGCGTGAACCGTGACGCACTGGACAACGACCCATGGGAAATCAAATAGCCGAATTTATTCTATTAGTAGGTACGTACCTACGTGCCGTGCATCTTTGCACTCGGTCGAAGATACATTAGATAGACAGACATTCTTTAGTACAAAAATATATTTAGAAAAACGGAAAACCCTATTGCATACAATAGCGCCCGTGCGGTACTGGACGATCTGTTTCGATCCTATTTTATTACGTGAGATGAAAAGTCGGCGTGGGTTTGATAGCTATTTAAATAATGAATTGACGAACACTTTACCTATCTACCTAGTGTATCTTCCTCTATTTTGAAACTTCAACACACTCTTACAATCCCTGTGTTCACGTATTCTAGATACCTAGGTATTCATTCCTATTAGAAGAAAACAATAAGATAGTTAATTAATTAGAGGAATCTTTCTTCGTAGACGAACAATACACTGCATACGGGTATAATATCTAATGACAGTGCATCAAGTACAACGGCATAATCTTGGATTTACCACACTGAATAGTTTTCAATGTTTGTGGTCGGTTTACACGAGGCTTTAGCGCAGAAGCGCGTTGAAATCTTTTCAAAGGGCGTCATAGTTTGAGGAAGTGCGTCATAGATGTCGCTGGTGGAAAAGTGAGTTCGTTTCGCGGTAATCGTTACCGCGAAACGAACTCACTTTTCCACCAGAAGCATAGAGCTTCTTACAGGTGACTTCTAGCTGAGGACGCCATGAAAGCTTATGATCAAAAGTAACCCCTAAGTTCTTTACAGTGACGCTGTATGGAATAGGTATTCCATCAAAGATAACTTGGGGTACAGATTGCCAGTCTAATCTATCTATCAATCTCGAGCTCCCAATGATGATAGTCTGGGTTTTGACGGGGTTGATTTTTAGACCATGAGCTCGACTCCACTCAGCGATTCGACATAAATTAAATCCGAGTTCGTTATGTCAACTGCGTCGCCAATACAATCCGGCTGAGCTTGACAATAAATCTGCAGGTCATCGGCATAAAGGTGATAGGATGAAGTAAGGTTAAGAGAGTTAGAGTTAATAAATATAGCGAAAAGAAGAGGAGAGAGCACACCGCCCTGCGGAACACCGACAGAAATATCACACCATGACGAGACAGTCTCACCAAGGCGGACTCTCTGCCGGCGGCCGTGTAAGTAATTGAAGAACCATTCAGTTACTCCTTGGGAGACGTTAAGAGAGCGAAGTAATGCGAGGAGAATATCAAAGTCTACTGTGTTAAAGGCATTGCTAAAATCGAGCAAGGTCAAAACTGTGAGATGTCGATTATCCATGCCTAGACGTATGTCATCAGTAACTTTTAAAAGTGCAGTCACCGTGCTGTGTCCTTTACGGAAACCGGACTGCAGTGGATTAAGTGCGTTGTGCATGGAGAGGAAAGAGTTAATAAGGTGTGAATACAAAAGTTGTACATCTTTTTAGTAACTACAACTTTAACATTTAATTTCCATAGGACTAGTAGTTATGCCGGAAATCGAGATAAACCGTTTTTAAACCTTAAAAACTCACCTCCTTCCACTTCCCGTATTTTATATTTCCTTTAATTTTTGTTATATTCTCTTACTTTTCCAAGGGGTTTCATCCTACTTTTCAACCTTTCTAAGGGCCTGGTCTATGTTTACATAGCGTTTGTATTTTAACTCCATCAACTCCATGTCCTGGTATAATTTCTGTTTCTTCGTTGAAGGAGTATTCAGTACCAACACAGATGCAGTGAATCTTTATTCTGCGCTATCCCGATCTACTTGCCTAGTGTCAACGAATCATAGAACGTAAAAACAAGCAATACACGAGTGACGAAGACGTCTCGGTTTAATAAGTGAGAAAGTATAACGTATCGGCAATTACCGCTTTAAGACGGTTTCAAACATGCTTCGGGACGGAAGGAAACCTGGCGGTAATAATGACATTGTAAACAAGACCTTAATCAGTTCAAGATATGGCACAAATTGATTCGAAATGATTATTTTATCCGTTATGCTCTACCGTTGAACGTGGGTCGGAAAGACAATTGACAAGGTAAATTGATCCTTCGGTGTGAAGGGAATATGACCTAGTTTTGCGCTGCCGTCATTTAAGCACCTGCTCAAGGTGAATATGATTGTGTTATTTTATTTATGTAAGAAATGTCAAGACTATTTTATGAAGACCAAAAAAATATTAAGATATTTTAGTTTTCGATCGGTATTCTTGGAAAATACTCATACTTGTATACGCAGCAAGGCCAAAACATTTTGATGTCCTGTTAGCCCATGTATAGATTACTAAGTACCTAGGTACCTATAGGTACATAACGTACCTAACGTTACAAAAAAAAATCTCAGTAGAAACGAAAGTGAAAACGTAATACGCTAATCCCATACATATTTTGTATGAAAAAACACAAAATCGATTCAATAAACGCTGGTCTCCGATATAATGACGAGACGACGACATCTCGCTTTTTGCTGACATAAATCACAAAAATATTTCCCTTGATGCGGCGTTAAAGACAAATACACAATAGAGAATAGTAATTGGAAACTAAGTGAAAGTATTCGAAGCAATAATCTTAAGTCGATTTCTTATGCCATATTTGATGCTCGATTAGGTACTTTATGTGGAAAGTTCGAGTGACCTTTCTATTTCGTAACTTGATGATTTAGCTTTTTTTATTCATAGACGAATGGATCGCACTTGCTTTGTTTACATAAGATAGGTAAGCTAAACTTGCCTTGTTGCATAAAATTATTTGAGATTCAAATTCTAAAAGAAATAAATAAGTCATAAATTTAAACATAGACACATTAACTATTTTTTAGTTAATGTGTCGTCTATGTTTCAAGTTAAGTTTACGCGAAAGTTATGGCTTTTTTTCATCGTGAGAACCGTTATTGTTATAAAATTCTTAGTTTTATTTTAGTTCCGGAGAACTAACTGATTGTCTGATTCTGATCTGAGTTTGTTAGTTTTATTGTAATGGGTAGTTCAAGCAGGTAAAATACATAACACATCACACAAACGAAGGACCTAAATAAGTATAAGTAGGTAATACCTATACTCATATTTTATTTCTGTAGTGAAGTAGATAGAATTTGAGTTAGATTTTAAGTACCGATTATGATGCAGATCTAACTGCTATGATGTACTAACATATAAATCTTATATTGGGTGCAGGATTTGCCTACTTTAGAATCTAAAATTGCAAGTCCTTGGACGAAGTTATTTAAGTAGGTACCTCGGCATTTTTAAATTGGATATTTTGTATAACAGCTTTTTCATTCTTCAACACGAAATTACGTGTTTCGTACCGTACACAGAATTAGAGTACCAATTTGCAAGAAAAATTACACGAAACAATCGATTGCGTATTTTAGTGAATTGAAATAGGGTCTCAGTATGTACCTTGTATCGAACAATTCGTCGCTAAATGGAGCAGATAGCGAATTAGAGTGACCACTTGTCTACAACTGCAGGTAGTAGATGAGCCTCGTCCTACCTATTACAAATTCCTCACGCTGCGAGGCAAAAACCTCTCATCATCTTCGCAAACATTCAAGGGTTTTTTTTTATAATTCTAGTGTGTTCGGAATTTTAATAGGTTTTGGCGCGAGTAAATCTAAATTGAATTTTTTGGCGTAGGTACCTCTCTAGCTAGGTACAATGGCCGTGGGAAAATATTATTTCTGTTGCATAACTTAACTTATGTGAAACGGTTAACTTAACTTATGTAAAGACATGCTGAAAAATGTTTTATTTATGGCACAAAACAGAGAACTATTAATCGTATGATAAAAAACTGAAAAGCTAATTTTATCGCATGTTCTCTACTATATCCTACCTAACAATGAGAAATAAATTGGAGAAGCAAGCTTTCTCGCAATAAGGTGCAAGTTGATGACATTAACGACTCATCAAAGCTCTTCTGTAGTTAATGGTAATTGAAAAATACTCCGGACTCTTGTCAAACCAACTTGATCAATATATTGTTTGATAAAAACACCGTTCATTTGGTTCGATACAAGTACAAATTCTTGGAGAAAATTACAGGTGTTGAATACAACAACAGCTTGCAAACTTACTGTAAGCTGCCGTCAATAATCAGGAAGCTTGATTCATTTCCATTTCATAATAGTGTACAAAAACGTACGAATCAGCACAAACACTATCCAAAATGCACGCACCACGACACTATTTTACTAGGTTTTTATAAGTTAATTCACAAATCGGCATCCACGATGATTCGCGTCAAGACGTGCGTCTCGTTTGGAGTTGATGTGGGGACTGGCGCGTACAGCAGGTAGGTATAGGAGTGCCTTGCGTCCGCGCAGCCTTTGAGGAAAGTTCATCGAACGAGTGCCTCAGACGTGCGGTGGTGGGTGAGAACCCTGGAGATGGAAAACTTGCGCCTGATTTACTCCTAAAAATATAAAAGAAACTGTTTGTTAGGGGTTCCTATCTAATCTATAAAATATATGTAGGTACAGGGTGTTTGAGCATCATCGTTTGCTAAAATAAAATGGGGGTGGGGGAGGGTTTTTGCTACATACATTCTCAACCCCGTCAAAAAGTTCCAGACCCCGCGGAAATTTTTATGTCGATTTTTTAAATAACCTATAGTAGATAGTAGGTATGTAGTTTTTAATTGTTAAAATAGCATGCGTGAATGTATTCTCGGAAAAACAAAAAGTTATGGTCATTAAACTATGTGCAGCTTTTGAATTTAGCGCCCTTATCGAAGCTATTCATGTTATTCCGAACGCTTATTTATTATCTGTGTCAAGCCAAATCAAATGTCAAGTCAACTGTCAATCAAGTTGTCAAACAAACATCTTTCTGTCATCGACCTTTGTAGACCGTGACTTTCAGTTTACGAATTTATTGTGTATGTGTATTTCTGATAATATTCAGTGCACAATTCTTCAGATCACACTGCATAATCATGCCTAAAGTTTCTGGTAAGTTTCATACCCGAAAAGCATTTAAAACACAAGTTACCGCTTTCTTTTAAATTGAGGTTAGGAGGAACGAACAAAATAAAATACTTCTAAAAACAAGTTGTTATTAGTATTTCTTGTATAAATACAATAAATAATATCCTAGAATCCTAGCTGTACTAGAGTACTAGCTTACAGAACATTGAAAACACCTCATTATTATTGGTGTTATTAATTTTCTGTTTTTCGGATATTTGATTGACATCGTCTTCCGGTATACTTAGCATGTCTTCTTTTAAAAAGCAACAGCTGAATTTCAATATCATTGCTAAAAAGTGCATCGTAATCTCAAAGTGCGTTGACCTCTACTTGCATAGTCTGTTGCATCTATTTCAAGGCCAACTACATGCATACCACCAACTATTAAGGCTAGTTAATGCATAACTTGGCTTGATAAACTAGAATAGGCCATCTGGTCACCTAAACATGGTTTACTTTTGCAGTAAAAGTGAAATGGGGCAAGGAGACATTCTCGGGGGTGGAGGTGAACACAGATGAAGAGCCTGTGTTGTTCAAAGCCCAGATATTTGCGCTGACTGGGGTCCAGCCCGAGCGGCAAAAGGTTGTCTGCAAGGGAGTCACCCTCAAAGATGATGACTGGGCTAACTTTAAGTTAACTAATGTAAGTACCTATGTCCTTCCTTACGAATGAAAGGGCTCCAGATGTAAAATCTAAAAAATGGCTTAACTCCTTGGTGAAATTACCAGTTACCTTACATTGCTTGCAAAAATGAACCATACAGGCAATTTACTCATCAAATGAATTTGTAAATTGAAATAAAAATACCTATTGAATAAAGGATAGAAAATACCAAGAAACATGGAATTGCAGTAAAAACAACAAATTAATAATTTTAAGGATTAATATAGACATATTAACAGTAATCTAATTCTAATTCTAATTCTGAGTGGGGGAACTGAGATCTGCACTGACATCTCGCATGGGAGTGTTTTGTGCATTATCCCCCTGCCTAAACAGGCAGACCTAACCTAACCAGCCCAGCTCCTTGAAGTACCGGAGCAGGAATATTAACAGTTTCATCAGTTTTAGCACTGACTTGGCTTCTGAACTTGATGAAAATAACTTTATTTCTCCATTCTATTATTGTCACAAAGAAACAAACAGGCATAGGTCAAAAGAGACATTATGATCACATTGATCACACAAAGCACATCATTATCAGGTCACTCAAGGGTGTAATATTGACCTACAGGTTTCACTAATAATTCCTATCTTATAAAAATCCTGGGACTTGGTGATTTGAAAAGTTGCTACATAATATCATGTATATTAGCAGTCCGCCCCGGTTTCACCTTGGTCTTTAACAAAAATTACATAAATAATTACTTTTTACTCACATCTGGCTACAGTATTGAAGTTATCATACTGATGCCTTACTTTTTTTAAAATATTTTATAGCCATTAATCAGGGATAATGTAGGATACTACTGGTGAAAGAATTTTACAAATAGGCCCAGTAATTTCGGAGCCTATTCTATTCCAACAAACAAACATATCTTTCCTTGTTATATTAGTGTTATGGACTTACTTGGTAAATCAGGACTGAAGATTGAGGGTAATCGTCATCAGCATCTTTATCGAAGTACCCACATAATATCTTGTTATTTTAATGTCAATCAACTACACTATAAGAGTTCACTCACACAGATATATAATACACCACAATTAGCATAGATTAAGCTAAAAGGAAGTAGATAATGGCGTCTATTCAGGAGCGACCCAAAACTAAACGATACTATACTAAAAATTACTATCTTTAGTTTAGAACCTTCAAAACCCTATTCAGTTGCATACGGTTTTAGTACATTTCTAAAAGTAGTAGGCTCATAGATCGATTTAAATTGAATTGCAGGTGTTACCAGTAAGATATATTTTTGAGTCTTTTTGAATGAATGGAATGAATGAAATGACCGATTTTTATTATCTGTGCGCATGTTTGGCGCGGAAGTTTATAAATGTTGTTGGAAAATTTGTTTTCCAATTTGGGTTTTTGCATAAAAATGGATGACGAGAAGAAAAATGATTAACAAAAACAACATGAGATGTTTATTGAGCGACTCCACACTTATAGAGGCGATGAGAGGTAAGAATAATTTCTACTTAATAATTTTACCTACCTAGGCAAAATTTGTGATACCTTCATATTAATCACATACCTACCTACGTACCTAGTTACATGTTTTTAGGTCTAGCCAGACTGTAAACTACATTTTCTGCACTCCTGCAATATTTATTACTGTTTTGTACCTATGGAAGCATTTGCACCTATGTATATTCTGACGTTCTCTATTTCCTATAGGAAAATTAAGCCTCTCAAGAGTTCGTCGATTTGTAGTCCTCGCTCAGTGAGGAACTGAATAGATATGGTTGCAGCAGGTGCTCAGAAGAATGGAATGTAAGTACCGACCTACTTAGGTATATCCCTATGCGAAAGTTTGGATATTTTGTTATAACTCTGTACGCCATAACAACCAACTGAAGGCTGAAATGTTGTATGCAGGTAGATATTTCTAAGCTTGGAATAAAACGTAGGCTACTTTTTATCACGAAATTCCGTTCATATGGGATAGAAAACAAATAGACTTAAATAATATGTGCGAAGGTGTGGGCAGAAACTAGTGATCTATGTATATTAATATGATCCTACCTGATTATTTTCTAGGTAAAATAGCTTTTCCTATGTATTTTTTTTTTTTAAATATGTATGTGGATGTTTTCAGCTCTGGGGTATCATGGTAGCCAAAACGACGAAAAAAGCCAGAGAAATCAACCTATCGATAGCCGGAGACGGACCGTCTGATGGCCGGGCCATCATCAATGACGTGGATGACAAAATCCTCGACATCATCCGCAATGCCTTGGTTCGTGGTTTCGTTGCATAAGAAGCTGTGAGTTACCAACATAATAAGTTGTCCAGCGTTTGTCCAGCCATACTAAGTATAATAATTTTATTTTGTATCTGTGTCTGTTATCTTTTCACACCACATGGGAATGTCGTAAAGGATAAGTATAGGTAGGTATAGTAAAACTACTTGTATATCCTTATAGTATAGATACATGCCTATACTCTTCTAGGTGGAACTATAGTTTATATATGTTTTAGGGCTTACAAACAACAGACGGACCAGCCAGCGCCCGGTCCCATCCCGTCGTCCTGGCGCAGAACGCTAGACCTGCCTTTCCCTGCCAATCTACTGTTCAGCTGGTGGAGGCCCTCAATGCAGACAGCCAACGATTGGCCTCAATTATAAAAGCATTCCGAGTATTAGCTGAGGCGATCCGAGCACTGGATACCCCCAATACTTCAAGAAGAGAATTTGGTGTAAATAATATAAATAAAATTTAAAAACAGACTAGTGTTTTAATTATGCATGGTTGTATTAGTTACAACCGCTGTAACTAGCCTCGATATTCGTGCTAATTATTGTTTAGCTTTAAAGCCCCACCATAAGTTAATTTCCCTACTTTCCATTATCTCTGACCTACTATGAGAAATTTTTAGTTTAGGTACCTACTATAAAACACAGACTTTAATTAATAGTTGCATGCATTAATAATGAACCCTAATTTATTTTAAAATTGCTGCTAGTAGTGTCTAAAAAGACAGCTTGAGAAATGACTAATAATGATATATCTGTCACTTTTGATAAGTACGAGTAATCTAGCACATATGACGAAATCTAAGTGTGAAAATATTTTATGTACCTACCTCAAAACTGAAACAGCTAATAGAAAAAACTTGAACTTATTAGATCGTATAAGGAGACACGCTTCATTAAAAAAAAATCTATTTGCAGCATTTGAACATAAACGTGAATTTCACGCATCGTAAATTGGTTTGCGCGGCAAAAGAAAATACCATGCAAACTTAGCTTTTCATGACTTGATTTTATTTCCTTCCCTTTTATGTGTTTATATAAATAGGTAATCAATACTAATTATGTCTTTTAATCACTCATTTTTACAAAGCTAGGCAGCGTTTGACTTTAAATATTTCTATAAAAATATCAACAATTCGAATTATGCAGGAAAACATGAACTGCCGCCACACCAACTATAATTAGGTAGTAGGCAACGTTTTACAGTGTTCTAAATTAAACCATTTTTAGTCAAAATTAGTGGAAATCTGACACATAAGTGGTACAACAGAATACGAAAAGTAGCAACTATACTAAATTGAGCAACTAAATCGATTTTAGTCCTGTCTAACTATAATTAGTTTAGTGCGTTCTAAAATGGTATCATCTGAATACCACTTGTACTAAAGCGGTTCTAAATTCAAATTTTAGTTTAGTTTAGGCTAATTGGTGACCGCTAATGTGGCTTCAATTTTGGTTCAAGATTTTTAAAAGTAAAATAGACATCTGAAAGTTTTAATATTTTATTGTTTTATTGTTTATTTCCAATTGTTCTAGAATGCCCTAGTCCTGGTGATGGGCAGCAAGGAGGAAGATGTTCCAGCAGCCCCCGTAGAGCCAGTCCGCTTCGTTGAAGACATGAATGAGTCGGAGCTTGCAAGTGCTGTAAGTTTTACTATAAAATAATAATAACGCTGGACAATCCACACAGCATCATCTAGCCCCAAGCTAAGCAGAGCTTGTGTTATGGGTACTAGATGACTGATATACATAATACAATATTATTAACCCTAGAACACTACAAGGGGTGCTGGAGCACCCCAGCAGTATTTGTTTTACAAATAACTTTTTTTATTTTAAATTGACAGGTTGATGCTCCCGCGTATTTTACTTTATAGTCACCTGCTCCTAATTGGTCAGTAAAGCGGGAACAGCCGTACAGTGTGGATGTGTGGACGTGTGTTGTGGGGTGCCCTATCACCCCAGTGTAGGAAAATCGTAAGTTTTTTTTATAGTTTTACACTATGTTTTTCTTTTTGTTGAATCATGAAATACTCTTACCATAATATATATACAATCGGTGGCCTTATTGCTGTGAGCGATCTCTTCCAGGCAACCTTAGTTTTTGGTTTAATTAATATTTTGATTGATTTGTTTGTAGATGGCTGCTGGCAGAGGATTACTGCCGTCCGATCACTAAAAGGCCGTTAAGTGACATTTCGTCAAATTCGACTTTTGTGTACCACACAATAACGCAGCTTTTGCTCTATCGTCAAGTCTGGTTAAAAAAATTCTATCTTTTGTCAGTGCTGAGATACAGAGACCACCTACACCACTATCTACATCATTTTTGGGGTTTTCCATTACTAGAATACGGTTACTTCACCTTAAAACACTAAAATACGGTTAAACCAGCTTAACAAAGTATTTAAGTCTAAATTTTTACGTTTTATGCAAGCTTATACAACGGTTACTTGTAATGACAATAAAAATAAACCGTTAGCTGACTTTACATGTGTTTTAGTACATTTTAGTACTGCATGTCAAACTTGTACTTACGATGTCTAAATCACAGTTTTTTAACAAGTCCTACTCTATAAAAGCGCTAAATATACTTAGCTGGGTAATCATTGGAACACCAATGTAAGATTGAAACATTTACAGTACTAAAAGACGGTGACCGTTTTTTAGCTGTGAAACTATTACATTCATGTGAATAATAACAAAACTAGAAAACAATTTAGTGACAATGCAACGCTAGAAAAAGGTTAACTGCGAAGCTTTCCGCACGCCCCATACTCCTGCACAGTGTCGCTAGGGACTAAGTTACCATCAGATCGGCGTACAGCAATCTGTACTGTATCTGTACGGGGCCTTAACTTGGAAAGAAAGAAGATTGTTTGTGCAAAATAGTACCGCAGTGGCAATACCTAAACGTAAAACAACGTCTGAACCCAAAAGAGCGCCAAGAAGTACATTTTATTTAAAAAATGATAATGGGGCAAATGAAAAAGTCTGGGTAATGGGCTTGAGTTTACTCCGTCCACGCGCACTGTAGCTGTGCCATCTCCATAGAGCCTTCTAATGAGGTACGTTAGGTGTTCTGGTACGCCCATTACTGCTAGAATTCCCCAGAGTTTTTGCCATTGCACTGTATCAAAAGCTTTGCGAAAGTCTACAATGCTTATAAACGAGGAGTTGTTAAATTCTCGTGATTTCTCTATAACCTGGCGTAATATAAGAATTTGCTCTCTCGTTCCTCTGCCCCTATTAAAGCCAGCCTGTTCTGGTGCTATTTCAGGAGATAAATACTGTAGCCGCTTGTTGATTATATGCAATAGCACTTTACTTGCGTGGCATATAAGAGAGATCAACCGGTAATTGCTGCACTTCTTGGTGGAGCCCTTTTTATGGAGAGGTATGAAAAGGGAACTAGACCAATCCTTCGGCCAACTGCCGGTTGTCCAAATTCTATTAATTACATATAGTGTGCATTATATCCACTCCAGGTTCTCCCATTGCTTTAATGATCTCAATAGGTATCTCATCTGCGCCTACAGCTTTGTTGGATTTAAGGTGTTTTATTGCTGCTCTTATTTCGTCCTTCAATAAATCTGGTTCCAATTCTGTCGGTTGGAAACTTTGTGACGGTAATGAGTCTGGGTCAGTAAACAGAGATCCACAATACTCTTTCCACGTATTGGCAATTTCTTTTATCTCTGTTACTGTCGTACCGTCTTTGTTTTCAATTGCCCAAGTCTTTGGTTTGAATTGACGAGTGATAGTTTTTATTTTCATGTGAAGATCTTTAGTTTCGAACTTTTCTGAATGTCGCTCTAGTTCTTCTCAGATTCTATTGAGTGCTGCATTCCGGTTTCTTCTGCAAGCTTTTTGGATTTCAACATTGAGATGATTTAGTTCCTGTACAGCTGTTCCAGCGGCCTTCAGTCCTCTCCGGCGCTCAACCATGTGCCAAACGTCGGTAGACATCCAATGTAGTCGTTTTATTAGAGGTGATTTAGGCTGGGATTTTTTAACCAAATCTTTGATGTAGAGTTTGGCATTCTACCATAGCGTATTCGGATGTTCATCGTCATCACCGCACCAACTGCGCACCGTAAAATCCTGCAAGCTTTTTGCTAGACTGGCGCTATCAGTGATCTCTAAACGCCTGTTCGTTGTTTTACTTACAGAATAGCGGAGTTTAATCCTGAGGTTGCAAACTAGAAGTTGATGATCAGAATGACAATCTGCGCCAGGCAATGTGTGTGCGTTGGTAATTGAGCTTCTCCATCGAGTTCTGATCATAATGTAGTCTATTTGATTACGGTGTTCTCCACTAGGGGATGTCCAGGTGTACAGTCTTCTGGGGTGTTGTTTAAAGATGGTGTTCATGATGGTTAAGTTGTTATCGGCTGCGAATTGGATGAGTCGTTCGCCACGTTCGTTCCCAGTGCCAAGACCATTATAGCCCCACAATATTTCTGAGACCTGAATCCGTAACAGTTGATCCCAGTTTCGCATTAAAGTCGCCCAAAATAATAAGAAACTCTCTAGTAGGGATGGTGGCTATGCAAGCTTCAAGTTGATAGTAGAAATCCTCTATTACTTCATCTTTGGCAGCACTTGTGGGGGAGTAAACTTGGATGATGTTAAGCGGGGTGGGTGCTGCGTTTAGCTTTATCGATATCAGTCTGTCACTGATTGGATTGTATCCTATAACCGTTTTGTTCCATCGTTTTGATATGGCAATGGCCACTCCCGCAAAACTAGAGGTGTTTCCTGAGAAATAGATCGTATGCTTCTCAGTATTACGGTGTCCGCTCTCCTTCCAATGCGTCTCACTCAGACCCGTGATGTCTATGTTGCATCGCTCAAGCTCATGGTCAAGAATGTGGAGTTTACCCTCGTCCCGAAGACCTCGCACATTCCACGTACCGACTCTGATATTGCTGCGTAGTTGGATCTTGGTTCTTCCAGAGGCATAGTTTCCATGAGATGCTTGGTCGCCTACGGTCTCATCTTTTCTTAATAAGGTAATCTTAAAGATTTATTTTGGAATAGTTGTACTTTTCTCTTTTTAAATTGATTACAGGTAAACTGTAAGAAGGCAATTTTAATTAAAGTGTTAAAACTTACTCTTTTATTTTAATTGACCCTTATTTCCTTCTTTAACAAGCTTATTCATTTTAGAAAAATTCAGACTAGGCTGTTTATTTGTATTTATATTAATATAATTCAGACCAGTACTTCCAGCACTAAAAAACAGTTAACATGGATTGCTTATGCAACTACTATGTTTTTGTTTAGGAAACACTTTAATTTTAACATTTCAGAACAATAATTTAAACAACTAAAGTTCGATAACGCCATTTTCAGAGTTGGGGTTAGTTAAATTTAAATTCACTTACTACTCAAGAACACGGCTAAGTAACTTAGCCGTTAATTACCGTCGAATATGTATGTAACTGTTACTCGTTATAAAATACTCCCGCAGTTACAGTTTGTTACAACTCTTATAGACGGTTGCATTTCAGCAAGCCGTTTTTTTGCATTTTAGATGGTCACATTTGAAAGCAGGTAAGCACAACAAAAACACAAAAACTTAAATAAAAATATAAACTTTCAACTTCTAAAACAAAATAATGAATAAAAAAAGCAGCATATAGGTTGATGAATAATTTGGTCTAACAAAGAAATCTGTATGTCTTCCCAATTTCCAGGGACAACATTTCCCACGTTTTGGCTCATACCCACAAATTTGGTTTTATCACTTAACGACCTTCTAGTGATCGGACGGCAGATTAGGAGAGTAAATATTTTATGGGCTTTTGAATGGTGTGGGGATAAACTCCTGGGTCCTTTTCAAATGTTTGAAGGCAAATAATAAGCCAAACAAAAAATTTCGCCGCACTTTTTAAAAAAAATTGGGCTAAGAGATCATCAACGAACATTTGTAAGAACGTCTGCAAAAGCCAACTTTGAGGAGGGATATACGAAAACTGGTTTCCAGGACCCTAAAAAAACCCATGCTCGATCAAAGATCAATTATTGGACAGCACACCCAGGGACGTTGTGGTTTCTGTCCAAGAAATAAAGACCGCAAGTCAAAGACTAAATGCAACAAGTGCAAAATTCCAATTTGCTTGGAACACCAAATCAAAGTATGCCAAAAGTGCTCAAATTAATTAGAATAGCTAGATTTTAAGGTTGATTTGTGATCTCAGTTCCTAATTAGTAATAATAAAAAATATATTTTTAAAACCTGTTATTATTTAAAAAAAATATACTACATTAAACTTTGGGGTTCTCCAGCACCCCATGTAGCAAAATCAGTCTGGTAAAAACAGTGTAGGGATCCAGGGTTAAATAGATAGATTATTTTTATTATACATAGAAAACAACCAGAACCCCTGAACAAATATCTGCAGATCGTACAAATATTTGTCCCGAGGCGGGAATCGAACCCGCAACCTCCTGCGTCGCAGACGGACCTTCGCCCACCGCGCCACAGTGGTCGTCAATATAAAAAGGTTTCTTCTGCTTTCAAGAGGCGCAAATATGCAGGTTTCGACAAATCCTACAAATATGCTCCCCTTGGAGTCGAGACCCTAGGAGGGTAAGGAGGCACTCCGGGTTTTAAAAAAATTATCTAAGTGTCTGGTCGAAGCGACATGTGACCTGAGAGCTGGTCAATATCTGGCGCAGCGCATCAGCATTGCCATACAGCGATGCAATTCAGCCAGCATCTTGGAGACACTTCCAACTGGTATTGATGGATCAGTTGAGCTACCTGTAGTTTGTTTGCAACCAGGGTTGGAAAAAAAACAGTTTTTTTTAAATTTTATAAAACAAACAGTTCAAATTGTTTTAAACAAGTGTTTGTTTTGTTTTTTTTGTTTTTTTTTGTCCTTTTTAGTTTAGGGCATTATTTTAAATTAATTCGACCTATAATGTTTCATTTCCAGACTAGATCTTTTGACTTTTCAAATTTTCTATAGTAAAATAAATATTGACAAAAAACGATCAATGGATAAACATTTATTTTATGTTGCGTATCTCTAATCACTACTAAACGATTTACATTCACCCTAAATGTTTCCTAGCAGGACTATACCGGCGGGGAAATACCTATAAACTATAAATTCTATTCTATGAATAGGGGCACCCCCAATATTTATTAATTAGTGATGGGCCGAATGTGGTTTGAACCGAATACGAATTTCGGCCGAACATTCGGTAAAAATCAAAAATGCCTAAGTTCGGTTTTTATTCTGCACTTATATGGTAACAACTAACAAACAACAATAAAATATACCTATAAGTAATTAATATATTGAATTTTCAAAAAGTTTATTTGATTCAAATCATAAGACTTCCTAATTTAATAAGAACTTATTGAATTTGATTTTTTAATTCTAAAACTTAAGATTGAAATGTCGAAAAAGGAAACTGATAATGACAGTTAGTTACTTGATTAATAAATAAATTACTATGATTTTAAATTATGTAAAAGGCTTATTTATTTAATCAGGTATGAGTGAGTATGACAGATTTGATTTTTTTTATGTTTTATTAATCTTAAAATCAAAATTGTGCAACTATTTCACTCTTTTCTTATACCGAATGTTCGGCATTTCAACCGAATTTCGGAAGAATGCCGAAGTTAGGCCCATCCCTAATATTTATATTTAAATGAGGGGAATAAAATAACCACTATTCCATTCGACAGCCATCCATTAGGGACTTTCCTAACGGGACTTTACCGGCGGGGAATTACTTAATATGAATTCTATAAATACGAGTGCCTTTCTTTCTCACATTTCATTTCATTATTAATTCTGCGACTGATAACACCTCATAAAAATGTCAACTCCAGGACGCAAAAAGCATGCAATTTGGGAACAATTCACATCGATCCCCCAAGAAAATACCACACTGAAGACCAATAGGGTGCGTTGCAGAAAATGTAAGAAAGAACTAGTTGGACTTGTGAAAAGAATGGAGGCACACTTCCAGCAATGTAGCACCACCACTGGTTCTAACACTGACGCAAATCTTGACGCGGACAGGGACGTGGAGGAGGAGTTGTTGAGTGATGCTGGTTCTTCCCGATCTTCAGATAATTCTTCTGCTACACCCACATCTTCTGTTACTACTCTTCAATCTAAAAATGCCAGTACCAGCAGCAGCGCGAGCGTGAACATTTCAATGAAAAGATTTATTATTGCTACAAGTCAAGAAGATAAGAAGAAAATTGATTTACAATTATCTCGTTATATGTTTGCTACTAACACGCCTTTTAACCACGTAGAACACCCAGAGTTACTGAAATTAATAGAAATTTTACGCCCAGGATATAAACCTCCAAACCGCAAACAAATTGCTAGCAAGCTACTCGACGAAGTCTACAACTCGACTCAAGAAGCCGTAAAAAATTAATTGAAAAACAAAGTTGTTAATCTGGCAATTGATGGGTGGAGTAATGTCAGGCAGGACTCGATAGTTTGTGTCTGTGTTACCGATGTGTTGACAGACTCAACTCATTTAATTGATACAATAGACACAGGAGCCGAAAGCCATACAGCTGACTACTTGGTTAAAGTTACTACTGCGGCAATAAAACAATGTGAAACTTACAAATGTACGGTGCGAAGTGTAGTGACAGACAACGCAGCAAATATGAGCCGTATGAGACGAGATTTAGCCCAACAGGAAGAACTAGCTTCTCACGAGGATATACTTACATACGGCTGTTCATCACACATATTAAACCTTCTAGCAAAGGATTTGAATGCAGAAGATATTACTGATAAAGTTAAGTCGATAATGCGGTACTTCAAATACACTCACTTTGCATCTGCCAAATATAAAGAAGCTGGTGGAAAAGCAATTGTTATACCACAACAGGTACGGTGGAACACAATGGCTGACTGCTTAAAAGTGTTATTAGAAAATTGGCATATAATGTCAGATATATGCTTAAATCATTCAACTGCTATAGATCTGTCAATTTCATTGAAAGTAAATGACATGGCGCTGAAGCAACAAGTCCAGGCTCTCTACAAAAAACTGGAAAACATCGCAGTTACACTTGACATCTCCCAAAAGACATCCTGCTGTATTGGCGAAGTGACTGAAGCATGGATAGAGCTTAAAAATATGTTTGAGGGAGAGAATGTACGACTGCGTGAGACCGAGTATTCATTGGATGATTTAAGGAAGTTCAAAGCTCGTTATGAAATGGCAATGTCTCCAGCTCATTTTGCAGCAAACTTACTACATCCTAAGTACAGGGGTGAAAAACTCACGAGTGAAGATATTTCTGAGGCTTTATTATTTATAGAAGCTTATCACAAAGAGGCGATGCCCTATGTTGTTAAATACAGGGCAATGACAGATCCCTTTCATAACTTTCTATTTGAAGATCATGTAGTAAATCAGGTCGGACCTCTCGAATGGTGGCAGTCATTAAAAAAACAAATTAATGGTCAAACAATGAACTTAGTGGCTCAGCTTCACACTGCTGTAGCTTCAAGTGCTGGAATTGAAAGACTGTTTTCAACATTTGGATTTATTCATTCTGACGTACGGAATAAACTGGGTACAGAGAAAGCTGCAAAACTTGTTACAGTTTTTAAATACCTTAATAAGGAAAAGAAAAAATAATTGTTATCTTGATCTTGTCATATTGTCTTACTCTCTCTCCTGACTGACATGACATGACAAACAATTTTGATTTTATAATGTTTATTAAATATAGGTAATTTTGTTTGTTATAATTTTGTTTTTGATTGATTTTAAATTGAAATTTTTAATATTCTATACTATCTAATGCATTTTTCAAAAATACGTGTTATCTTATCCCATTACTCATATAAATCCTGGTACTTGGTAGTTACTTAGATCTTTGTTTGACTGAATAAATAACTTATCAAAAAAATATTACTTTCATTTTATATCATTCATTCGCAATGAAAAGTAGTTTTAAAGCTTGTTTTTTTCTCATCGTTTTATACAATGTTTAAAACTTGTTTTAATCTGTGTTTTTAAACGTGTGATAAAAAACACGGTTTAAAATCAAACTGTTTTAAACATTGTTTTAAACATGTGTTTTAAAACCATTTGTTTTAATCATGCCAACCCTGTTTGCAACAGTCTGCAGTTGGCTCAATTGCAAATACTAGGTCTAATTTAGTTAGATACTTGTAACTTCTGCTTCTATTATACTATTGCAATAGTATAATAGAAGCAGAAGTTAAAGATGGCAGGCCTTTGAAGATGGCAGGCCTTTGGAGTTCCACTGCAGCTAGTTATTAAAATTGATAGTACTCAATGTTTTGCTGTTTCAGCTGGATATTCCAGAAGGCCTCATCAACCTTGGAAACACTTGCTACATGAATGCAACAGTCCAGTGCCTCAAAACTGTGCCGGAGCTCAAAAATGCACTTCTCAACTATGATAAGAGTAAGTTCATCAATATAAACTACTGGGGATGACATCAGCAAATGGAAGACGGTTTCGGCCGATTCCACGCCACGGTCTTGTCGCATCTGTGTAACGCGTTTGGATAGGCAATTGTGAATTTTCAGATTTCACTAACTATATTCCTATAGCTTTAAAAAAACACAGACAAGTCTAATTTCATACAATAAATTACTGTGGAAGAAGTAAAAAGAAACCAATAGTTGTAAGTATGGATGGATGTTTGTTACTCTTTCACGCAAAAACTACTGAACGGATTTTGATAAAACTTGGTACACAGATAGTTTATGACCTGGAATAACATATGGGCCACTTTTTATCCCGAAAATCCCACGGGATCGGAATAAAAAGCGCGCGTTTTTATTATGCGGATGAAACCGCGGGCACCCAGCTAGTATATTCATTTATCACTTATGTGTCTAATACGTGTTTTTTCCTATCTAAGTTTATTGTGATAACATGTCAATAACTATTTATATACATATAAGTAGTAGCGACCCAATGTAATGCTGATACAAAAACTGTCTTCTTGAATAATTTATAAATATTTTTTTTTATAATAAATAATTTAAATTTTTTATAATTATATTATTACTAGCAGTCCGCCCCGGCTTCGCACGGGTATTAAACAAAAATTTCAGAAATTATACACATTAACACGATGGGTTTCACAGTTGTCATACGGATCCCTTACTTTTTTAACAGCATTGGGGTTTTTGACATTGACTCGATACTCCTGACACTGGCCGTAGGGAAAATGCAAGCAACCTCTTTTTCTATTATGACGCGCCATATAGAATATACAGCGCACGGTTCAATTTTTGAATTTTTCATGCGGATCCCTAACTTTTTTGAAAATATTATATAGCCTATGTTCATCACGGAAAATTAAGGATTCTAATGGTGAAATAATTTTTCTAATTGGTCCAGTAGTTTCGGAGCCTATTCAATTCAAACAAACAAACAAACAAACAAACATACAAACAAACAAACAATCAAATCTTTCCTCTTTATAATATTAGTATAGATAATGCTGGACAATACACACAGAATCATCTAGCCCCAAGCTAAGCAGAGCTTGTGTTATGGGTACTAGATGACTGATATACATAATACAATATTATTAAATAGATAGATATTTTTTATTATACATAGAAAACGACCAGAACCCCTGAACAAATATCTGCAGATCGTACAAATATTTGTCCCGAGTCGGGAATCGAACCCGCAACCTCCGGCGTCGCAGGCGGACCTTCGCCCACCGCGCTACAGTGGTCGTCATCTATTAAAGAAAACCGCATCAAAATCCTTTGCGTAGTTTTAAAGACCTAAGCATACTTAGGGACAAACAGACAAAGGCGGGAAGCGACTTTGTTTTATACATATAGGACCTGCAGCCTTATTGTCTAACTTGAGATCATTACCAGTGAACTTCAAACCGTTTACCAGTTGTAGACCCAGTCAGAATGTTGTCGGTATTGTCTAAGGTATTCAACTGGTCTTCAGTTTCAGCTATTTACACATTACGAAAGTGACAATCGAAGTCCAGGCTAGGTTTGAATTGCCAAACTGAAGCCGATTACGATTACCAGTTGAGTTATTAGACAATAGAGCCGCTGTTCATTTATTTATTTAACTGCTCACATGTACATGTATACAGCTTGGGTCTTAATACTAAGCTTATGTCAATAATAGTACATGCACCCTGTAGGGCACTGCAAAATATTTTTAACAATAATTAGATGCAGGGCATTCTTATAATCATTATAATAGTATTATTCATGTATGTCAACCTTAAATTTATAATGTGTTAAGTAAAATTAAAAACCAAAATAAGTAAAATTAAAGACAAAATAAAAGGAAAAGTATAAACAATATTATGAAATGTCAAAATCTAATATTTAATGTTTCCTAGGATCAGGCGGCGGCACGTCCGGCGAGCTGACGTCAGCGCTGAGCGACACGGTGTCAGCGCTCGACG